>CM033629.1:3966076-4288576 GCA_019453435.1 Rhinogobius similis
TTCTACGATCAGATTTTTTTTTTTTTGGCACATTCCGATCCCGCAATGCATTTTTTGTAAACGTGGGGGCGCTGATGCACCATATTTTTGAATTTTGGAAATGGGAAATAGCCAGAATGTACAGAGGCATGATTTTTAGAGGTGTGCAAATTTTTCTGACTTTTCGTCAATGTTCACTGGGTGAAAAATAGGGGGTTGGTCCCAAGAAGAAGAAAGAAAGATGGGGTGGGTCTCCAGTCACTGGTGGACACTTTCAAGATTTTTGAGTGGGCTTCGCCCACTTTCTGTTATTGGCCCTATATACAATGATATTGTAAAATTTTTACATTACATTTTTATGTACTGAGTTGAGGAACACATTAGTGGGCGACTACGTGCGCGGTCGTCATCCACACACAAAGCACTCGCTTAGTCTGCTTGCACAGGCTTCGCTCGCTTACAACAAGAATGTTCCATTTTCCTGCTACTAATTGGTGTTCACGGACGTGCATGAGTTGGGGAGTGTGTTAGTGAGTGTTTGAAGCGGGCGAGTGCATCGCGCTCAATTTTGTGCACACTTTAGGCACACAGCTGTGCTTTGCACAGCACTACAGAACCAATGCGCCTCGCCAGGTACTGGAGCCTGTCCCAGTGACTTTGGGCCTTAGGCGGGGTACACCCTGGACAGTGGACACTCATCACAGCAAACACAGAGACACAGACAAGGACAGACAACCATTCACTCTCACATTCACACACTACGGACAATTTAGAGTTAATCAACCAACACATACCAATGTCATTGACATTAAATTAGGCGTTCACAAATTATGACTGGCTTTGGTGAAATATTATGAGCCTCTCTGAGATCTCTGCCCCTGTCAGCTCCCTGTGTCTCTGCTCCTGTCAGCTCTGTGTCTCTGCTCCTGTCAGCTCCCTGTGTCTCTGCTCCTGTCAGATCGCCTTGTCTGCTCCTGTCAGCTCGCCGTGTCTGCTCCTGTCAGTTCCCTGTCTCTGCTTCTGTCAGCTCCCAGTGTCTCTGCCCCTGTCAGCTCCCAGTGTCTCTGCTCCTGTCAGCGCCCCGTGTCTGCTCCTGTCAGTTCCCTGTGTCTGCTCCTGTCAGTTCCCTGTGTCTGCTCCTGTCAGCTCGCCATGTCTCTGCTCCTGTCAGCTCCCAGTGTCTCTGCTCCTGTCAGCTCGCCATGTCTCTGCTCCTGTCAGCTCCCAGTGTCTCTGCTCCTGTCAGCTCCCAGTGTCTCTGCTCCTGTCAGCGCCTGCGGTCTGCTCCGGTCTGCTCCCAGTGTCTCTGCTCCTGTCAGCTCCCCGTGTCTCTGCTCCTGTCAGTTCCCTGTGTCTGCTCCTGTCAGCTCTGTGTCTCTGCTCCTGTCAGCTCTGTGTCTCTGCTCCTGTCAGCTCCCCCTGTCTCTGCTTCTGTCAGCTCCCCGTGTCTCTGCTCCTGTCAGCTCTGTGTCTCTGCTCCTGTCAGCCCTGTGTCTCTGCTCCTGTCAGCTCTGTGTCTCTGCTCCTGTCAGCTCCCCCTGTCTCTGCTCCTGTCAGCTCTGTGTCTCTGCTCCTGTCAGCCCTGTGTCTCTGCTCCTGTCAGCTCTGTGTCTCTGCTCCTGTCAGCTCCCCCTGTCTCTGCTCCTGTCAGCTCTGTGTCTCTGCTCCTGTCAGCTCCCTGTGTCTCTGCTCCTGTCAGATCGCCTTGTCTGCTCCTGTCAGCTCGCCGTGTCTGCTCCTGTCAGTTCCTGTCTCTGCTTCTGTCACCTCCCAGTGTCTCTGCCCCTGTCAGCTCCGAGTGTCTCTGCTCCTGTGAGCGCTGTGTGTCTGCTCCTGTCAGTTCCCTGTGTCTGCTCCTGTCAGTTCCCTGTGTCTGCTCCTGTCAGCTCGCCATGTCTCTGCTCCTGTCAGCTCCCAGTGTCTCTGCTCCTGTCAGCTCGCCATGTCTCTGCTCCTGTCAGCTCCCAGTGTCTCTGCTCCTGTCAGCTCCCAGTGTCTCTGCTCCTGTCAGCGCCCCGTGTCTGCTCCTGTCAGCTCCCAGTGTCTCTGCTCCTGTCAGCTCCCCGTGTCTCTGCTCCTGTCAGTTCCCTGTGTCTGCTCCTGTCAGCTCTGTGTCTCTGCTCCTGTCAGCTCTGTGTCTCTGCTCCTGTCAGCTCCCACTGTCTCTGCTTCTGTCAGCTCCCCGTGTCTCTGCTCCTGTCAGCTCTGTGTCTCTGCTCCTGTCAGCCCTGTGTCTCTGCTCCTGTCAGCTCTGTGTCTCTGCTCCTGTCAGCTCCCCCTGTCTCTGCTCCTGTCAGCTCTGTGTCTCTGCTCCTGTCAGCCCTGTGTCTCTGCTCCTGTCAGCTCTGTGTCTCTGCTCCTGTCAGCTCCCCCTGTCTCTGCTCCTGTCAGCCCTGTGTCTCTGCTCCTGTCAGTTCCCTGTGTCTGCTCCTGTCAGCTCTGTGTCTCTGCTCCTGTCAGCGCCCCGTGTCTCTGCTCCTGTCAGCTCCCCGTGTCTCTGACAGCTGATTGTCTCGCGCCCCCCTCAAACGGCCGCGCCCCCATTTTGAGAAGCTCTCGGTGAAAACACTGGACAGGAATCAGTCAAAATACAACTGTGAGTGGAATAATCATGAAGAAACACTGCTGTAACAAGATTAAAACCTTGGTGACATTTATTTTGAAGCTTTGAAATATTGAAGAGCAAAATGTAACGAAATATACCAGAAATAATAAAGTTTAGTAGGTGTTCTTCATATTTGTGTGACAAAGTGTTCCTGTTGTAGAGCTCCCCCTGGTGTCCCTGCTGCAGAAGTCCTCCTCGCCTCCCGCCACGCAACACGCCATTGCAGGCTTCTACCCCGACAGAGCCCTGATGTTCTGGACCAAAGACGGAGAGGAGGTCCCTGAGGACATGGTGGACCCTGGAGAGATCCTGCCCAACGGGGACGGGACGTACCAGACCAGTGTGGACCTGGACCTGTCCTGGGTCCATCCTGAGGACTGGGACAGGTACCACTGTGTGTTCCAGCTGTCCGGGGTCCAGTACATTATCACCGAACTGGACTGGGACAAGATCAGGACTAACGGTGAGACTGACAGTTTTGGGCTGTGATGTGGACCTTGATTTCACCGCTCGCTTCATATAAAACATGTTATTAAAACCACCAGAACCAAACATTTCAGTCCAACCTTGAGTCCAATGCACACTAAAGCCTCACGCTTTGAACAAAGTTTTCATCTGCAGATTACTGACAAAAAGAGAGAGTGCGAGGATAGACAGTAGTTTGAGCAGGTTCTAGTGTGTTTAGTGAGAGATGAGCGTTTTCTGCAGGAGCTTCCTCTGGCTCTGCTGCAGCTCCTTGTGTCGGTCACAGAGCAGAGATCTGTCTGTACTCACTGCACAAGAGCCAAAAGCATGGATTTTCAGCTGCAGCGGAATTCAACAAGTTAGAATGTGTGGTGCAGGGTTGAGTGTCTCACAGAGAATAATGGAGACGCCTATTTTGGTGCACGGCAAAGCGGCGGTGTGTGTTAGCCTTAATGTTAGCATAGCATTACTTACCTGTTGTACCTGTAGACATAATAAATACAGTTGGAAATAAATAAAATAGAGCAAATATATCAATAAAGTGGAGAGTAACATTAGAAACATACAGTAAAATTAAAAAAATAAATGTTTTGTTTTTCCTGTGTAAATATTTATTAATTTATTATCTAATTAAGTCATTTTTAGTCCTCCATTGTGAGGAGCAGATAAATGACATAAATAAATGAAATAAATACTTTACTTCTTGATATATTCTTTCATTTTATTTAAATGTGGTTTTCATGTGACCTTCAATTTAATGTAGCTCCTGTTAGACCTGAGTGTAGTTTAAGCAACGGGCTTAAATCACCCACAGACATTGACTTCTGTGAATGTTCATGTACCTCTGGTGTTAGCGTAGCATTACTCACCTGTGTTTGTGCTGCCCCCTGTCTGTCACAGAGAAGAAGACAACCTTCACCACCGCTCTCCCTGTCGTCCCCACCGCTCACGCTGTCGTCCCCACCGCTCACGCTGTCGTCCCCACCGCTCTCCCTGTCGTCCCCACCGCCTCCCTGTCGCCCCCACCGCCACGCTGTCGCCCCCACCGCTTCTCCCTGTCGTCCCCACCGCCTCCCTGTCGTCCCCACCGCCACGCTGTCGCCCCCACCGCCTCCCTGTCGCCCCCACCGCTCTCCTGTCGCCCCCACCGCTCACGCTGTCGTCCCCACCGCTCTCCCTGTCGTCCCCACCGCTCACGCTGTCGTCCCCACCGCTCTCCCTGTCGTCCTCACCGCTCACGCTGTCGTTCTCGCTGTGGTCGCTGTCGTTCTCGCTGTGGTCGCTGTCGTTCTCGCTGTGGTCGCTGTTGCGATCGCCTGCGTCTTGTACTGGAAACTTAAAGGTAACACAACATGAGCTTTTTATTCAGACAAGTGTTAAAATTAAACCTAACATGATTTTTGTTTCTGTTTCAAAGAAACAGACAAACAGGCAAACAGCCCATGCCTTGTAAGTAACACATCATACTTTAATTCAATTCAGTTTATTTTTGTTGTGCAAATCATAACAGCAGTTGGCTCGATGGGCCACAGGTTGAAAGCAGTTCAGTTAAACAATGTTCAATAGAATTTAGCAGTGGATTAATGTCCCGGAGCACCCACTGTCTGTCCCAGAGCGCCCCCTGTCTGCAGAGCCTCCTTCTCTCAAGGAAAAACTACAAAAAACCCTGTGGGAAAAGTAGAAACCTCAGGGAGAACCACATGAAGGAGAGATCCTCCTCCCACAGGACAGACTGGACCGGGACCGAACCAGGACTGAACCAGGGCTGGACCAGGACGGACACATCCACTTGAACCACTCAAGAGGGAGGAAGGTGGATCATCTAATCAGGGAGAGTTCCTCTGGACAGATGGCTCCTCTAGACAGTCCATCCAGCACAGACAGGTCCCCCAGGCAGACGACCAACAGTTCATCCAGAGCAGAGTCGAAGTAGGTCCTCCAGGCAGAAGAGGATCCAGATCAAGGAGAATTCCTCCAGGAGGATAAGGGGGGAGTCATCACTGGAGCAGCCACCGCGGTGTCTGGAACAGACTCCACCCCCGAGGGAAGTGGAGAGACAGAAAAACATGTGAACAGCAATGAACAGACTACAGATACAACTCATCTTAAATATTGGTGATAGGAAAAATAGGAAGAAAATAAGAAGAGCTCAAATATACTTTAATCGAGTCTCTAAAACCATAAAGTCATTGATTCATGACGGCTCTTCAGTCACGTCTTCACTAAAACTTTATGGTCCTGCCATGACAACTACATTTAACTCAAGTCACATTAAAACAATCAAACTTATCCAGTTTGGCTCAGATCGTCACAAACAATAAAATGTATGTCCAGTGAACATCCCCACCGATCACTGATCACTGATCAAGTTTGCAGACGACACCACCCTCATTGGACTCATCTCGGACGGCGATGAGTCTGTCTACAGGAGGGAGGTGGACCGGCTGGTGTCCTGGTGTAGCACCAACAACCTGGAGCTCAACGCCCAGAAGACAGTGGAGATGATCGTGGACTTCAGGAAAGTCTCAGCCCCCCTGCCCCCCCTCGCCCTGACAGACTCTCCCATCACCACCGTGGATTCTTTCCGCTTCCTTGGCACCACCATCACTCAGGACCTCAAGTGGGAGCCGACCATCAGCTCCATCATCAAGAAGGCCCAGCAGAGGATGTACTTCCTGCGGCAGCTGAGGAAAGCCAAGCTGCCGGCGCAGATGATGGTGCAGTTCTACACGGCCATCATCGAGTCCATCCTCACCTCCGCCACAGCCAGGGACAAACAGAGACTACAGCGCATTGTGCGCTCTGCTGAGAAGGTGATCGGCTGCAGCCTTCCATCCGTCCAGGACCTGTACGTCTCCAGGACTCGGGGACAAGCAGGTCGGATCACAGCTGACCCTTCTCACCCTGGACACGGACTATTTGAGCCACTCCCCTCGAGCAGGAGGCTACGGTCCATCCGGACCAGAACCTCACACCACAAGAACAGTTTCTTTCCCTCTGCCGTTGGACTCATGAACAGTTTGTAACATTTGTCACTTTAACAACATATTATATAAGGACAATCTATTTGCACTACCATTTGCACATTGCACTACCTGCCAACTGTACATTCTGTATATAGTCTATCTTAGTCTATTTTATTCTAATTTTATTTTATGCATGCCTTTTATTTTATCCATTACTGTATGTTGCACCTACGCCGAAGCAAGTTCCTATGTTTGTGAATTTCACTTACAATGGCAATAAACCGCTTTCTGATTCTGATTCTGATCCTGGAACCCACAGGAAAACAGCACTCAAACGCCCTTTTATGGGGCAAGAGCGACACCTGCTGGTGCCATCGTTACACCTGTGTGAGCGAGTGTTACGTGTTTGAACGGGCCAGTGGCTCAGCCACATCTGTCAGTCTGCCCCAGGGCAGACGTGTCCCATCTCCAGACTGACTCACAATCTATGAAAATATGAATCTAATCCTATTTGTGTTATATTTGTATCAATCTTGAAGCACAAACTAAAGGCCATTGCACTCTGAGCTTCATTATTCTCAAAGCGAGCGCCGGTGCTGGACCTCACGTCATGTTTGGGACAGACTGGTCCCTCAGAGCGACAGGAGCTGCAGCAGAGACAGCGCCTCCTGCTGGTTCCTCTGCAGCGAGGCCTGTCTCTTTGAGAGGAGATCAGGTCCAGTGTCTCTGGATGACACGCTGTTTTGTAGAAGAAACACACTGAGTCACAGAAATGCTTTTGGACATTTAATGTTTAACAGAGGTTTTAAATGCAGGTTACACAAGAAAACGATGACAAAGTAGGCCTCCGGTATAATCTGTAACAGGCAGACAAAAGGACGTGGCAGACGAAAAATCCAGCTCCTCTTTCTGCTCCAGAGTAAGAGGCAGGTGCCTTTGAACGCACCGGCACATCACCACGATTACCGCCCCCTGAAGTAACCACATGACTATGACTCTGGCTCCAACTCTGTGCACAGATAACTCTTGTTAAACCTGCACAAACTACAGCCTCTTCTCACAGACTCGTCTGTCTCTCATTTAGTCAGTATTTTGCAGATATTGATCCTCCTCAAAGCTCCTGAGTCTTAAGCCCCTTTAAGTTCAGTGACCTGCAGCTCCAGTTTGCTTTGGCCTCAAGATATGCATTTCCTGTTCTGACGTCTGACTCTTCTTGTTCACAGATTAAATTTGTCTCGACCAAATGATTTTTTACAAAGTCATGATGTCACTTCAGGAGGCGTTGAATCTGGAGCATGAGTTTGTCCTGTGTGGAGTTTGCTCTTTGTTCGGTCCTGACCTGGACTCTGGCTCTTCGAGGGCGTTTCCTGCTTGGCCTGGTTGTGTTTCCAACCGTCGTGAAGTGGGTTGGATGTTGGACATTCGACAGATATTCAGATATTAATTTTTCATGGTTCTTTAGGGACTGTCTACAAATTTCACCACAGGAATGTAAAGTGTGTACAAATGAAGTGAAAAATATTACATAGTCATAAAAAATACTAAAGAGTCATGAATTGTTACATTCATGTTTAGAGCCGTAAAAAATTACTTCAGTCAGGTGAAAAAAAACTTTTTCTTCAACAGCTTTTAGGGCATTTGACCCAGTGACCCCTAACCACATTGGGATAACGGTTCCCCCTCAGTGTGTTACCATTAGCTTTAGAATCTGGTACCGTATCCAGGGAAACGGCTCACAACAAACCCATATCCATAGAAACTCCATGGTAACCAGCTCTGACCAGTCCGTGTCAGTTTGAACAGTGTTAGACGTGTCTGTTATGAAAATAATGTTACTTTGACGAAGAATAAAAGCAATTGTGAGTGCAGCTGTCACTATGTGGAGCAAAATGTCATTTTAATGTAATTGTTCAGATTTTTATTTTTTCACTGCCTTGTTGCCTGTTTCTGGGAAATGTTTTCTTCTTGGTTTTGCTTCATAAAACTTAAAATAAAATAAAAAACATAAACTGCAGACTTTCCTGTGCACCTCCACAGACACACGTCCCACAGTTTGAGAAACACTGCATTAGAGCTGGACGGTTTATTTTTCTTCGTGCTGATTGATCTCAAGTTTTTATTTGATTTCTTTTGGTCTTTACAACATGACAGGGCTGTATGTAGGATGTACAACAACTGTATAGATTTTTACTCATTTTTTCACACAAAAAATTATAATTTCTTTGTCCAAGTCTGACGCGGTCTGTGACGTGTCGATGTCACGCGACCTGCAGCTGTGGATGAACTGCTGCTTCCACCAGGAAATCCTAAAAATTTTATCTTTTTACTATTTATTTATGGAAGAAAAGTGTTTCCTGTTGAGATAAATATTCATTCAATATTCATTCATTCATTCATTTTCTACCGCTTATTCCCATTAGGGGTCGCGGGTGACTGGAGCCTATCCCAGTGACTTTGGGCCTTAGGCGGGGTACACCCTATGATAATGAATATTTAAATTTGAAAGTAAATGTTTCATGTCATTGGGCTTCAAGACATAACCAAAAATACATTCAAGTGCCATATGTACAATAAATCAGAATTCTATTCGTGTCACATTCCCCCTTTTTTTTTTTTTTACGCAACATAAACATTCAGTCATTGTACTTTGGATTTGGTTTGCAAATCCGACCTGAGCGTGTCGTATACGAGGTAATACTTTGTGAGACCACGATGGCAGAGTGACTTCTCGGGTGCTCACTGGTGGATAGTTGAGTAGTCAGTTCAGAAGGGCGAGGCACTTGCTGGGTCTGCGGTGAGTGAGGAATGCTGTCCGGCATACATGCATCTGGCAACTGTGAGCAAGAGTCAGTGGCGTCGAAATGTTGAGGTGGTGGTGGCTCAGCGACGGGAAGGATGTGGCGGTGATTTCTCCTGTAAACATCACCATTGGAATGAATGAATGAACGCGGCTCTGAACACACCTGCTTCACCGTGCCAAGGCGGTCGTGTTCTTTTGTAGTCTCCAACCTGATGACTTCTGCAAGTGGCATCAGTGGGCGACTGTATGTTGTCGCGAGCTGTTTCTGATGTTTAGTAGGTTAAGGAACACATCTTCTGAGACATTTCTATTCGCTGTTTGGCGCTGCGGACTGCACGTTCAGCTAATCCGTTTTATTGTGGATATTCAGGACTGCTGGTGACATGAACGAAGTCCCACTGTTTAGCAAACTCTTTGAAACGTTGGCTTGTGTACTGTCTCGCATTGTCTGAGATCAGAGTGTGGGGTGCTCCATGAACAGAAAAATGCCTCCTCAGCTTCTTGATTACATTTTCTGAAGACGTGTCACGGAGAAGGTCGATTTCAAACCAACCGGAGTACGAATCTACTAGTACTGAATATTGTTGACCATGCCATTCAAATAAGTCGGTGGCAACTGTAGACCATGGCAGGGTTGGAACTGGATATGGTTGTAAAGGTTCTTGTTGCTGGTGCGGTCGAGTGCTGGTACATGCTGCACAGGACAGTAGCTCTTCCGTGATATCCTTGTTCATAGTTGGCCAAAACACAGTGCTTCTGGCTCTGCACTTTGTTGAGTCAAGACCGGGGTGACCTCTGTGCATGATTTGGATGTACTCATGCTGTAGAGTGTCTGGAATGACTGGTCTGTGGCCTTTAACGACAATGCCGTCCTCCACTACCAACTCAAATGTGTTGTTTGCACTGAATGTCTGAGAAACAGTTTTGGTTGGGGCTCTTGACAGGGTAGGTACATGTGCTTACCCTTTTTGTAGACCAGAGTGATGTCATAAGCTTATAGCCGAAGTAGCATGCTTTGCAATTGAGCAGGAGCTGTTTGGATTGGCTTCTTCAGAATGGTGACCAGGGGCTGATGGTCTGTTTCAATGACCGTGTGCTTCCCATAAATGTAGTCTTTAAACTCTGAGCATGCAAAGACGACTGCAAGCAGTTCTTTTTCGATCTGCGCATAGCGGGTTTCTGTGTCTGAGAGAGTTTGAGACGCATATCCTACAGGCTTTTCGTTTTGCAAACAGGCTGCACCCAGTCCGTAACGTGATGCATCGCATGTCAATGTCACTGGCTGTTTGACATCATAGTATGACAGGACTGGTGAGCTGGACAGGCATGACTTGAGATTTTCAAAAGCTTGTTGGTGTTGTGGAAGCCAGCACCATGCAGTGTCTTTATGAGTGAGCTGTCTGAGTGGTGCGGCAATACTGCCGAGGTTCGGGATGAACTTTCCGAGATAGTTCACCATGCCAAGGAAACGTTGCACGGCAAGAGGATCTTCTGGGACTGGCATATTTGAGATCGCTTCAGTCTTTGTTGGATCAGCCTTTAAACCTTCTTTTGTGAACATGTGTCCCACATAGCATACTTGGTCAAGGCGAAACTTGCACTTTTGCGGGTTCAGTTTGAGTTTGATCTCACATGCGCGGTCAAGCACTTTCTTTAGGTTGGTGTCATGTTCTGCGGCATCGCGGCCTCCCACGATTATATTGTGGACTATGATAGCACATGGGTAGCCAGCAAACAGTTGTTCCATTGTGCGCTGGAAAACCTCACATGCTGAGTTTATGCCAAATGGCATACGGAGAAACCTATAACGCCCAAAAGGTGTACTAAATGTAGTTAGCATGGATGACTTTTGATCAAGTTTTATTTGCCAAAAGGAGTTTTTAGCATCAAGCACTGAAAACAGAGTTGTGCCTGACATTTGTGTGGCAACTTCTTCCACACTACGCATTGGGTAGTGAGGTCTCTTCAGGGCAGTGTTCAAGTCTTTAGGATTAATGCACAACCTTATCTCTTCTTTGCCTTTTTTGTGTGCTGCGACCATCGATGAGACCCAGTCTGTAGGCTCGGAGACAGGAGTGATAACACCTTTGTTTGTCATGTTATCGAGTTCTGCTTTCACTCGTGACTGCATTGCAAGTGGAATGCGATGTGCTGGACGGACGACTGGCTGAACGGCTGGATCCAGTGTCATTGAGTAGGTTATTGGAAGGTCCCCTAGCTCGTTGCTGAACACATCCCTGTATTGTTCTTTGATATTTTGGACAAAGTATGTTTTAGTCTCTGTGCTGACCTGGTGAACATGAGGACTCCAAAGTCCAAGACGCATACATGAGCGAAATCCTAGCAGTGGTAGTACATCACGCTCTACTAGGAAGAAAGGTAGCGTGTGTTGCTGTCCGTCAAGGTGGCAAGGCAGTGTAACAACACCGGCAGTTTCTATTTTGCTGCCTCCATAAGCCACAAGATTGGTGTTTGTGTCACATTGTATGATTTGACCTCCAGAAAGCTGCTGGAAAGTGTCTTTTGCCATTACATTGCATTTAGCACCTGTGTCGATTTTCATTTCGACGGGCTTGTGATTTACATGTAGAGTAACAAAACCTTCATCACGATAGTCCATTTGTGCATTCACTGTGTCCACAGATACACCATCCACATAGAAAGTTTCATCAGTGACAGTGTAGTCTGACTGCTCCACATCCAGGTGATGCACAGGTTTTCTGTTGTAACATTGTTTTGTGAGTCTTTTCTTTGACTGGTTTGGATTTGCAGCACTTTTTGTAGTGATTGATCTTTTTGCATCTATGATTGGCCAAACGCTGGACATTTGTCTCTTTGTGCTGTGTGGCTGCCTCCACAGTTGTTACAGTTTTTAATGGTCTTTTCGTCTTGTTTGTACCCTTGTCTAAACCTTGTTCTTTGGTGCCCTCCTGTGGCGCTTTGTTGTAGAGTATCCACGGAGGTGACTGCCTGTTTTGCTAAGGCTATTGTGTTCTCCTCAGTCACTTCATAAATACGGCAGATGGAAATGGCTTTGGCCAGTGTTAGGTCACACTCACGTAACAGGGCCTTTCTGATACTGTCATTGTTTATGCCACACACAATTTTATCACAAATCAGTTCATCGGTTAGCTCTTCAAAGTTACAACTTTTGGCTTTTATTTTCAAATCACTGCTGAACGACTCGATTGTCTCACCTTGTTTTTGATTTCGTGTGAAACCGGTGCCTTTCCATTGTTTTGTTGTGTTGCAGATTGCACATTTCCCGAAATTTCCGTTTGAGACACTCGGGATCTTCTCTGGACTCGGCCGGGGCGAGGACGGCTCCCTCGTCACCTGGCGCCCTAACTTCTGTGGCGTAGACGAAAGAACGTTCCCGCTCAATGGCTTCTGCTCCAGCGAGGTTGAGGAGAATGTACGCTTTTGTCTTTGCTGGTTTGCCTGAGTGTGCTGCTTCAATAAAGATGTCGTATTCTCTTTGAAAAACACGCCAGTTCTCGGCGAGGTCTCCTTCAAAAACAAGCAGGTTGGGTCTGCGAAATCCCTCCGCCATCACGTTAGCTAGCCGTAACGTTTATCTTGTTTCTATATTTTCGGGACTTGCACAAAATCACGGCAAAACTTAACAGACGATAGGTCCAAAACTTCTTCTGACGCCATGTCGAAATGAGCGAGGAGTCCGTGGTAATGTTTTAGTTAGCGTTTAATCACAACTTGTAACAACAGCATTACAACGTGGCTGTGGTGAGGGCATAGAACTACAATAAAACCTGGAAGATGAATCCAAAATGGCCGCCCTGTTTATCCCTGTGGCCTGAGCTCATTGGTTCATGACCCCAAAAAAATGTCTTACTTCCGCATTTACTTCCTGATACGGAGGCGGCCATCTTTGCTTTAGGGCACCACGTGACCACAATCCCCCATGATGCTTTGAGCGACGTGAACGACCAGCAGCTGCAAGTTTTTGTGTTAGCGTTAGCTTGTGTGATTGTAATTGTGTTCTTCATGTTAGACACACGTGAAGCGTCTGAAATGAAATAAAATACAACTTACAGGTGTCTCTAGTCGAGCCTTTTCCACGAGCTTCTGTTTGTATCGTCCGACCCTCGTTCATGTGACTCGCACATGTTTGTGTGACGTCACTTCATATAAAAACGGTAATTTCTGTGATTTTAGAAACGGTAGAAAAGAACATTTCCTTCTATTTTATTTAAATACAGATAATAATTCAGTCCTGTCTGTGATTATAATGTGCAATGATAGAAAAAGGCTGGTTCCAAGAGGCTGCAGTACCTCACACGACCACTAATCAATCTGGGACACAGACAGAGGGGGCGTGGCTCATCCAGTTCTTTTAATACATCCATGGGTGAGGGCAGGACAACTTTTCTACCGCCAACCGACAGGTGGAGCATGCGCACTGTTATAAGTACGGCATCCCAAATAGCACATAGACAATCATTACCAGAATGATCTACATCCCCGAATGAAGGTTGACGCTTTACTGACGCTTTTCCAATTTAATGGCAATAAATCAAACACACCGTAAGAACTGGGGAAACACAAAAATACACGGTGTAAATGCTAAATGCCACGCTCTTAGCCTTAGCAAAGACGTTAGCTAAGTGGAAATTTCTAATTACACATCAATTAACATGTTTTACACACAAAATCAATATAACTTAACTTTATAAACACAAAACATTACAACTGTGCTAATGTGCTCCTTAACACGTACCTTGTGCCTCTTCAGAGGAGCAGCTCATACAAAAACCACCTTCATTTCTGCTCGGTCTCAACTTTCCTACGTTTGCCTTTTTTCCGTCTCTTTCTACGTAAAGCTAATGCTGCGTTAAAGTAATAAACAGGAAGTGGCTCCTCAAAATAAAAGTGTTCTCTCAAACAGGAAGTTAACTGTTACTTCGTGAATATTGACAAGGTATGAAATAAAATAGATAATAAAATTAGCAACGGAAAAATACACTGTTAGTTAGTTAAAAGTGAGTAATAATCATAAAATGTGTCCTTTTTAACCTATTACGTCATAGATACAAGATTATAATAAAACTGTGAAATGAATAGGAAGATAAAGGGAAAATAAAGCAGTACTGCTGTAAATAAACTTAAGATACTATTAAATTAAAAGTAAATTGGCTTTAAATAAAAAAATATATAAATATAAATATATATATATATATATATATAAAACGGTCAGTTACTGTTGTAATATGACAATAATACTGTATAATGTGGCAATAAGCTGTTCATTAAATACAGTAATTTACTGCTGTTTAATTAAAAAAAACTAACGTGTAGAAAAACAGTAAGTCATTGGCTGCTCAGCTCCCAGTGATGTGTGGTTATTTCACAGTGAAATGCTTACGGTGATTGTACAAAGCCCCTCAGCCTCTCCCTGTTTCCTCTTAGTCCCACCCATTGCCCTGCCCTGGCCCTCCTCAAGGCAACGCCTTGTCCTTAGCTCCGCCCCTAAACCTATAATTAGTGAGCCAGCTCACCTGTTGCCCTTTTGTCCCGAGGCTGGTGGACGTCTTCCTAAAGCAGAATATAAATGTGAGAAAACCCACGGCCACTGCTCCATGTGTTTAAACTGGAAGTGGCTGCTGAGTCATTCTTTATGTTGAAGATATTACCTGGAATCAGATTAAAGTCATATAAAGAGCAGTGGATTTTACAGTTTATTCACATTAAAGTCACAGTTTAACTCCAGAACAGACACCTCAAACCTTTTTTTTTAAACATTATTGTGAAACAAGAGCAAGGACATATATGACATCAATATTTATGAAACACAATTATCAGTGGTGTTTAGAGTTAAAGCCAGATTTTAAAGCCAGTGAAAGGACGTCATTAAAGGATCAGATGCCTGTTCTCTATCTTTGTGACCAGGACTGGGAGCGAACAAAAGAGGTGCTAAAGAGAGGTTAAAGTTCAAATTCAGCAATTCAGAATGGACCAGTCAGAATGAGAATGCAAAACTAATAACTGCGATTACAGACTACACCTCTGACCACGCCTCTGACCACGCCTCTGACCACGCCTCTGACCACGCCTCTGACCACGCCTCTTACCACGCCTCTGACCACACCTCTGACCACGCCTCTGACCACTCCTCTGACCACACCTCTGACCACGCCTCTGACCACGCCTCTGACCACGCCTCTGACCACGCCTCTGACCACGCCTCTGACCACACCTCTGACCACGCCTCTTACCACACCTCTGACCACTCCTTTGACCACGCCTCTGACCACACCTCTGACCACGCCTCTTACCACACCTCTGACCACTCCTTTGACCACGCCTCTGACCACACCTCTGACCACGCCTCTTACCACACCTCTGACCACTCCTTTGACCACGCCTCTGACCACGCCTCTGACCACACCTCTGACCACGCCTCTTACCACACCTCTGACCACTCCTTTGACCACGCCTCTGACCACGCCTCTGACCACCTCTCTGGAGGTTCCAAGGTCAGGTATAAGAACTGGGGCGACTGTGCGAGTGTTTGGTCTGTAAGGCCTTCCTCCTGAGCTGCGATCCATAACTGAACTGTCACTCTTCAGGTCACAGCTAAAGACGCACCTCTTTAGGCTTTTGACACATAATACTATTACTTTTAATACATGTCCTAATGTCTGTGTCTTATTGCCTGTAAAGCACTTTGTGCACCCCTTGGCTGTTGGAGTTGAAGTTCTATACAAATTAATTATGATTTATTGATTGTTTTTTTTATAGCGTGCCACGTCCTGAAACCTACGAGGAGCAGAGCGCGGCAGACGCCGGACATTTACATTTGACGCTTGTTTGATTCACCACAGATTTAATAAAGTGAAGCTTGAAACTGTCCATTTAGGTCTGTTTGTGAACCCCAATAACAATTTCACTGTAAAAAGTACAACTTCTTTTGATTATTTGGGCCAGTTTAGCAGGAAGCCTGAGGCCAACAAGAACTGGTCTGAGGGCCACAGTTTGGACACCCCTGGTCCAGAGCCACTGAATGTAAAATGAAATGTGATGTATTTTTAGTTTGGTGGTGTAGTTTATATTTCCGCTCTGTGTCATAACCACGAGTTAATTTATAGAAACAGATGGATTCAGAAAACAGAGTGAAAACATGACACGGATCCAGCTGCAGTTTAAAGGACACGCTGCAGAGACTTTTTAACCCTGTTCTAACAATGTTCTGCATCAAAAGCAGGAATGTTCGAGGAATGTTTATTAGAAAATACTCTCCCTCTGAGTGAAACACACTTCCTGCTGAACTCCCTCGATCTGGGACGTTTCTTCAGATCATCTTTCTCTGTTTTAAGTCCTTAAATCATCACAGACTCTGAGCATTTCTGCCTCTAAACACCATCACTGCTCCTGCCGGGCCGAGCGCCGTGTCTTTAAGTGCCATCTGCTGGATGCACTCGGTCAGTGTCAGGGCAGACAGTAAATAATGACAATATTGCACTAGACTTTAACAGGACTGAACCAGGTCTGAACCAGGACTGAACCAGGTCTGAACCAGGACTGAACCAGGTCTGAACCAGGACTGAACCAGGTCTGAACCAGGTCTGAACCAGGACTGAACCAGGTCTGAACCAGGACTGAACCAGGTCTGAACCAGGTCTGAACCAGGACTGAGCCAGGTCTGAACCAGGTCTGAACCAGGTCTGAACTAGGACTGAACCAGGTCTGAACCAGGACTGAACCAGGTCTAAACCAGGTCTAAACCAGGTCTGAACCAGGTCTAAACCAGGACTGAACCAGGACTGAACCAGGACTGAACCAGGTCTAAACCAGGACTGAACCAGGTCTAATCCAGGTCTAAACCAGGTCTGAACCAGGTCTAAACCAGGTCTAAACCAGGTCTGAACCAGGTCTAAACCAGGACTGAACCAGGACTGAACCAGGACTGAACCAGGTCTAAACCAGGACTGAACCAGGTCTAATCCAGGTCTAAACCAGGTCTGAACCAGGTCTAAACCAGGTCTGAACCAGGTCTGAACCAGGTCTAAACCAGGACTGAACCAGGTCTAATCCAGGTCTAAACCAGGTCTGAACCAGGACTGAACCAGGACTGAACCAGGTCTGAACCAGGTCTAAACCAGGACTGAACCAGGTCTAATCCAGGTCTAAACCAGGTCTGAACCAGGACTGAACCAGGACTGAACCAGGTCTGAACCAGGTCTGAACCAGGACTGAACCAGGACTGAACCAGGTCTGAACCAGGTCTGAACCAGGACTGAACCAGGTCTGAACCAGGTCTGAACCAGGTCTAAACCAGGTCTGAACCAGGTCTAAACCAGGTCTGAACCAGGACTGAACCAGGTCTGAACCAGGTCTAAACCAGGACTGAACCAGGTCTAATCCAGGTCTAAACCAGGTCTGAACCAGGTCTAAACCAGGTCTGAACCAGGACTGAACCAGGACTGAACCAGGTCTGAACCAGGTCTGAACCAGGACTGAACCAGGACTGAACCAGGTCTGAACCAGGACTGAACCAGGTCTGAACCAGGTCTAAACCAGGTCTGAACCAGGCCTGTGTGGTGAGAGAGTGCGGGGGTCATGTGATCTCGACACATGGAGCAGATTTAAATAGAACAGAGTCACAGACGTCAACAACAGCAACGACACAGGTACGACCAGCACTCCTGAATACTACAAATACTACTGAATACTACAAATACTACTGAATACTACAAATACTACTGAATACTACAAATACTACTGAATACTACAAATACTACTGAATACTACTGAATACTACAAATACTACTGAATACTACAAATACTACTGAATACTACAAATACTACTGAATACTACAAATACTACTGAATACTTACAAATACTACTGAATACTTACAAATACTACTGAATACTACAAATACTACTGAATACTACAAATACTACTGAATACTACAAATACTACTGAATACTACAAATACTACTGAATACTACAAATACTACTGAATACTTATAAATACTAAAATACTACAAACTAATACTACTAGAACCTGAAAGTACTAACCTCGTCTGCTGTGGACGACGGTCACAATAACGTCTTGTCGTTGATGAAATGAGTTTGTGTACATTTTCAGGTCGTGTGGATAAGGTTATGTTTAACGTTTGAGCTGACGAGGGTTAAATAAAACTCACAAACAACACAAACGACGTGTTATTGTCCAGAGGAAAGTGGTGTGTGTGTTATATTGACGTTTTAAGTCTGTGTCATGGGTTTATTTTTGGAAACAGGTTCAAGCAGAGCGTATGTGCTGCTCTGTAAAACCATCAGTGGTCGTCTGACGCTGCCTGGACTCTGGACACACCTCTCTCTCTCTGCGTTTGATTTTTGTTTTGTTTTGTTTTTGTTTTTATTTCAAATCTTTTCATTTCTAGTGGAATAAACTCTCCTATTCCAGATAACAAAGTAGGACAAGTAGAGCAGTTCAAAACAAACAAGTTCAAAACATTATTATAAAACTGTCCTGAAACGAGACTAAACCAGGACTAAACCAGGACTAAACCAGGACTAAACCAGGACTAAACCAGGACTAAACCAGGACTGAGCCAGGACTAAACCAGGACTAAACCAGGACTGAGCCAGGACTAAACCAGGACTAAACCAGGACTAAACCAGGACTAAACCAGGACTAAACCAGGACTAAACCAGGACTGAAGGCCAGGCAGGTTCATTTGTAGAGCACAATTCGTACACAGGGCAATTCAAAGTGCTTTAACAGGAAAAGTTGCATTAAAATCACAAAACACAAAAAGACAAACTGAATCATTTAAGCGCTTTTTAAAAGAGAAGAAGAGTGCAGATAGATCTTTCAGTCGTTTGCACGTCTAAACAGAACTGTTTTAGTCTGGATTTAAACATTGTCTCACATCTTCAGCGAGATTGTTCCAGATTTTAGCTGCATAAAACTGAAATGTTGATTCCCCATGTTTAGTCCTGACTCTGAGGCCCTTTTAGCCGCTAAAAGTGACAAACGCGCGACTATAACCAGCAAAAAACGCAACTAGCAACAAGGGTTTCAAAAGCAACAAAAACGCAGCTGAACACAACAAAAACTTGACTGAAGTTACAACAACGTGACTAGCAACAAAACCGCGACTAAAAGGAACAAAAATGTGACTAAATGTAACAAAAAACACAACTAAAAGGAACTTGATTTGATGCAACAAAAACTTGAAAAAAAAGATCAAAAACGCAAAAGTAATGACTAAAACAGGGCTAAAAGCAACAAAAACATGACTAAAAGCAACTGAAAGTAACAAAAACGCGACTACACAACCAAACGTAACAAAAAACAACATAAAGCAACAAAGAACAACAAAAAAAGTGACAAAGAGCAACAATAACACAACTAAGAGCAACAAAAACGCGACTAAAAGCAACTAAAAACTACAAAATCTTGACAAAAAGAATAAAAAATGCAACTAAAAACGCAACAGTAATGACTAAAACAGGGCTAAAAGCAACAAAAACATGACTAAAATTAACAGGAACTACGCAAACCAGCATAACAAAAAACCACATAAAGCAACCAAGAACAACAAAAAAAGTGACAAAGAGCAACAAAAACACGACTAAGAGCAACAAAAACGCGACTAAAAGTAACAAAAATGTGACTAGCAACAAAAATTACGACTAAATGTCACAAAAAAAGGAACAAAGGAACAAAAACGCAACTAAAAACGCAACAAAAACAACAAAAACTTGACTAAATGCAACAAAACTTGAAAAAAAGGATCAAAAACGCAACTAAAAACGAAACTAAAAACGAGACTAAAGACTAAAACAGGGCTAAAAGCAACAAAAACATGACTAAAATTAACAGGAACTACGCAAACCTGCGTAACAAAAAACAACATAAAGCAACAAAGAACAACAAAAAAGTGACAAAGAGCAACAAAAACGCGACTAAGAGCAACAAAAATGCAACTAAAAACCACAAAAACTTGAAAAAAAGGATCAAAAACGCAACTAAATACGCAACTAAAAACGAGACTAAAGACTAAAACAGGGCTAAAAGCAACAAAAACATGACTAAAAGCAACAGGAACTACGCAAACCAACGTAACAAAAAAACACATAAAGCAACCAAGAACAACAAAAAAAGTGACAAAGAGCAACAAAAACGCGACTAAAAGTAACAAAAATGTGACTAGCAACAAAATTTACGACTAAATGTCACAAAAAAAGGAACAAAGGAACAAAAACGCAACTAAAAACGCAACAAAAACAACAAAAACTTGACTAAAAGCAACAAAAACGTGGCAAAAAGCGACAATAACACACACAACACAGTCCCGGTCAGAGAAATCACAATGAGCTCTATTCCATTCTTCCACGAGAACGACAGGCGTTTGTTTTTCTGTCACGTGACCTGGCGATGTCTTGTTTCAGTGAATGTTTAATGCCGCACTGTGGAACATTCCAGGCAGAGGTGCAGCTTTAGGGGCGGAGTCATGGGCGTGGAGCGGAGGCTGGACGTCCCGGTGTACGACCTGTCCGTCATCAGAGGCCTGTGGGAGGGGCGAGCGAAGAAACAGAGACTGAGAGAGAAGAGAGAGAGGGAGCGGAGAGAGCAGAGCGCCCTCGCCAGGTCAGACTCTGAACTCACCTTTATTCACACGGAAAATAGAAAAGAAACAACCAAGTACATTTAACAATAAAGACTGTTTGTGTTAAGATTATTTCAGATTATTTTACATTTAAATTGTTTTCTGACTCAACAGTACAATTAGCGTTAGCATTGAGGCACGTGCTGCGTTCATGTGCTCCTCGGGAACTTCCACTCCTGACGTTATCTGCTGCGATTTATGAAATTATCTGAAACATTTGAGGTCATTGAATAATGTTCCTAGTTATGGATTTACTGTGAGTCGCTAAAACATATCTGTGCAAAAGGCTAAAGAAACAGTTCATTTACCAGTGTGATGCTAGCTAGCTGAGGCAGATATGACGGGACAGCGATTCCCAAACTCTGCAGCATCGTGGGCCCCTTATCAACCCGGCGATACCCCGGGTTAATAACCCTAATCCTAATCCTAATCTCACCCTAACTGTGGAAAAAGATATTCTATAAAATAAACTTTTGCTAGCGTAGCCTTCAGTGCAAAGTGATGGTCTGTGGCATAAGTGGGTTAAGGAAAAATGAAGCAGGACGTACTGATGCTAGGACTGAGCTAACACTGACACTAGCACTGAGCTAGCATTGAGCTAACACTGAGCCAACGCTGAGCTAGCACTGAGCTAACATGGAATTATGTCTGAGCTAACTCTGAGCTAACACTGAGCCAACGCTGAGCTAGCACTGCGCTAACACGAAGTTATGTCTGAGCTAACTCTGAGCTAACACTGAACCAACGCTGAGCTAGCACTGAGCTAACACGGAGTTATGTCTGAGCTAACTCTGAGCTAACACTGAACCAACGCTGAGCTAGCACTGAGCTAACACAGAGTTATCTCTGAGCCAACTCTGAGCTAACACTGAACCAACGCTGAGCTAGCACTGCACTAACACGAAGTTATGTCTGAGCTAACACTGAGCCAACGCTGAGCTAGCACTGCGCTAACACGAAGTTATATCTGAGCTAACACTGAACCAACGCTGAGTTAGCACTGCGCTAACACGAAGTTATGTCTTAGCTAACTCTGAGCTAACACTGAACCAACGCTGAGCTAGCACTGCGCTAACACAAAGTTATGTCTGAGCTAACTCTGAGCTAACACTGAACCAACACTGAGCTAGCACTGCGCTAACACGAAGTTATGTCTGAGCTAGCACTGAGCTAACACTGAGCTAGCACGGAGCTAACACTGAGCTAACCAGGTGCTATTTGCTCAGAGCTCCTTAGCGGCTCCAGTTTAACCCATTAACACTGAAACACGGGTCAAATGTAATAGTTTGTTCAGTTTATACATTTTTAAAGGTTTATTTAAAGGACCAGAGTTTGTTTTTCACGCAGGTTAGACTCGGTCGTCCTCAGAGTCACGTGATGTCGCTGTGGCGCGTTTTTGTTCGTTGAAACACAGAAACGAGCTCCCAGGACGACAGACCGGGACGAGGGGCCTTTTCACTCTCACACACCTGGGACCGTCCTGGAGGAGTCGGACTGTAGATGGCGCTGTCGTCCTGTCGATAGAAACACAGCCCCAAAACCTGTGTAAATGAGCCACAGCAACATGACGTGAAGAAGACAAACTGTAAAAACACAAACTCTGGTCTGAAAAGAGTAACGTAAACCTGTGTGTTTATGTTAAAAAGAGTGACACATCCTCTTCACTGCTGTAACGACCGAAGTGCAGCACGTTCTTGGAGGATTTGTCCGTTTGACACACGGCGTTCCTCAGACACAGCACAACGTGTCAGAAACTGGATCTGATCTAAAAATACTCCGTCTGCTCAGAGTACTGCGACTCATGAAGTATTTATGAGGATATGAGTAATGTTTACTGCCCCATGTGCGACTGCCACCAAGACCTGTTTGGACTTGGTGTAGTCCTGGTTTAATCCTGGTCTAATCCTGGTCTAATCCTGGTTTAACCCTGGTCTAATCCTGGTTTAATCTTGGTTTAATCCTGGTTTAATCTTTGTCGGAACCTGAATAAATTCGTTCGGCTTTAGTCCTGTTTTAGACCTTGTTTAGTCCTTGATTAGTTTTGGTTTAATACCATTTTAATCCTGGTTTAATCTTGGTTTAATCCTGGTCTAATCCTGGTTTAATCTTGGTTTAATCCTTGTCAGAACCTGAATACATTTGTTCGGCTTTAGTCCTGTTTTAGACCTTGTTTAGTCCTGGTTTAGTTTTGGTTTAATACCAATTTAATCCTGGTTTAATCTTGGTTTAATCCTGGTTTAATCTTGGTTTAATCCTGGTCTAATCCTGGTTTAATCTTGGTTTAATCCTGGTTTAATCTTTGTCGGAACCTGAATAAATTCGTTCGGCTTTAGTCTGGTTTTAGACCTTGTTTAGTCCTGGTTTAGATACATTTGTTCTGCTTTAGTCCTGTTTTAGATGTATTTAGACCTGGTTTAATTCTAGGTGTAGTCCAGGTTTAGACCAGGTTTAATCCTTGTCAGAACCTCGATACATTTGTTCTTCTTTAGTCCTGTTTTAGACCAGGTTTAGACCTAAATTAAACCTGTTGTAGACCTGGTTTAGTCTTGCTTTAATACCATTTTAATCCTGGTTTAATCCTGGTTTAATCCTGGTTTTATCCGGGTTTATTACTTAATACCGTGAAGTTTGTGAAGAAAAGGTTTAAAATGACAGGAAGTAGAGCTGAGTTCTAAAACAGAATCCCTCTGTGATGTCATCAACAGGCGACGCACCATTGAAAGTTCAGAGACGACTGACACATTTCTGACCGTTTAAACCTTCATTCAACAAAATAAAGTGTTACCTGGGATTATTATTTGTCAAATCGTAACTATTGTGTTCATGGATGTTGGCCGCTGTTTACAGTCTGGTTGCTAGGTGACAGTTGGCCGTCGTTTACAGTCTGGTTTCTAGGTAACAGTTGGCCGTTGTTTACAGTCTGGTTGCTAGGTAACAGTTGGACCTTGTTTACAGCCTGGTTGCTAGGTAACAGTTAGCCCTTGTTTACAGTCTGGTTGCTAGGTAACAGTTAGCCCTTGTTTACAGTCTGGTTGCTAGGTAACAGTTGGCCGTCGTTTACAGTCTGGTTGCTCGGTAACAGTTGGCCGCTGTTTACAGTCTGGTTGCTAGGTAACAGTTGGCCGCTGTTTACAGTCTGGTTGCTAGGTAACAGTTGGCCGCTGTTTACAGCCTGGTTGCTCGGTAACAGTTGGCCGCTGTTTACAGTCTGGTTGCTAGGTAACAGCTGGCCGTCGTTTACAGTCTGGTTGCTAGGTAACAGTTGGCCGTTGTTTACAGTCTGGTTGCTAGGTAACAGTTGGCCGTCGTTTACAGTCTGGTTGCTATGGTAACAGTCGCTGCTGTGTTCAGGATCGACCAGCAGTGGCAGTACAGGATCTACTGCAAAACCCTCAAGGCGCACGACAGGAACGAGCTGCAGCGCTACCTGGAGAGGTCCCACAGCCGCACCCAGGACAACCGACCCGACTGGCACGACCACCGACCAGACTGGCACGACAACCAACCCGGCACAGGTACGACATGTGACCCACCAGGACAATTGACCCGGCACAGGCACGACGACCGACCCACCAGGACAAGTGACCCAGCACAGGTACGACATGTGACCCACCAGGACAAGTGACCCAGCACAGGCACAACAACCGACCCACCAGGACAACTGACCCGGCACATGTATGACAACCGACCCAACTGACATGACCACCGACCAGACTGGCACGACAACCAACCCGGCACAGGTACGACAACCGACACACCACAGGTAAGACCTCAAAAGCCACCAGGACAACCGACTTGACGGACACAACAACCAACCCAGCACAGCTACAGCGCCCACACTCACCAGGACAACGGACCCGATTTTGCACTTAAAAAGTCAAAATCAAACTGAATAAAAACATTTTTTCTACAAGGAAATAAAAATCACCAAGCCCCACTTATTAGTTTTTTTAGTGTGTAAATAATAATAAATAAATAAATAATGCAGTGAACAAGTCTCTAGATTTTGTTGTTGTTTTTCAGATGGAGAAGATCAGACCGAAGCAGATCCTGAGAAGCTCATCTTCAGACTGGAGGGCGACAAGTGGATGGTGAGGGACTTTAGACCTGTTTGAGTCCTGGTTGAGTCCTGGTTGAGTCCTGGCTGAGTCCTGGTTGAGTCCTGGCTGAGTCCTGGTTGAGTCCTGGCTGAGTCCTGGTTGAGTCCTGTTTGAGTCCTGGTTCAGTCCTGGTTCAGTCCTGGCTGAGTCCCGGCTGAGTCCTGGCTGAGACCTGGTTCAGTCCTGGCTGAGTCCTGGCTGAGTCCAGGTTCAGTCCAGGTTCAGTCCTGGTTCAGTCCTGGTTGAGTCCCGGCTCAGTCCTGGCTCAGTCCTGGTTCTGTCCCGGCTCAGTCCTGGCTCAGTCCCGGCTCAGTCCCGGCTCAGTCCCGGTTCAGTCCCGGCTCAGTCCCGGCTCAGTCGCGGCTCAGTCCTGGTTCAGTCCCGGCTCAGTCCCGGCTCAGTCCCGGCTGAGTCCCGGCTGAGTTCTGGCTCAGTCCTGGCTCAGTCCCGGCTCAGTCCCGGCTCAGTCCTGGTTGAGTCCCAGCTCAGTCCCGGCTCAGTCCTGGTCCAGTCCTGGTTCAGTCCTGGCTCAGTCCTGGCTCAGTCCTGGCTCAGTCCTGGCTCAGTCCTGGCTCAGTCCTGGTTCAGTCCCAGCTCAGTCCTGGCTCAGTCCTGGTTGAGTCCCGGCTCAGTCCTGGCTCAGTCCTGGCTCAGTCCTGGTTCAGTCCCGGCTCAGTCCTGGCTCAGTCCTGGTTGAGTCCCGGCTCAGTCCTGGCTCAGTCCTGGCTCAGTCCCGGCTCAGTCCTGGTTCAGTCCCGGCTCAGTCCTGGTTCTGTCCCCAGTCTTTCCCGAAGGAGCTGCAGTGGATGACGTACCTGAGGGAGTGGTACGTGTCTCACACTCGGATCCAGAGACTTCCCGACTTCCTGGACCAGTTCTCCAGACTCACGGTCCTGGACTTGGCCAAAAACCAGTTCTGCGAGATCCCGCCCGAGATCGGTGAGTCCAGACCCCGGCCAGACTTACCATTGGGCAACAGGCCACAACTGCCTGGGGCCCCCAACCTGAAGGGGCCCCCGGTCAGATGCCCCTCTCGATCATTACGGACACACGGCTCTGTGTTAACGTCACAGTAAAGTGGTGCAGAAAAGACCAACAAAACCGTCTGGGATTGTCAAATATATTCATTCATTCAAGCCACGCCCCCTCAATATATCAAAGCTAGACTGTAAATAAAGTATAACATTACAAAATTAAAAGTGAATATCATGTATTTAATTCAGCTGGAACGTGTTAAATAGAATAGAACAGAATAATAACTTTACTGTCCGTCATTTGTTTTGCTGATTCATAAACATCACAGTACAGTCATAAAAATAAAATACATTTAAATAAATTAGAATAATAATTAATTATTTAAGTTCAAGTTCTTCGCAGACACAGCAGCAGACACTGAGCGATCAACAAACAGGAAATATGGTCTGATTTCTGGGGGAGGACCCCCAAACCCCTCGTTAAAGCTTTACACGATACACATTCCTCACTGTCCAGACCAACAGCCAAATTGTAACTGTAATTGTTGTGCGTACAATGGTCAATGGGTCGGCGGTTATGGGGTGGGTGGTCGTTGGGTCGGTGGTCGTGTGTCCAGTGGTCGTTGGGTCGGTGGTCGTGTGTCCTTGTGGTTTTTGGGTCGGCAATTATGAGGCTGGTGATAATTGGGTCAGTGGTCGTTGGGTCGGTGGGGTGGGGCTGGTGGTCATGTGGTCGGCGGTTATGGGGCTGGTGGTCGTTGGGTCGGCTGTTATGGGGCAGGTTATCGTTGGGTCGGCTGTTATGGGCCTGGTGGTCGTGTGTCCGGTGATCATTGGGTTGGCGGTTGTGGGCTTGTGGTTGTGAGCTGGTGGTTATGGGTCGGTGGTCGTTGGGTTGGCGGTTATGGGGCTGATGATCATTGGGTCGGCGGTTGTGGGCCGGTGGTTATGGGGCTGGTGGTCGTTGGGTTGGTGGTCTGTGGGTTGGCGGTTGTGGGATGGTGGTCTGTGGTTTGGTAGGTATGGGCCGGTGGTTATGCGGCTGGTGGTTGTTGGGTCGGCAGGTGTGGGCCAGTGGTCTGTGGGTCGGCGGTTGTGGACCGGTGGTCTGTGGGTTGGCGGGTGTGGGCCGGTGGTTATGCGCCCGTTGGTCGTTGGTTATGGGGCTGGTGGTCGTTGGGTTGGTGGTCGTTGGGTTGGCGGTTATGGGGCTGGTGGTCATTTGGTCAGCGGTTGTGGGTCGGTGGTCGTTGGGTCGGTGGTTGTGGGTTGGTGGTCGGTGGGTCGGTGGTTGTGGGTTGGCGGTTGTTGGGTTGGTGGTTATGGGACTGGTTGGCGTTGGGTTGGTTGTCATTGGGTCTGTGGGTCGGCGGTTGTGGGCTGGTGGTCTGTGGGTCGGCGGTTGTGGGCTGGTGGTCTGTGGCTCAGTGGTCTGTGGGTCGGCGGTTGTGGCTCGGTGGTCTGTGGGTCGGCGGTTTTGGGTCGGTGGTTGTGGACTGGTGGTCTGTGGGTCAGTGGTCTGTGGGTCGGCGGTTGTGGGCTGGTGGTCTGTGGGTCGGCGGTTGTGGGCCGGTGGTCTGTGGGTCGGCGGTTGTGGGCTGGTGGTCTGTGGGTCGGTGGTTGTGGGCCGGTGGTCTGTGGGTCAGTGGTCTGTGGGTCGGCGGTTGTGGTTCGGTGGTCTGTGGCTCAGTGGTCTGTGGGTCGGTGGTCTGTGGGTCGGCGGTTGTGGTTCGGTGGTCTGTGGCTCAGTGGTCTGTGGGTCGGCGGTTGTGGTTCGGTGGTCTGTGGCTCAGTGGTCTGTGGGTCGGTGGTCTATGGGTCGGTGGTCTGTGGGTCGGCGGTTGTGGGCTGGTGGTATGTGGGTTGGTGGTTGTGGGCCGGTGGTCTGTGGCTCAGTGGTCTGTGGGTCGGCGGTTGTGGTTCGGTGGTCTGTGGCTCAGTGGTCTGTGGGTCGGTGGTCTGTGGGTCGGTGGTCTGTGGGTCGGTGGTCTGTGGCTCAGTGGTCTGTGGGTCGGCGGTTGTGGGCCGGTGGTCTGTGGCTCAGTGGTCTGTGGGTCGGTGGTCTGTGGGTCGGTGGTCTGTGGGTCGGTGGTTGTGGGCCGGTGGTCATTGTGTCCTCTGTAGGGAGGCTGTGCTCCCTGAAGGAGCTGAACCTGAGCTACAATCGTCTGATGAAGGTCCCTCTGGAGCTGGGCGGCTGTGAGGAGCTGCAGCGGCTCGAGCTCAGCGGGAACCGCCTCTGTGAGCTGCCCTTCGAGGTGAGTCAGATGCCCTCCCACCCCCTGCCCTTCGAGGTGAGTCAGATGCCCTCCCACCCCCTGCCCTTCGAGGTGAGTCAGATGCCCTCCCACCCCCTGCCCTTCGAGGTGAGTCAGACGCCCTCCCACCCCCTGCCCTTCGAGGTGAGTCAGATGCCCTCCCACCCCCCTGCCCTTCGAGGTGAGTCAGATGCCCTCCCACCCCCTGCCCTTCCAGGTGAGTCAGATGCCCTCCCACCCTCCTGCCAGCTGCTCTTCTTATTTTGTCCTTAAAAGAAAGTCTAAAGGCCAAAAATAATGTTAAAAATTAAGTCTTATTGTGGTTGTTCTTGTTGTTATTGTTGTTATGGTTATTGTTGTTCTTGTTGTTGTTGTTGTTGTTATTGTTGTTATGGTTATTATTGTTGTTGTTATTGTTATTGTTGTTGTTGTTGTTGTTATTGTTGTTGTTGTTGTGCTGCAGCTGAGCTCCCTGAAGCGGCTCCACCTGCTGGACGTCTCGGAGAACTGCCTCCTGTCTGTGCCCATCTGTGTCCTGAGGATGGACTCTCTGAGGACTCTGGACCTGAGCAACAACCGGCTCAAGGACCTGCCGCAGGACATGGACCGGTGAGAGTCTGCAGACCGGGTTTGGACCGGGTTTAGGTCAGGTTTAGACCGGGTTTAGGTCAGGTTTAGACCGGGTTTATACCGGGTTTAGACCGTGAGCTCCAAAGCAGACTGGGTTTTGACTCTAGTCCTTGTAAAGTCCTACTTTAAACCTGTTTTTTGGGGTTATCTTGGTTTAAGATCAAATTAAAGTATGAAGTAGATTTTAAATGTTTAATCCATGTTTGCTAAGGCCACGTTTGGTTCTGCTCTAGACTGGGTTTTAAACTAGTTCTAGTCCTATGTTAGTCCTGGATCAGACTTAGTTTCTGGACAAGATTTGTTCTGGTGTTGTGCTCACATTTGCACCCCGCTCTCTCTGCTCCGTCTGACTGTTCTAGTGTTGTGTTTGTTTCTGCACCCCTCTCTCTCTGCTCCGTCTGACTGTTCTGGTGTTGTGCTCACATTTGCACCCCTCTCTCTCTGCTCCGTCTGACTGTCCTGGTGTTGTGTTTAAATCTGCACCCCGCTCTGTCTGACTGTTCTGGTGTTGTGTTTGTTTCTGCACCCCGCTCTCTCTGACTGTCCCGGTGTTGTGCTCACATTTGCACCCCGCTCTCTCTGCTCCATCTGACTGTTCTAGTGTTGTGTTTGTTTCTGCACCCCTCTCTCTCTCTGCTCTGTCTGACTGTACCGGTGTTGTGCTCACATTTGCACCTCTCTCTCTGCCCTCTTTGACTGTTCTGGTGTTGTGCTCACATTTGCACATTTCTCTCTGTTCCGTCTGACTGTTCTAGTGTTGTGTTTGTTTCTGCACCCTGCTCTCTCTGACTATCCCGGTGTTGTGCTCACATTCGCCCCCCGCTCTCTCCGCTCCGTCTGATTAAATCCCGGTGTTGCGCTCGCTCTCGCAGCCTGGAGAACCTGACGTCCCTGTACCTCCACAAGAACAGCCTGTCGTACCTGCCCCAGAGTCTAACCAACATCAGCGGCCTGAACATGATCATCGTGAGCGGCGACGAGCTCAACTGCATCCCCACGCGCCTCTGCAGCAACCCCGACATCAAGTACTGCGAATACTACAAATACTACACACTAGACGCTTTAAATGACACATATTATACAAAAAAAATAGACTTTCTTGAACTTTTAACTAAGATATAACATTGTGTCCTCATCTAAAACACAGCTGGAGTTGTATTCAGCTTCTTTAGTTTCATGAAACCTGTTTACAAAGTCCTCTCCCCCAAGCCTCAGAAAATACTCCATTCGGAAATGTCCAGTTCTGAAATCTTCTGCTTTGTTTTTATTTGTTTCTTTGTTTATGCCCTTTGTAATTCCCACGTCTGTCAGTAGATGGAGCACAAGGTCAGTTCCAGACACATTTTTGAAAGTTCTGAAACAAGTAGCGCCAATGAAGAAGTGCAAGGGCAAGTTTGAAAGACAAGAAGTGACGGAATAAAGCAGAATAAGTGTCATTTCTTTAATAAAACGTTCTAAATTCCAGAATGTTCCCAAAGGTTTCACTGGAGCGTGATGTGGTTTGACTGGGATTAACCTCAGAATCTCACCAAATATGAAACCTCCGGGTGGTTTTGTGGCAATAAAAGTAGAATTTTAGGTTTTATTGGTTAAAAAAAATGCTCATAATGATGAATAGACCTGGTTTAGACCCTGTTTTTGATTCTTTTGGAGTTTTTTTTCTTTTGGACGCTCCTCCTCCTACAAGGAGTAGACCTTGTTCAGACCCGTTTTTTTTTGTCTCTTTTTGGTCGTTCAGAAGTTATGGAGGTTCAGTCCTGGTTTAGATTTGTTTAAGACCCGGTTAAGTCCTGGTTCAGACCCGGGTCAGTCCTGGTTCAGACCTGGTTTAGTCCTGGTTCAGACCCGGTTCAGACCCGGCTCAGACCCAGTTCAGACCCTCTGGTCTCGGTCCAGGTTCAGTCCTGGTTCAGACCAGGTTCAGACCCGGTTCAGACCCTCTGGTCTCGGTCCAGGTTCAGTCCTGGTCTCAGTCCTGGTTCAGACCCGGTTCAGACCCGGCTCAGACCCTCTGGTCTCGGTCCAGGTTCATCCGTCTGTACGACTCTCCGACGCTGCAGCAGAAGCAGAAGAAGGAGGAGGAGCAGAAGAAGAGGGCGGAGCAGAGGAGGAGCTGGAGAGGAGCCGAGGAGCAGGAGCAGGACAGCTCCGAGAAGGAGTTCATCCAGGCGTACGTCAGCACGCTCACACACCGAGGTACTACTGCAAATACTACTGCAACTACTACAAGTACTACTGCAAATACTGCAAGTACTACTGCAAGTACTGCAAGTACTACTGCAAGTACTGCAAGTACTACTGCAAATACTGCAAGTACTGCAAGTACTACTGCAAGTACTGCAAGTACTACTGCAAATACTACTGCAAGTACTACAAGTACTACAAGTACTACTGCAAGTACTACAAGTACTACTGCCCAAACACACTTTCTTTCCAAATTGAAAGGGTGGGACTGGCTGGTCAGGCGCACACATTCAACTTTCAGGTTAAGGTGGGGACCACAAAATATCGACCCACATAATTGGCCCGCGGGCCGTGAGTTAGAGAGTCGTGTCGTAAACACAGGTCATGCAGCGACATTCTTTATTTAAAATAAATACAATTCTTTTGTTTGTTTCTGTGGAGCTTTTGTTTAACTCACATTCACTTTATTATTATTTGGTCAAATGTAAAGTGATGGTAGTTTCTTGGTTGTTGCGACTGTGTAGCTTAGCTAGCTCGTTAGCTAACAGCAGTTAGATTAGGCTTTATTGTCCCTGTATCGTCCTCTGCATTTGACCCATCCTTCAGTGTCTCTGGGGCCCGTCAGGAGCAGCACCTGCTCAGCTCTGGACCCAGACACAGGTAGAACACAAACTCCTCCCAGTCGTGCGGCCTGGGATTTAAGACACTGAGCTCAGCAGCAGCAGGTGGCTACGCTAACTGTTGGCTACGCTAACTGTTTCTCACAGCTAATGCTACATTAGATAATGTTACAACAGTTTCTATGGGACAGACTCGATGTTGATGTCAACGTTTCATCACAAACTTCAGGGCTCAGTGACTCCTGAGATAAATACTTCATACTTTTATATTTATAATAATAATAATAATAATAATAATAATAAATTTTTATTTAACGGTGCTTTTCAGGAGGCTCAGACATATTTACTAATTATTATTTATTTAACCCTAACCCTTTATACTTCTATGTTAGCGTTAGCATTAGCGTTAGCATGATAAACCAGGATTAAGAACAATAAACAACTATTGGTCGTTTTTGTCCCTCGGCAGAATCTGTACCGTATTCAACCACCAAGATCTCCATCTCCTGCCAGCTCTGAGGACGAGGACGAAGAGAAGGACGAAGAAAAGGACGAAGAAAAGGACGAGGACGAGGATGAGGATGAAGAGGACAGAGCGAGAGCGGAGCAGAAGGGACTTTTGTGAGCTGTTTTTCTTTTGTTGTTGTTCTTTTGCACACGTTTCCTGGAGAGGACAAACTGGCCTGATAGATGAGTTTGACAGACGACAGGTTTGAGATTGATTTGATCGACATTTCACGTTTGTCTGAGAATTAAACCTGGGCTCATGTTCATCACGAGCTCTGACACGGACATAATATCGTCCTTATTCCCTTCTTTGAAAGTTTAAACATAACTTTTTGTAGCATTTTTAACTAAAAACGTTAAACTCGATGATACCATTTTGCAAATTTTCAAAACAACATTCACAATATGATCTACATTTCAATGGGACACGATTCATTTGTTGTTATCGATGATTGCATCAGTCTTTGTTGTGATTTGTCGATACTTTTGCCCCATATTTATTTGTTCATCTTAATCAGTTCATATTCCACTCTTTTGTTAATAGTTCATTCTTCAGGTTTAGACTGGTTTGTGTCTGATATTTTCAAATGAAGATGTGCAAACCATTAACACTTTAAATAATTCACGTCGTTGGGTTCAGCTCTCGAGGACACAAGCTTCACCTTTGACGATATTTAAGACTTATTTGCAAATCGAATCCTAATTGCAAAGTAACAAAAAAACCAAGATACTTTTGCTAAATCATTGAGCGCTCATTTGTAACTTCAGTAGAATCCAGTCCTTTCATGATTGAACCTGAACGTAAAGTGCTGTTCGTGGTGGTTTAACTTCAGGACGTTTGGTTTGAAGCGGCTCAGACGAGGATCGACGTGAAAGTGAAAGTGAACCATTTCACTGTTTGTGTCACTCTGAAAATACATTTCTTTTCATAATTGTCAAATGTGACGTGTTCAGACTTGAATCCTGGCTCACATTTACATTTGGACCATTCTGACATAAACTGGTCAAAAATATTTTAAAATGAATAAAAATATAAAGGTCGCCGTTCTAAACAAACCAGAACTTTACAACAACCACTGTTTACACCGTTAGCCTGCTCCGAGCACCACAGCACCTGCTAGCTCAGTTTTAGCCCAGTGTTAGCCCAGTGCTAGATCAGTGTTAGCTCAGTGTTAGCCCAGTGCTAGATCAGTGTTAGCTCAGTGCTGGCTCAGTGTTAGCTCAGTATTAGCCTAGTGCTAGCTCAGTGTTAGCCCGGTGCTAGATCAGTGTTAGCCCAGTGCTAGATCAGTGTTAGCTCAGTATTAGCCCAGTGCTAGCTCAGTGTTAGCCCAGTGCTAGATCAGTGTTAGCTCAGTGTTAGCCCAGTGCTGGCTCAGTGTTAGCTCAGTATTAGCCAAGTGCTAGCTCAGTGTTAGCCCGGTGCTAGATCAGTGTTAGCCCAGTGCTGGCTCAGTGTTAGCTCAGTATTAGCCCAGTGCGAGCTCAGTGCTGGCTCAGTGTTAGCCCAGTGTTAGCTCTGTGCTAGCTCAGTGTTAGCCCAGTGCTAGATCAGTGTTAGCTCAGTATTAGCCCAGTGCTAGCTCAGTGTTAGCCCAGTGCTAGATCAGTGTTAGCTCAGTGTTAGCCCAGTGCTGGCTCAGTGTTAGCTCAGTATTAGCCCAGTGCTAGCTCAGTGTTAGCCCAGTGCTAGATCAGTGTTAGCTCAGTGTTAGCCCAGTGCTGGCTCAGTGTTAGCTCAGTATTAGCTCAGTGCTGGCTCATTGTTAGCTCAGTGTTAGCCCAGTGCTAGCTCAGTGCTGGCCCAGTGTTAGCTCAGCGTTAGCCCAGTGTTAGCTCAGTGCTGGGTCAATGTTAGCTCAGTGCTGGCTCAGTGTTAGCCCAGTGTTAGCTCTGTGCTAGCTCAGTGTTAGCTCAGTGTTAGCCCAGTGCTAGATCAGTGTTAGCTCAGTATTAGCCCAGTGCTAGCTCAGTGTTAGCCCAGTGCTAGATCAGTGTTAGCTCAGTGTTAGCCCAGTGCTGGCCCAGTGTTAGCTCAGTGCTAGCTCAGTTCTAGCTCAGTGCTGGCCCAGTGTTAGCTCAGTGTTAGCCCAGTGTTAGCTCAGTGCTGGTTCAGTGCTGGGTCAATGTTAGCTCAGTGCTAGCTAAGTGTAAATGAATAAATCGTGCAGTTGTCTCTGAAACATGTTACTTTAAAAACAGTGTTTATAAATGGACGTGTTTGTGTCTCAATGCTAACGCTAATGCTAATGCTACTGTTGAGGTATAAAACATTTAAAAATTAAACTAATTAAAATTACAAACTGAAATCATCTTCACATAAAACAGTCGTGACTTTAAAGTTGAATTGGTCATTTCACATTTGAATAAAAGTTAGCTTTAGCAGCGATAACTGTTAGCTTAGCCACTGCTGCTCAGAGCCCATTGAATCCACTCGTTTAGTGCTGTTTTCTTGTGCTCTTTATGCTCAACATGTTTTATGTAAAGGATATATTTTTTTAAATTCTAAAGTGACCAGATTTAAAGTGAAGTGAAAGGACGAAGGGTTTGGGAAAGTTTAAATGTTTTTGTAACTGAAGCACCGTGTGAGACCAAAGCTTGTTTTGTGACGTGTTTAGTCAGATTTGTGGATGTTTATTTAATGATGTATTTAAATAAAATAGATTTAACGCACCTGTGTGTGATCCAGGCTTCTGTCCACAAGGGGGCAGTGACGAGCAACAGCACAATAACCACTTTATATTCACCTCATTCCGCACGAAGTCGACCCAAAGCCCACCGTCCTGTGAAACGGCTTTGGTCTATACTTTAGAGATAATTAGTTCTGCTGTAAAATCAGTCACAAATTATATTAAATAACATTTGACTTTTTAATAATTCTCAAAATCTGCCTGGAACACTTTTGTAGTGACTGTGACAGACTGGACTCGTTTAAATAAAATGCGGTAAAATATTTGAAAGTTTGCAGACTTTTATAAACGTTATTCCAGTTTTGCGATGTTTTTAAATTTTACTTCCTGGTTGTAAATGACGTCACGCTGGGAAATCCTGTCCTCAGGGCCAAAACTCCTCTAATGTCCCACATCATTCTACTGACAAATAAAAACACACAAACGTCTTTATTTTGTTGAATTAATGTTTAAGGGTCAAAATGTTTATTTTTAGATTTATGGGATTTATATTTTAACCCATGTCTGTGTGACGTCAATGTGTTTACTTGCAATTTTAACAGATTTTTCTCCAGAGACACCAGATTGGTTTAAAATTATAAATTGACATGTATTAATATGCATTTATTAGAAAATCAAAAACCTGTCATCTGCACTTGAAGTAGGTTTTCACACTTTTTTTTAGCGTTTGAGTGACATTTAGGACCTGGGGCAGGACCGGGACAAGCCTCACAGGGGCCCCTCTAATACAGATTAAGGTCCAATTCTGGGCCCGGGACGTTTAACCCCTTTGTGCCACTGTCTGAAGGTTTAGCCGGGTGAATTTGACTTCAGTGTTTCACATGGAACTGACCTCCATCCTGGACGGTCCTAAGCCACTTCTGCACCAAAAAGGAACAAACCATCACCATCAAACATGTACCATCATGTGTCGTCGTATGCACTTTTACCCAGTGATCTGATTTGTTAATGTTTGTCGTGTGAGCTGTGGTGCATTTTAAACCCCAAAAAGGTTCAAAAACACTGCTTTAGATCAGCGGTTCCCAACCTTTTTGTCTTGTTTTGTGTCAGAGCTCCTCAAGTTGAGTTTCAGCAAAATAAATGGGTTCAGTTAATCGTATATTGTCAATCATTACCATTATCTGTACATTTTTTATTGATTTATGGTCCAATACTCTCCAAAAAGATGCTAAATTTACAACTAATGACTTCTAAATTCAGATTAAAGTACATTTCGTCTTTTAAAACCTGAAACCGTTCCAAGTGCCCCCTGGTGGCTGCTCTTGGTCCTGAACATTTAAACATGAAGGTCCACACAGAGGCTCAAGGCAACGCTTCTTTTATTGAATTGGACTCAAACAAAAACCGTTTGGACTCAACAGAACGAACCGAACGAGGCGTCACGAATGCATCAGGGCCATAGAATATAAAAAGGGGGCGGGGCGTCCAGTGGGAATGCGGGGGCGGGGCGTCCAGTGGGAATGCGGGGGCGGAGCTCGGGGCGGCGGCTCAGAGCTGACCGCAGTCGGCGATCACCAGCTTCTTGGAGGTTTTGCCGGACTGAGAGCCGAACGACTCCATCGACTTGACCACGTCCAGGCCCTCGACCACGGAGCCGAACACCACGTGCTTCCCGTCCAGCCTGCAGGGGGCGCAACACGTCAGCACAGGCAGGTTTGAAAGAGTAAAAGACAGACAGTGGGACAGGAAAACAAAAAGGGGTGAACATAGATGTTTTTGTAGGACTGGAGTCGACTAAAGTTTGTGAATTTTTGATCACTGACGATGGCAATAAATCGTTTCTGATTCTAAAAGATTCTAAAAACTATGAAATATTAGGGCTGTAGTCTTTTAGTCGATTAATCCAGTGGTTTTCAAACTATTGGTCGGGACGCCAATGGGAGGGTGTCACGAAATCAGAACGGGTTTATTGCCGTTGTCAGTGTCAAAAATTCACAAACAGGAACTTGCTTCGGCGTAAGGTGCAACATAAAACAATGAATAAAATATATAAAAGAGGCATAAGATTAAGAATAAAATAGACTAAGATAGATTAAGACTATATACAGAATGTACAGTTGGCAGATAGTGCAAATCTGCAAATGATTTCCAGGGTCCCAGATGATAAACTGATACAATAGTCTTAAACAGGGCTCTTCAAATGCAGCGGTAAATGTAGATTCCCGTTTGTCGGCGTCAAAGTCATTTTTCTAGGTCTATTTTCTCAAATAAAGTCGAACATGAGATGAGGCTAATTTATTACTTTGCGTGTATTTTTTGTGTTTGGGGGTCACGAATGTGAACTATTTGTATTTTCAGGGTCGCGACTGAAAAAGTTTGAGAAGCACTGGATTAAATCAGTTGATGATTGTTTTGCGTCATTTTTTATTGTTTAATTTGATCAAATAAAATCATTTTTAACGACAAAAACAGCAAAAAAAGTGAAGATACAAAGAGAGTGAGCTAAAGATTAGAGTGAATCATGAGTTTAATCTGTATCCAACAAATGCACTGTTTCCTGGTGCTTTTCTGGATGAATTGTTGTTTTTAGCACGAGCTCCAGTGCAGTTGTGGTTTTTTGTTTTTTTTTTAGTGCAGTGTGGGTCAGATACAGAGATACTTTCTAGTTTTGCCACACCCCCTTTCAGTCGACTAATCGCTGGATTGGACGGGTCTTTAGTCGACGACAGCCCATGAAGGGTTCCATGGATCTGACCAAAACTGCACTCAAGACACAGCAGCAGGAGTTCATGCAAAAACTATTTTTTTACAGATAAAATGCAAGAAAACTGTTTATGTTGGACTCCAGCAAACTCACTCCATCTTGATATAAACCCTTTAAATCGAAATTAAAATGTCGATTTAGGCAGTGGTTCCCAAAGTGGGGGTCGCGAGATTATTTCAACATCTCATTATAATAATTATGACACTGTATTTGCTCCATAAATAACTGTGTTTTTGTTAAATGGGTCCTATAAGACAAACCATTCAAACTAATATTAACCTGATTTAACACTTTGACACTTAATTATTGCTGCTGTCATTTTCATTTCACTTTGGGGCCCTGAGTCCGTTGGGGGCTCTTTTGGGGCCCACGGCCAGAAAAGTTTGGGGCCCCTGGACTAAGACGCCATCGACCGATTAATCGGCCAAACGACTAAAGATACACGGCCCTCATTTAAAAAAAAGAAAATAATAAAAAAAAAAAAAAAAAAAAAAAATAGCAGCAATATTTATAGTTTAGACCAGGGTTTTTAAACGTCACATTTGAGGAACGCCAGGGCCACCGTCAGGACCGCCCTCTTCACACGCAGTTTGAGCTCTTGCCTTCAGACGGCGCTACAGAGCTCCTACTTTTAAAACTAAAAGGTTGGGAAATACATTTATTCCGACGGCTGTGGAGCTCCTTCATGATTTGGATTTTTGCTGTAAAATTGTACTTTGATTGTGCTTCCCGTTCAGCTCACGTCTCATGGAGGCGTTTGCAGAACCAGGTCATCAGGTTTAATTCCTCTCAGACTCATTTTCTCTGTTTTATAGAACTTTGATTTCTACCAAAGTGGTAGAAATATCTGAAAACCAGTGTGAGAGGCTGCAGTGCATGTGTTTGTCCAGCAGAGGGCGCTGTGCTCCCTCCTGAAGTGTCTATGGCCTGTTTAACTGAGAAAACCTTTACACTGGGCTTTTCTAGCAAATTCTAAAGTAAAAGCGAGTAATTGTGCAGGATTTTTGTGCAGTTTCTTTGATTTAAATGTATCAGGCATAAAAAAAAAAATGGTCTCAGATGGAAAACTCTCGATCCAAAGGTGAGCGGATAACGTGAGTGACTTTATAACGTGACTCTTATTGGAGCCTTCATTCAGCAGCGGGGGATGAAGTAGAAGTAAAAAAAAATCTTATAAAATCTACTTAAGTCTTAAAGTACTCCTTTAAAAAGGTACATTAAGAGTAAAAAGTAAAAGTTATTATTTTTTGCTTGGAGAACTATTAACATAAATTGTTCTGTCGAGTTTTGGCCATTGAAGGAAACTCATTTTCCTCCAGAGGCTTCGTTTGCTCTAAACAGACAAGACGCCTTTTCAGCCGATCTACAACCTTATACTTTCACTTTTCAGTCCAGTGTTGTGAAGTAAAAGTAAAAAGTATCTACTGTAAAATGTACATTTAGGCATCTGTACTTAAGGGCAGGACTTAAACGTCACGACACCAAAGCCAGAGGTGGAAAGTAAAGTGTAAAAGTCAGAGTCGGTCGCTGCCGTTTGTCTCGTGATTCTCCGACGTCTAAAACACTTCGTCACAAGCACCAGGCGGTAAAGGACCGAGCAGCACCAGGCGGTAAAGGACCAGACGTACCAGGCGGTCTTGACGGTGCAGATGAAGAACTGGGAGCCGTTGGTGTTGGGGCCGGCGTTGGCCATGGACAGGATCCCGGCGCCCGTGTGCTTCAGCTGGAAGTTCTCGTCCTGAAACTTGTTCCCGTAGATGGACTTTCCTCCGGTTCCGTTGTGGTTTGTGAAGTCTCCGCCCTGAAAACACAAAGCTTTAGCCGCGGCTCCGGCGCTGATGAACGCCTGATTATCTGGACTCGGCAAAAATGTCACTTAAACACGGCCCGTCCCAATAATTCCATCGACTTATCGTCCAGTTTATGATGGAAACAGTGTCTGGAGCTCAGTGTTTATCCTGTACATTTTCTTTTTAATTTGGGGAACTTTTTTTGTCTTTTGAGAAAATTTGAGCTTTGAAGCTTTAATTTTACAATTTTTAATGACTCATTGACCCGAGCTACGTTTAAATTAAAAGATTGTTGGGTCAAAGACACTTCCTACTGAACTCCCTCGATCCTGAGCCTCTCGTGTGTCTGGTTCACGGGGCGGTTGTACCTGGCACATGTGTGTAGTGTGTCTGGTTTGTGGGTCGGTTGTACCTTACACCCCTGTGTCTGGCTCGTGGGGCGGTTGTACCCTACACTGGCTCGTGGGGCGGTTGTACCCTACACTGGCTCGTGGGGCGGTTGTACCTGGCACATGTGTGTAGTGTGTCTGGTTTGTGGGGCAGTTGTACCTTACGCTGGCTCGTGGGTCGGTTGTACCTTACACTGGCTCGTGGGTCGGTTGTACCTGGCACATGTGTGTAGTGTGTCTGGTTTGTGGGGCGGTTGTACCTTACACCCCGGTGTCTGGCTCGTGGGGCGGTTGTACCCTACACTGGCTCGTGGGGCGGTTGTACCTGGCACATGTGTGTAGTATGTCTGGTTTGTGGGGCGGTTGTACCTTACACCCCTGTGTCTGGTTTGTGGGGCGGTTGTACCTTACACCCCTGTGTCTGGCTCGTGGGGCGGTTGTACCTTACACCCCTGTGTCTGGCTCGTGGGGCGGTTGTACCCTACACTGGCTCGTGGGGCGGTTGTACCCTCCTCTGGCTCGTGGGGCGGTTGTACCCTACACTGGCTCGTGGGGCGGTTGTACCCTACACTGGCTCGTGGGGCGGTTGTACCCTACACTGGCTCGTGGGGCGGTTGTACCCTACACTGGCTCGTGGGGCGGTTGTACCCTACACTGGCTCGTGGGGCGGTTGTACCCTACACTGGCTCGTGGGGCGGTTGTACCCTACACTGGCTCGTGGGGCGGTTGTACCCTACACTGGCTCGTGGGGCGGTTGTACCCGGCACTAGTGTGTCTGGTTTGTGGGGCGGTTGTACCCTACACTGGCTCGTGGGTCGGTTGTACCTTACACTGGCTCGTGGGTCGGTTGTACCTGGCACATGTGTGTAGTGTGTCTGGTTTGTGGGTCGGTTGTACCTTACACCCCTGTGTCTGGCTCGTGGGGCGGTTGTACCTGGCACATGAAGTCGGTGATGACGCGGTGGAAGACGCAGCCTTTGTAGCCGAAGCCCTTCTCTCCGGTGCACAGGGCGCGGAAGTTCTCAGCCGTCTTTGGGACCACGTCGGAGCGAAGCTGAAACCACCACAGCTTTAGTCCAAACAGAACACACCGTCCTGGGACGCACTTCATTTTTTCACAAAATAATTCATCTATTGACTTTCTGCTTCAAAATATCACTGATTTTTCTGTGGTTTATGTTTTCTGCTCAAAGTTCACATTTTAAACACAACCAGGAAAAAAGACTGACTCACTTTTGTCACATTTGTCGTTTTTTTCGATGGGTTTGTGGCGTTTCATGATATTGCGATACAATAATCGATCGACTGCTCATGACATTCTACGATAAAAATCACTTTTAAACATAAGACATTAACAATGTGCAGGTTGTGTTTTAACAAAGAAAAAAAAAAAAAAAAAAAAAAAAAAAAAACCTTACAAAATAAGCCCAGTTTAAACACCACAGACAGAAGATACGACAAACGTTCAGCAAAGACAAGCTTCCTTTTCTAAACTAAATCTTCTGTAAATCGTATCTCGGTGCAGCCGCCGGACCCTCTGTCCCAGGTCCATGTTTGACACAGCCCTGATGTTTTATTCTATTTAACTAATCTAAAGTGCAGGTCAGTTTTTTTACGCAGAATAAAACTCTACATTTTGTCGTTTGTGAAGGAACTTATTGCCAATTGCATCTGTTCAACATTAAAGTTCATGTGTTTGTGCAGCTCTGGTTGTAACGCGACTCGTTTTACCTCGAGCTGCAGCAGCGATCAGAACAGACCGCGATTGGCTAAAAGTAACCAATCAGACACAGACCACACTCTGATCTGTGTCTGCTTTTATTATTTTGATTTGATCTATTCCGTGTTTTAGACAGTTTTCCACATGAAAACATGACACGAAAGACTTCTTACATTCATGTGAGAGAACTAGAGGTTTATAATGAACATCTTTAAGTTTAAGATCTTTTCCCGTCACCTGCCGCGTCACCTAAACTTGTGAACTTTATCTTAAACACTCGTGCGTTTTGTGGATTTTAAAAATCGAAATCTTGGCGGCAGCAGCAGGTCAGAGATCAGCGCCGGCTCAAAATGGAAAGAAAAACACATGATTTCAGAGTCAAAGGCAGGGATTGACCAAATGTTGAGTTTAAACTTGTGCAACGTCTGATTAGACGCCGTTCTGTGAAGATTAAAAGGTTAAATCCATAATAAACGTCACAAAAGCCAAGACCGTGACTGTTTTGTAAGACTTTTACAGCAACTGAACGCCCAAAAACCAAACGCCAAGTTCTTTGGCCGTTTGTCACGTTTGTCTTTGAAGGTCATTAACGCATCGATGGAAAGAAAATAAAGTTCAGTCGTTTCTACTTCCACAATGTACTTGTCCAAATGCATTTTTTTCTGAGCAGAATTACACGTGGGTTCATGTTTTTATAACAGAAGTTTTAAACATTTTCTGGCAAATTGACAAAAGACTGAAATAGGTGAATAAAGTGACCGAGAATCACATTTAACACCTTCAGGTCCAAACCCCTGGGTTCAGTTTAAGTGTTTGTTAAAAATCAAGACATTCTGATGTTTGGAGGGAATTACAGCAAATAATGATTTGGTGATTGACTTAATGGAGCGATTCTTCAATCAATGAATCAACAGAACCTTTAAGAGTCTAAACAGAATTCAGACGGAGGCAAAAGTGTCAATGGAACATGATGTGATTCACTGAGAAACAGGGATTAACCTCAGAATATCACAAAATCTGACAAATGTGGATGGTTTAGTGTCAGTTTGAGCCTCAGACACATGTGAGTGACAGAGGCTTAAACACATTTATTGATCTGTGTTTTTGATGAACAATCCAGAGTTATGAGTTTTACTGGAAAAATCCTCAAATGCTGAGCCCACAGTCAGAGGGATATATTAGATACTGTTCCATAAGTTAGATTCTTTTGAAGTTGAAATACAATTTTAAGACTAGAAAAGAGATTTGCTCAAAGCTTTAAACGTCTAGAGTTAATAAATCCAGTGCATCTGGGATTTAAAAGGAAAAATATTCTGCATTTTTCATTTTGTCATTCGCTTTTAAACCTGCTCGAGTGCTTTAGATTTGGATCTCGTTTTTATTATGTTTACGGTCGTTTTCTGACGGATAAATCTAGTTTTTATTTTATGGCTGCGGGGGCCGTTTTTCCTTCCACGACTTTAACGCCGCCCAAACCCTTCTTTAGGCTTCAACGTTTGATTGATCGGTCACAAAGTCAACCGACGAGGCTGATGTAGGGTTTGGCAGCAGCTCAGACGCTCTGCAGCCGTCGAGCCGAACGTGCCACGCGCCCAAGAAAACCTGCTCCAAACCTGTGCCAAACCTGCTCCAAACCCGAGTCCTGAGGGCACGGCTTTAAAGGGCGTATGACAGGTTTATAGGATTTTCTAATTATGACTTTATTCAGTGTATTAATGCCTCTTGTAAATAGAAATAGTTTTACACCAATCCAGTCACTATTTGTGGAGAAAAGTTGAAAAATCTGTTGAAAATTACAGGAAGTAAACAAACTGATGACATCACACTGGGGAGACAAAGGTTATGCATAATTTACACAAAATAAACTACTTTTTTGACCCTTTAAACATTAATTCAACAAAATAAAGGTGTTCATATATTTTTCTTTGTCCAATTAACAAAATCTGTGACATTAGATCAGTTTTGGCCCGATGTACAGTGTGGTTGCTATGGTGATTTCCTAGTGTGATGTCTTACTTTACAACCAGGAAGTAAAATTAAAAACCTAAAAGAACAGCTAAACTGAGGTAAAATGTGTAAAGATTTTAGTAGAAATTGAAATATATTTATCTTAACTGCATTTTAGTCAAATGTGTAATTCAACCCGTCATAGGCCCTTTAATACAACTCCTGCACAAACGTGTCGGCGCTGGACCGCTTTAGTGTCACGGAAACGTCACCGTGGCATTTATATTTTATACCAGAGATCCCCGTCTCCGGATCCATTATTCACGCGCTCAGTGTCCGGTTCACACACGGCTCGTCACAGCTGGAAGGTCAAAGGAGCAGAAATGACTGGACCATCGAGTCCAAACCTTTACCTGGAGGCGGGGACTCCGTTTGTAAAGCCGGCCCCTCTCGATTCCAGAACAACGGCCGCACGATGTCGGACACGACTGCGATACGGCTGTTAAGATCAGATATTATCACGATATTTAAATGCACTTTTGGCTGAAACCGACGGTTTTAGTCGTCACGAGTCGGCGATTATTTCTGTTGTAGATCGAGACTCAGAATAAACTAACATTTTTAACCAAATAAATGTTGAAATATTGAGTGAAGCTTTTATCTAGAGAGAGAATATTTATGAGTAAAGTGTTTAATTGAGGAAAATCAGAAATGGTCTGTACTGTTTGCCACTTTTCTTTAATAATGTCACCGTCTTTGTTCTAAAAGTTTGTGTTTTAGAGTCCGTTTAGTCCAGAGAACGACTGAATGTTTAGAATTATATTTTAGTTTCAAAAAACTCGATTTTATTCCTAATTTTCCCTTTTTTCACTGGTTTAATTTCTATCAGATGAAGACTTTGGTGTTACTACGTTTAAAGTTTGGCCTCAGCTGTAAAAGGGCCGTCTGGTCACCGTCTGCAACAAGACACTTTTATCTCGAAGAAGAAGGCCAAACCAGAGCCCGTCCCACACCAGCCACACCCCGCGTGAACTTATTCAGTTATTTTTCCACTAAAACTAAATTTAGGCCGGAGTTTTTAATCTGACGAGTGGTTTCCTCACACTTTCCTGGTGTTTGGTCTGGAGGTGGAATTAAACTTTTACATCCTGCGTTTACTCGTTTACAGCTGCGCCTCTCCACAGACTAAAAACAAACTGAAAAATAAATAAGTTACACCAATATGTTTATGACAATATTACAAGCTTAAGTATCATTTGTGTAGCTATATTTCATCTGCAGTTCGTATCAATTTGAGCAGCAAGTTAAAATTTTATTAACGTTTACTAAACTTGTTTTAGCCTAAACAAAATACAGCAGGGCTTCACTGACGATTTAGTCGACAGCGATCATTTATGATTAGTCAGACTGTATATTTCAATTTTTTAAATAAATTAGACAAATAAAAAAAGGTTGAAATGTGATGACTACTTCTACATTGATAATATTTATGAATAAAGTGCATTTTTGATGAAAATCAGCAATAATTATTATTTTTTGATGTGTTAATGTCTTTGTTATTGGGCCCGGGATCGTGACGTCACTCATAACAGCATTTTCAGTTAGCCCAATGTTAAATCAATGATTTACTAAACTTCAGTATTCTAACACTATATATGGATCATGTATTTACCAGAAGTGACCAGCAGATTATCTGGCTCTTCTATGGATTTTTTGCTCACTTTTACATTGTTTTGGCTCATGTTTTTCTGTGTAAATTTAGCACACCAACAGCAAACATGGCGGATTTCCATGCTAACGGCTGTTTTTTGATGCAAATGACCGTTCACTCCTCAGCTGTTTTCACAAGGAACATTGGTCAAACTATTGGGCCAAAGACAAAAAAAATGAACAAAAATGTGGAGGTACTTTCTTATTCATTGCATTTTGTCCTCCAAATACATCGGTTTGCTCTACAATCCACAGATTAACGGCTGCTCGGTGTAACGGGGCAGGTGTCTGCGGTTAACGGCTCACGCAGCGGCACAAAATGGCAGGACCCTAAAGTCACGAAAACACGAGAGGATTAAAGTTTTAAGACTTTACAATATCCGGGTCGAAATAGAAGTCTGACATTTTTAATCAAAGGGCCAGATCTGCAAACGTTATGAGTCGTTAACGGTTTGTGTTTAGCGCGGGCCGTTACTGCAGTGAACGGCGGAGGAAACGCCGCGGTGAAAACTTTAATTTCAGCGCATTCACGACATCCACGGCGTCAACTGAAGGAAAAACCAAACTTTAACGCGGCTTTAACGCGCGTAAACCGTCCGTGCGTGGATAAAGCGGGGGTTCCTTCCTCCGGCGGAGTCTGTAATGGCGGCCGGTGGACGGCGCCGTACATCCGCATGCTTCACGACAGACCCCTCCTCCGCCGGAGCCGCAGCCCCGGACACGGCCACACGGAGGAACTTTCCAGAAGCGAACGCACTGCCGCCCCGCTCCAGAGCCCGAGACGAGGCCCAAAACACCGGGTTAAGTCCGATTTAAACCGAGGAACGGAGCGGGCGAACGGCGCATTTCCCGGGTTTAGCGAGAACAAAGAGCCGCAGCCGCGACGGCCGTAAAGTTAACGACATCTGCAATAAAACCTTTAATCTAAGGCTGGATAAACATTAACGAGCTGAAAAGCACCGGGCTGTAATTGTCCGAGTCACGAAGAAGCCACTTGAACATTTAAACAGCAGGGAATGCATCAGGAATTATCTAAAGCAACAAAAACGCACAAAAGAACACGTTAGAACTTACATTTGTGCTTTGACACTTGAATGAAGTTTTGCGCCAGAGTTCAATTTAACGCCATAAAACGGAGGTCGAAACAGCTAAATTTGACTTAAATGTTGATTAAGACAAACGAAAGTACAATAAGTAATAATAGTAATAATCCAATAATGCCTGGTTTAAAAAGGAGGCTGCAGGATTACGGAAAGTCACAATTTAATGATTAGCCAACTTTATAAATGCATGAATGAATGATCTGTGGCCACGAGCTGCAAAACACGGAGACCGTAAAAACAGGACCAAACAAACCTAATCCAACAGAAAAGCAGTTTAGTTTATGCATGAACGTGGATTACATTTGGTCAATGCGTGATTAAACTGCAGAGACAAGACTCTAAGGAACGAAAAAAAAAAAAATTAAAAAAAGACCAAAGCCCTGCAAGAAATACAGCCACATCCGAAGCACAAGTTAAAGTCGCTCCCTTTTGAGACAGAAATAAATAAAATAAAGAATAAATGAATGGACCGCGTCGCCTGCTCCAAAGCGATGATGTAATGCCCCGTTATTCAACAGCGTCGCGTGGAAGCGGCGAACACGTGCCGCCGGACCGTTAAACAGCGGAACAAAACCCGCATCCGCGCCGCCCCGGGACGCGTCTGCACCGGGCGTGGCGCGCCCCGCGGCCCCGGCTCCCGGTGCGGGCGCAAAACACCGGGATCCGCGCGCACTTTTGTTTTACCGCATTGTCCGGGAAGCTGCGCGTTTGAATGAAAGGCGAGCGGGGCTTTTACCTCCATCACGATGCGGCCCAGCGGCTGCCCGTCGGCGGAGACGTCGAAGAAGACTCTCGGGAGGCTCATTTTGCTGCGGTTTGGCGGCGGAAAGCGCTGGAGCTGAAGGGATTCCCGGCGGCAGGACACGGACACTGCGGGGCCACAACGAACCGAAAAAGATGGAGGAATGTGCTTAATTTGATATAAAGCGCCGGTGGGTGTTTTTTGTGTTGAAAAGGACCAATCAGACGCAGGGCAGAGCGTGAGTGACGCGCCCTGTGGCCAATCAGAGGCCAGGCCCGGCCCGTTTTCGCGTGCGGCGCGCTGTGACTGGAGGAAACGCGTGCGTCGTGCGCTTGTTTTGCGCTCCGCGCCGCTCCGTGTACAAAAAGCGCACATTTAGGCGCAGCAAACACCGCCCCGCGCAACTGCGCCGGCGCATCGAGCGGGGAGCGCGCCTGCGTCCACGTAGACCGCGCCACAGGTGACGGACGGCGGCGCGGGCCAACCGGAGCGGCGCGCGGGCCGTGGAGGTGGGCGGGGCTTCGGGACACGAGGGGGAAAGTGGAAAAGACCCGCATTAGAGGCGCGGTCACGAGGGATGTGTGGTGCGCGGTCACGAGGCCAGGCAGGGCGCGGCTGCAGCGGAGGAACGGGAAAGTTTGAGCCAAGTGTGGGACGGGGGGAGGAGAGGGGAGGGAGAGGGGGGGGAGATGGGGGACGGGGGGAAGAGGGGGGAGGAGGGAGAGGGGGAATGCGCAAGACATGCGCAAAGACCAGCTCCATCATGTGCGCAAAACTGCACCAGGGGAGGGCCAAACCAGGACTAATGATAAGATAAGAGATCCTTTATTTGACCCACAATGGGGGAAATTCCACTGTTGCAACACACAGTTTAGAACAGGAATGAATGAAATAGGCGCATGCAATAAAAATAGGATAAATAATGACTAAACATGGTAATAAAAATACAATATAAAGTATAAAGTGCACACTCTTATTTACAGTAGGTGGCTGTCTGGGAATAAATAGTAAAAATGGCAAATAAAGTGGTTTAAGTGTGTGTTATATACAGTAAGTGACTATAGTGAGGTAAAAGTGTATTAATAGTATGTTCAATTATATTGCACATGATTATCACAGGTGAATGGCACATGTTACAGTATTGCACATAAACAGAGACAAAGAAATAAACCAAGGAAGGACCAAACCAGGAATAAACCATTAAAATTCTGATTGGCTGATACAGCGGCTCTGGGAGATGCACTACAGTAAGTATTTGCTCTTATTTTTGTACATTTATACTTATTGTTCGGATGTATAAATCTGTGTCAAACTGGTTTTTAGATTTAATGTCTGTGGGGATGGAATTAAATACTTTTTAATGCATTTTAAGGCCTTATCTTTGCCAACTCCACAGTGTCCGAGTCTGAGGACCGTGGACCGGGTCCTGGTCCTGGTCTGGCTCTGGTCCTGGCTCTGGTCCTGGTCTCTATGGTTTCTGGCCCTGGTCCTGGGTCTGGTCTTGGCTCTGGTCTGGTCCTGGTCTTGGCTGTGGTCTTGGCCCTGGCTCTGGTCCTGGCCCTGGCTCTGGTCTTGGCTCTGGTCCTGGTCTTGGCTCTGGTCCTGGTCCTGGCTCTGGCCCTGGCTCTGGTCTTGGCTCTGGTCCTGGCCCTGGCTCTGGCCCTGGCTCTGGTCTTGGCTCTGGTCCTGGCCCTGGTCCTGGCCCTGGCCCTGGCTCTGGTCTTGGTCCTGGCTCTGGTCTTGGTCCTGGGTCTGGTCTTGGCCCTGGTCTCTCTGGTTTCTGGCCCTGGTCCTGGCTCTGGTCTTGGCCCTGGTCCTGGGTCTGGTCCTGGCTCTGGTCCTGGCCCTGGTCCTGGCTCTGGTCCTGGCCCTGGCTCTGGTCCTGGCCCTGGCCCTGGCTCTGGTCTTGGTCCTGGTCCTGGTCCTGGCTCTGGTCTTTGTCCTGGTCCTGGTCCTGGCTCTGGTCTTGGTCCTGGTCCTGGTCCTGGCTCTGGTCTTGGTCCTGGTCCTGGCTCTGGTCTTGGTCCTGGTCCTGGCTCTGGTCTTGGTCCTGGTCCTGGTCCTGGTCCTGGTCCTGGCTCTGGTCTTGGTCTTGGTCCTGGTCCTGGCTCTGGTCCTAGCTCTGGTCCTGGTCCTGGCTCTGGTCTTTGTCCTGGTCCTGGTCCTCACCCGTTTCATGATTCGGTTTATGCCGCGCCAAAGATGGAAATGTTGATTCTTCTGTTTGTTTCTCCCATGTTTATTGATCCAGTTTGTCGTGTCATAATCAACGGTAAAGAAACATGGAGTCGTGTGACCCTGTACCCGCCTCCAGACGCCGTCCCACCTCGTGACATCATCAGGTGCTAATCCACAAGTGCTCCTCTTGGGTTTCAAAGGCATCAGCAAACTCATCCACAAACTTCTTCTGGTTCTTTTAAAAACAGAAAATCAGATGTTTTCACCTTCATGCGATTCTGCTGCGAGGGCGTCGTCAAAATGTAAATGTACTTTTGTTTTTAGATTTAGATCGACTTGACTGAGAAAACATTACAAGCGAATCCTGAAAATACGTCCGAAAATAAGTTAAATAAGATAACTACGTCTATACAAAACGAACATTAAAGGTCCCATATCCTGCTCTTCCCCTTCACACAGTCTGTCCTCAGGGCTTTGTTGATACATTTTCTCGTTGTGTAATATCCATAACATAACAGTTTACAAAAAACACCCATTTCTTGGACTGGCCCCCCTCCTCACTCTGAGATCTGACCCCCCGAACAGAGAGCAGGCTGCCTCCCCCACCCAACCCGTGCCTCCCCTGTAGCGGAGATGGTGCATGCGCCGTGTGCTCCGGTAAACAGCGATACACAAACACTGAATAAACCTTTTCTGGTCCTGACGGTGCGTCGTGCTGAGTCCTACGTCCTGGATCTGACCTGGAGTTTGACGTGCTCCAGGGCCTCAACCACGGACGTGCCGTTTGGTAAATAACAAGCTAACTCTTCTATCTGTCGTATCCATCGTGTAATTACTGTGTAGCATTAGCATTAGCTGTTTTTATTCTTCCTGGAGGCGTGGCTTAAACATCGCGTCATCTTAGTGAGGAGCCCCCGTCTGCTGCTCAGCCGAGGGGGACGGAAAAGACAGTTCTCTAGTGAAAACATGAGGGAATCAATCAAAAAACCACTTTGGGCACAACATACGAGGCCCAAATAGCACTGGAGGAAGGTTAGAACCTCTGAAAAGTCCATTTTGCATGTTATGGGACCTTTAAATAAAATACAAAGAGCTTCTATTTCTTCAGCTGCACAAAACAATTTCTCTTGAGGATGAATAGAACAAATGCTGATAATAACAGTGGAGAAGTTGTTGATTTATGTTTTTTTTTGTGTAATTTCATGAGTTTCCAGCCCACTTTTGCGTCATGTTTTAGACAATCTTGACATCGTCGTCGACATAATTGAACATGAGACAAACATGGCTCGTCTGTATCGACTGAAAGTGAAAAACAAAACAGAAACCTTCACGTTGATCCACAAAATGAAGAGCTGCATTTGCTTGGAGTCTTTCAGAGTGTGTTTATTAAATTACAAAGGTTATTCTTATTGTTCATAATAATAATAATAGCGTCATTACGGAACATACAGAGAGCGTACACTTCTCCAACACAAAACCGTTTTTTTTTTTACACAGATGATTAACAGTTAGCCTTCCACAAAACGACCGTAAATATAAACCCGACGTCGTCATCTTAAAGCTGTCGATAAAAGTCACCAAAATGATCCTTGAATGTTCACATTATTTCGTCAAAGAGGAGGCAGTTTGTGCAATTCATGACAAAACGGGGGATTTTGTTCGTTTGAATTCCTGTCGTTTTTTTTTTAGAGAATGTGGCAGTTCACTTGTGAAATCATCTTCTTCTGAACTAAACGCGCTGCCTCTTTTCCCTCGTCAAACGTTTGCTTTTCCACGTTTTAAAAACCGCCGAAAGTCAAATCCAAAACGGTAAAAATCGCGTTCTTTTCGGTGAAAGTGAAGGGGACACGGCTCTACGTAAATGCACTGTTCTGATAAAAATACAAAATAAAACGAGCACGGGTCGTCACACGTTAAAGATTTTAAAACTGTCCTTTTCGAGTCCGTTTAAAAGAACAAACACAGACAGAGTTCGTATTTTACAGCGCCTCGTCTTGTTCGCCGGTTCGTGTCGCGCGGAGGCGGGCGGTTGGTCGGTCCGAGCCCCGGGTCTGGGGCGGGGGGAGGAGCTTATGGGTGCGGGCGTGCGGTGAGCCGCGGTTGGCCGGCGCGGGTCAGTTGTTCTCGAAGAGCGACAGCAGGTCGTCGTTGTTGTTGCTGGGCAGGTCGGGCGGGCCCAGGTACGACAGCAGCTCGTCGGGGTTCGTCAGCTCCGGCAGCAGCTGAAACAAACGACGACAGGTTCAGCGCTAAACACGGACTGTGGCAGGTCCTCAAAATGTTCTAATTCTTAGTTTGGTGGGAGGGCACCTGAGGTAAATATTTATTACAGATTAACATCTGTGAAGCTGCTGTTAAAGGGCCTATGACAGGTTGGACTACTCCTGTAACTAGTTAAATATATTCAAAGTTTTGCTAAAAATAATTATACATTTTATCATTTTTAGTCGTTTTTTTAGTTTTGTAATGTCACTTCCTGGTTGTAAATGATGACATCACGCTAGGAAATGACTCTGTACACTGGGCTAAAACTCAGATAATGTCAGAGATTTTTTTTGTCCGACAAATCAAAACACATGTGAACACCTTTATTTTGTTGAATTAATGTTGTAAGGATAATTTACGTTGTTTATTTTGGTTAAATGATGCATAACCTTTTGATGGAATGAGTCTCACAGTGTGATGTCATCAGATTTTTACTTCCTGTAATTCCAAACTGATTTTTCAACTTTCTCCAACTACAACTTGACTGGTGTAAAACAGTAACTTTAATGTACAATATGTATTAATACACCAAATAAAATCAAAATTAGAAAATCCTTAAAACCTGTCATACGCACTTTAAGTCAAAATAGCCTCGAGTTGCTAAGAAAATGTATATTCATTCATTTTCTCCCGCTTATTCCCGTTGGGGGTCGTGGGTGACTGGAGCCTGTCCCAGTGACTTTGGGCCTTAGGCGGGTACACCCTGGACAGTGGCCAACTCATCACATCAAACACAGAGACACAGACAAGGACAGACAACCATTCACTCTCACATTCATACACTACGGGCAATTTAGAGTTCTCAATTAACCTACACAGTCATGTCTTTGGACGGTGGGAGGAGCCAGAGAACCAGGAGAGAACCCACGGTAACACGGGGAGGACATGCAGACTTATTGAGAGGCAGAAGCTCTAGCCGCTCTGCCACCGTGCACCCCGAATATATAATATAATATACATAATATTGTAAAATCTTCCCAAAAAGGGTTAAATCTGTGCTGGAAAAGCTTGTTTGTGTTTGACAGCAGAGGGCGCTGCAGCATGAACTTCCTGTCTTGATGATTTTTATTTATAGATCGCTTTTCCCCCTCACAGGCTCAAAGCGCTTAACAAACCATTGAAACTACAGCTGTTAGAACAGAACATACTCTACATTTATAGATGCAAGTCACTGTTTTAGAAACGAAAAGGGGGAAAGTTCATCCTGATGTTAAAGGGCAGACGGGGCAGAAGGCTGAGATGTTTTGGCCAAACTGTGACTGATGTTTGTGATGTTGATTAGGCTCCTTTAACCAGATGTGCCTCAAACATGGATGTATTAAATGAACTGGATAAGGTACGCCCCCTCTGACTGTGGTCCCAGATTGATTAGTGGTCGTGCGAGGTACTGCAGCCTCTTAGAACCAGCCTTTTTCTAAAATGTCACATTATAATCACAGACAGGACTGAATTATTATCAGTATTTAAATAAAATAGAAGGAAATGTTCTTTTCTACAGTTTCTAAAATCACCGAAATTACCGTTTTTATATGAAGTGGGGGATTGTCGTCACGTGGCGCCCTAAAACAAAGATGGCAGCCATCGTTTCAGGAAGTAAAACAAAGATGGCAGCCTTCGTATCAGGAAGTAAATGCGGAAGTAAGAAACTTTTTTGGGGTCATGCGCCAATGAGCACTCTCCATAGGGATAAACAGGACGGCCATTTTGGATTCATCTTCCAGGTTTTATTATAGTTCTATGGCCTCAAACCCAGAGCAGGAAGAGCTCAGACGCTACTGGTCTGTGATCAAATATGAGCTAAATGTATAAAATGTTTAAGAATTAAGTTTTAAATGTTTATGGTGAGTACTTTGTTTGTTTGTAAGGTTTTAAACCTTCTACATAAGGAAGAGGAGTCGAGCCTGTGTCCTCTGTGTTCTTCTGGGTCTCGTTCAACTTGGACCAGGGTCAAAAAAGAACTTGACAGTTGCAGTTTTTAAAAGAAATTTAGAAAATAAAGTTAAAAATTACAAGAAGTAGAGCTGAGCTCTGTGTTTCTCCAGCACAGATTTAATGTAAAAGCCCCTGTTCAGGTGAAAATGAGACCACAACTTTTACTCTGCATCTGTCTTATCCCATGACAGAAGCAGGAAGTGTGCCGTTAGCATGCTAATGTTTGTTAGCTTTAGCGCTCTGGGCTCAGAGTCTGATGAAAAGTGCTTTAGACTCATGAGGGCAATATTTAAGATGAACTGCATTAAAGTGAGAGACACATGAGAGTGATGTAAGAGTTTAACTAAAACTAGTTCTGTTTGTCTCATGTGTGAAAACAGTAAAAACCAGATACAGCCCCTTTAATGTGAGGGACTTGAGTCAAACATAAGTGGGTTATAGCTTTATTTTTATATTTTACATTTCTGGAGTTTGTGGTTATTTTTTAAATCAGATGAAGAACAAAAAGAAATGTCAGGGTCGGGACGGTGTTAAAGGGTCGGGACAGTGTTAAAGGGTCGGGACAGTGTTAAAGGGTCGGGACAGTGTTAAAGGGTCGGGACAGTGTCAAAGGGTCGGGACAGTGTTAAAGGGTCGGGACGGTGTTAAAGGGTCGGGACGGTGTTAAAGGGTCGGGACGGTGTTAAAGGGTCGGGACGGTGTTAAAGGGTCGGGACGGTGTTAAAGGGTCGGGACAGTGTTAAAGGGTCGGGACAGTGTCAAAGGGTCGGGACAGTGTTAAAAGGTCGGGACAGTGTTAAAGGACTGTTAAAGGGTCGGCGCGGTGTTAAAGGGTCGGGACGGTGTTAAAGGGTCGGGACGGTGTTAAAGGGTCGGGACGGTGTTAAAGGGTCGGGACAGTGTTAAAGGGTCGGGACAGTGTTAAAGGGTCGGGACAGTGTTAAAGGGTCGGGACAGTGTTAAAGGGTCGGGACAGTGTTAAAAGGTCGGGACAGTGTTAAAGGACTGTTAAAGGGTCGGCGCGGTGTTAAAGGGTCGGGACGGTGTTAAAGGGTCGGGATAGTGTTAAAGTCGGGTCGGGACAGTGTTAAAGGACTGTTAAAGGGGTCGGGACTGTTAAAGGGTCGGGACAGTGTTGAAGGGTCGGGACGATGTTAAAGGGTCGGGACAGTGTTAAAGGGTCGGGACAGTGTTAAAGGGTCGGGACAGTGTTAAAGGGTCGGGACAGTGTTAAAGGGTCGGGACAGTGTTAAAGGGTCGGGACAGTGTTAAAGGGTCGGGACGGTGTTAAAGGGTCGGGACGGTGTTAAAGGGTCGGGACGGTGTTAAAGGGTCGGGACGGTGTTAAAGGGTCGGGCAGTGTTAAAAGGGTCGGACTGTTAAAGTCGGGTCGGGACAGTGTTAAAGGACTGTTAAAGGGTCGGACTGTTAAAGGGTCGGGACAGTGTTAAAGGGTCGGGACGATGTTAAAGGGTCGTGACTGTGTTTAAGGGTCGGGACAGTGTTAAAGGGTCGGGACAGTGTCAAAGGGTCGGGACAGTGTCAAAGGGTCGGGACAGTGTCAAAGGGTCGGGACAGTGTCAAAGGGTCGGGACAGTGTCAAAGGGTCGGGACAGTGTCAAAGGGTCGGGACAGTGTTAAAGGGTCGGGACGGTGTTAAAGGGTCGGGACGGTGTTAAAGGGTCGGGACGGTGTTAAAGGGTCGGGACAGTGTTAAAGGGTCGGGACAGTGTTAAAGGGTCGGGACAGTGTTAAAGGGTCGGGACAGTGTTAAAGGGTCGGGACAGTGTTAAAGGGTCGGGACAGTGTTAAAGGGTCGGGACAGTGTTAAAGGGTCGGGACAGTGTTAAAGGGTCGGGCGGGTCGGACAGTGTTAAAGGGTCGGGACAGTGTTAAAGGGTCGGGACAGTGTTAAAGGGTCGGGACAGTGTTAAAGGGTCGGGACAGTGTTAAAGGGTCGGGACAGTGTTAAAGGGTCGGGACAGTTAAAGGGTCGGGGGTGTTAAAGGGTCGGGACGGTGTTAAAGGGTCGGGACAGTGTTAAAGGGTCGGGACAGTGTTAAAGGGTCGGGACAGTGTTAAAGGGTCGGGGCGGTGTTAAAGGGTAGGGACAGTGTTAAAGGGTCGGGACAGTGTTAAAGGGTCGGGACAGTGTTAAAGGGTCGGACGGTGTTAAAGGGTCGGACGGTGTTAAAGGGTCGGACGGTGTTAAAGGGTCGGACGGTGTTAAAGTCGGTCGGGACAGTGTTAAAGGGTCGGGACGGTGTTAAAGGGTCGGGGGTGTTAAAGGGTCGGGACGGTGTTAAAGTCGGGTCGGGACAGTGTTAAAGGACTGTTAATGTGTTCGGGACTGTTAAAGGGTCGGGACAGTGTTGAAGGGTCGGACGGACAGTGTTAAAGGGTCGGACAGTGTTAAAGGGTCGGGACAGTGTTAAAGGGTCGGACAGTGTTAAAGGGTCGGACAGTGTTAAAGGGTCGACAGTGTTAAAGGGTCGGACAGTGTTAAAGGGTCGGGACGGTGTTAAAGGGTCGGGACGGTGTTAAAGGGTCGGGACGGTGTTAAAGGGTCGGGACGGTGTTAAAGTCGGGTCGGGACAGTGTTAAAGGACTGTTAAAGGGGTCGGGACTGTTAAAGGGTCGGGACAGTGTTAAAGGGTCGGGACGATGTTAAAGGGTCGGGACAGTGTTAAAGGGTCGGGACAGTGTTAAAGGGTCGGGACAGTGTTAAAGGGTCGGGACAGTGTTAAAGGGTCGGGACAGTGTCAAAGGGTCGGGACAGTGTCAAAGGGTCGGGACAGTGTCAGCTGGTCGGACAGTGTTAAAGGGTCGGGACAGTGTTAAAGCGGTCGGACAGTGTTAAAGGGTCGGACAGTGTTAAAGCGGTCGGACAGTGTTAAAGCGGTCGGACGGTGTTAAAGGGTCGGACAGTGTTAAAGGGTCGGGACAGTGTTAAAGGGTCGGGACAGTGTTAAAGGGTCGGGACAGTGTTAAAGGGTCGGGACAGTGTTAAAGGGTCGGGACAGTGTTAAAGGGTCGGGACAGTGTTAAAGGGTCGGGGGTGTTAAAGGGTCGGGACCGTGTTAAAGGGTCGGGACAGTGTTAAAGGGTCGACAGTGTTAAAGGGTCGGGACAGTGTTAAAGGGTCGGGACAGTGTTAAAGGGTCGGGACAGTGTTAAAGGGTCGGGACGGTGTTAAAGGGTCGGGGCGGTGTTAAAGGGTCGGGACAGTGTTAAAGGGTCGGGACAGTGTTAAAGGGTCGGGACAGTGTTAAAGGGTCGGGACAGTGTTAAAGGGTCGGGACAGTGTTAAAGGGTCGGGACAGTGTTAAAGGGTCGGGACAGTGTTAAAGGGTCGGGACAGTGTTAAAGGGTCGGGACAGTTAAAGGGTCGGGGCGGTGTTAAAGGGTAGGGACAGTGTTAAAGGGTCGGGACAGTGTTAAAGGGTCGGGACAGTGTTAAAGGGTCGGGACAGTGTTAAAGGGTCGGGACAGTGTTAAAGGGTCGGGACGGTGTTAAAGGGTCGGGACGGTGTTAAAGGGTCGGGACAGTGTTAAAGGGTCGGGACAGTGTTAAAGGGTCGGGACAGTGTTAAAGGGTCGGGACAGTGTTAAAGGGTCGGGACAGTGTTAAAGGGGTGGGACAGTGTTAAAGGGTCGGGACAGTTAAAGTTAAAGGGTCTGGTCTTCAGCAGCGACACTTTTATCTCTAAAATGTCAGAAGTGGCTCACATCCAGAGACGGTTCTGGGACGTCCGCTCCGAGTCCGAACGCTCCGTCGCCGTGGAGACGGTTCTGGCCCCCCCTCTGCATCATGGGCCCGCCCCCCTGAGAGCCGTTACTGTGGAGACCGGGCTGCTGAGGCAGAGGTGCACCATGGGAAGCGGAGTCCAACCGACCAGACATCTGTGAGCGACGAGAAGAGCAGCGTGAGACCAAAGATTTAGATTTACAAAAGTCACACACGACGTGAAGAAGTCGATAGAAGCACAAAGTCACACGAGCCACCGGCGCTCGACGAGTTTGTCTGAGCGAACGTGGGCTCAGGCGCTGAGCTGGAGGCGGAGCAGCAAGAACACGCTAGACATAAACGTTACTAAATGAGGAGACGCGGTCCTGTTCATGGCAGCAGAGCTCTTAAGCACTTTAAGAAGCTGGTGTTTCATGTTTGACTCTGATCACAGACAGGACTCACTCCGAAACCAAAACATCAAACGGGTTTGATATGAATCGTGTTTGGTCCAAGTTTAGTCTTGTCCGTCGCACTCTGAGATCTACGCGCCACGATTTGAACAACTACAACAACAACAACAAGAAAGCTTTCATCGCAGACGGACCAAACCGTGCAACGGACCTCAGCTTTAGACCTGGTTTAGTTCCAGTTTAGTCCTTGATAAGCTCTGGTTTAGTTCTGGTCTAGTCCTGGTTCTGACCTGGATCTGTGGGTTCAGGTCTGGTCTTGGTCTGGTCTTGGTCTGGTTCAGGTCTGGTCGTGGTCCAGTCCTGGTTCTGACCTGGATCTGTGGGTTCAGCTCGGTCTGGTAGCTCAGGGGCGGAGGTCCTGGAGTTCCTGGTCCAGAACTGTACTCAGGAAATCCTGGTCCGGACGGTGGACCTGGAGTGGAGCCGCGTCCAGATCCTGGACCTGGTCCTGGGTAAGACGGAGCTGAAACAGAAGATCGTTTTAGTCGTTAAGAAAAACAAAAACAACACAAATCTATAATTATCTGATCAGACGCTGAGAAATCTTTGACTTCATTTTAAAAGGACCCTGTGGCTCCTGACTCAAGCGGCTCTGAGCGACACAGGGCTGAGCTCGGCCCCCGTTTGTTCACTTTGGCCCAGTATTTTAATCCAGTGGTTCTCAGACTTTTTCAGTCACGACCCTCAAAACAACAACTGCTGGCGTTCGCGACCCCCGAAGGGCTAAAGGTCTGAACTCTCATGTTGATCATTTTGCTCGATCAACAGGAATCTACAACTGCATTTGGAGGATCTCAGACTTTGTTTTAAACCTTTGTCAATTTTTGGGAGCCACAGAAACCATTCGGTCATGAGGGTCTCGACCCCAAGGCTGAGAACCACTGCTTTAGACGAAAACAATCAGTGCAGCTACAACTGATGGTAAAATGAATGAGTCTTGAACGGCTGCAGGTCGTGTTTCAGTGACACTTCAGAGCGTCAGATGAACATTTGTTTCAAAGTGACGCCACAGGTTCATCTGAATGGTTTTACAGTCTTACACACACCACTCCTCTTTTGTGGATTCTTTCAGTGTTGCTCATCATTTCCTGCTGCTCGTCAGGTTTGTCCACAGGCCTGAGGGTCGTTATCTAAGCTGCTGTCACTGTTTTTGTCTCTTAGTAGTGTTTTTGTCAAAGCCTTGTGTCCATTGCATCAGAATCTGTTTTTTTTTGTTTGGTGTGTGCACTTTAAGGCTCATCTTTAGGTCTCTCTGGGAGAAAAATGCTTTTAGAGTCAGTTACTTTTAGTCACGGTTTTGTCACTTATTTTCTTTTTGCCACTTTTAGTTTGTTTTGGTCACTTTTAATTGAGTTTTTGTCACTCTTAGTTGTGTGTTTGTCAAATCCTTGTGTCCGTTGCATCAGAATCTTTGTTTGGTGTGTGCACTTTAAGGCTCATCTTTAGGTCTTTGTGGGAGAAAAATGCTTTTAGAGAAAACAACCTTTAGAGTCACTTCATTTTAGTCACATTTTTGTCACTTTTAGTTGCGTTTGTCACTCTTAGTTGTGTTTTTTGTTATTTTTAATTGTGTCCAGGGGCGTTTCTAGGATTTGCTGAGATCCGGGGCTTAGCCCGGTGTGTTCTTTAAGTCATCACACAAAATCCTGACGGGGGGTCTGGGGGCCCCCCCCCATAATTTTTTTTCCCAAGGGAGACTTATTTCTTGTATTCTGGTGCATTTTAAGAGGTTTTGAGCAACTAAAAAATAAACGTTTTTTTCTAGGCAAACATGAGTCTTTTATTGCAAAACAACAATTATTGTTTTAAACTCTGTTGACTGTCATTGTGTTACTTGTTAAACTGTTACTTGTGAGAAGGTGGGACCATGAGATTGTACCTTCTGGATTTCATCTTTGCAAACTGGTCTATAATCTAGTTATGTTTAATGTTCGTCAACCAGCGTTTAAAAAATAAATAAATACAATCTATAGAATTTAAAACACAAAAGTAAAAATTGTAATAAATGATATATTACTAGTTACAGAGCTAAACACCTGATATATTTGTATTATAATATAAGTGTCCCAAAAATGAAAAAAAAAAGAAGAAAGTTACCCAACTTAGGTTCCCAATTTTCTTCCTAATTTTGTAATTTACAGATTTTTCCAATTATCATGGAGCTGGTCACCCACTGCATTTTATAAAATTGCACATGTTTCATTGGATTAAGAACAAATCAGTAAATATTATTTTATACTTTTTGAAACTTTTGAACCCTCACCCATAGTTTGAGAACCACTGACCAAATATAAAGTCATATTATTAAGGCGGTTTGGAGTCACTGGGTCAAATGCCCTACAACAACAAAAAAATGCACTGTAGGATTTTTTTCCTTTACCTCACTGTGGAGTAATTTGCTGACGGTCCCTGAAGAAGCACGGATACCGCTGCAGTAAACTAACTTTCACTTGCACTTAACCTGTTAAGACCCACCTCATTTTGGCAGTTTTTCTTGAAAAGTACATACCCAAATGAAAAAGCTTATTGTATGGCTAACTTACAGTCTTCCTGAAGACATACTTCATGCTGTGCTATTGAAACTCCCCACAGCAGCTGTCCACCTTGTTGACAACAACTGTGTGAAATGTCTGACTTCTAGGTCACACCATTTTGATGTTGAGCAGCTTTTTGTATGAAATAACCCTAATCCGAACAGGAGGGCCTTCTCTGTGCCAAATGTGCCAAACTGCTTTTCATGCATTTTGCCTCTAATGACCCTGAAAACCACATTTGGTCATTTTGGTGACTATAAATATCCCTTATAGATTATTTTTTCATAAACTTCCTCAAATCAAAGGCAGGCCGTGCGTAAAGACCGCTGCGTAAATGATGCGTAAAATGGTGCCTTCGTCTCTTTACGCACGGAAAAATCAGCTCCTGCACCCAATGAACCTGCAAGTCCCGCCCCTCATTTGAAAGCTGTGGTGATTGGCCAGAAGAATATGTGATTGACTTACTGAATCACCAATGGCATTCCAGGCTGTGACGCCATTACGCACGCGGAGCTGACGCTCCTCTCGTGTCAAAATGGATGCGTTCGCTTTGTTCAAAGGGCTCTCCCTCTAGAAGTACTCGACGGAAAATTGCACGGATAGGCCATAGACTCTATGGGATAGGCTCGTTTTGAAGCCAAGACTGAGAGGAAAACGAACATACCCAAGCCGAACCGCTCAAGCCGAAGATATCTCTGCAAAGTGATGCGCAACAGTTATGTTTTTATTGCTTTTGTGTTACTGTCAAATGAAGAAGATGCGTTTACGGGTGGATATCAAGAAATGGATTATATTATTTGAAATAACAACTGGATATTCTTATTTTGTGGACTGTGATGGGCAGAAAGAGTGCACACACTTCTGGATTGGATTTTGTTTGTGTCTGGAGGAGCCAACGAAAGGTAAGAAATGTGAGATGAACAGTTTGGTTATGTTACAGTTTGATAGCTTACAAGTATTTTGTGAGGTGATTTAGCGAGGATTGAACATTTTAGACGTTTAGTGGTCACTCTAAACTTTCAAATGACATATAACATGTCTGTATTGAAAACATTTGTTTTTAATGAATGACGCATGTATGTAAAAACTCTGAAACTGTCCCTGATCAGGGACGGTGGGTTTTGACTGCCTTATATCTGCATTTGACAGATTTCAATGTCAACTATACACTTAGAATGTACATTAACTAAAACACTTTGAATGTACATAAAACTGGAGGTGCAGTTGCAGTTTTGAGGCTGCGCAGGTTATAGAGAAAATTAATATTGGACACATCTCGGTCCTTGTCTAGGACAAATTAGTGAGGATGAATTAGTGAGGACGAATTAGTGAGGACGAGTTAGTGAGGACGAGTTAGTGAGGACGAGTTAGTGAGGACGAGTTAGTGAGGACGAGTTAGTGAGGACGAGTTAGTGAGGACGAGTTAGTGAGGACGAGTTAGTGAGGACGAGTTAGTGAGGACGAGTTAGTGAGGACGAGTTAGTGAGGACGAATTAGTTAGGATGAATTAGTTAGGATGAATTAGTCAGGATGAGTTAGTCAGGATGAGTTAGTGAGGATGAATTAGTTTGGATGAGTTAGAGGTTGAGCCCTTCTCGGCGCCGCAGTGAGCCAGAGCACTCTGCGATTTTGTGAAGAGAGAGAGAGTAAAAGGCGTGGACTGACACGGAAGCGCTGAGGCGGGCTTGAATGACTCGCCGATTGCACCAGACCCGCGCACGGAGTGGACGAGACCCGCGCACGGAGCGTCGGAAGCCAAGACGAGCGGACGCAGCGCCGCACGAGCGACGAGGCCAGCGCCGCGAGCGGACGAGGCCCGCGCACGGAGGATCCGAGGCTTGCTGTCGGAGCGCACGAGCCTCCAGCACAGAGCGCACGCTCTCGCACCTCGCTCTCGGAGCGCTGAGTCCCGCTCATCATAAAGTGCAATGTAACAGTGCAGACTTTGAATCAGAATCACAATAATTTTGGGAAATAATTTCATTCGGGGCTGGACGTAAAACATCCGGGGCTCAAGCCCCGGTAAAATTGGTCTGGCGACGCCTCTGATTGTGTCTTTGTCACTTGTAGTTGCGTTTTTGTTGCCTTTAGTCACGTTTTTGGCACTTTTATTTTCTTTTAGTCACTTGTAGTTGTGTTTTTCTCACTTTTAGTAGCGTTTTTGTCACTTTTATTGTCTTTTTTGTCACTGTTGGTTGTATTTTTGTCACTTTTAGTCAAATTGTGCGATGGGACGCGGTGAGTAAACAGGCTCCTCCCCCTGGACGCGCTCACCTGGCGTGCTGTAGTCCGGCGTGTTGCTGCCCCCCGGAGTGAGCCCGGGGAACTGCATGGGCGAGGAGGCGGAGGGGGCGGGGCCTATGGAGGAGGGGGAGGGGCCGAGCGAGGCGATCATCTCCATGACGCTGGGCAGCACCATGTGACTGGGGCTGAGCGTGCGGCAGCGCTTGAGCTGAGGCCCGTCGCACTCCTCCTTCACGTGGACATCCGGCTTCACCGGCACCGGCCTCCAGCTGCACACCGGGTCGATGCTGATCTCCTCGTACTCCGAGCTGAGGAGGGAGGAGGCGCGTTAGGAGGGGGGAGGAGCAGTGGAGGGAGAGAGGAGGGAGGAGTCAGAGCAGAGGAGGGAGAGATGAGAGAGGAGGGAGAGACGAGAGAGGAGGGAGGAGACAGAGATGAGGAGGGAGAGACAAGGAGACGAGAGAGGAGGAGGGAGAGACAAGAGAGGAGGGAGAGACGAGAGAGGAGGAGGGAGAGACAAGAGAGGAGGGAGAGACGAGAGAGGAGGAGGGAGAGACAAGAGAGGAGGGAGAGACGAGAGAGGAGGGAGGAGACAGATGAGGAGGGAGGAGGCGCGTTAGGAGGGAGGAGGAGCAGTGGAGGGAGAGACAAGAGAGGAGGAGGGAGAGACAAGAGAGAAGACAGAGCAGAGGAGGGAGAGACAAGGAGACAGGAGAGGAGGGAAGAGGAGGAGAGGAGGGAGAGACAAGAGAGGAGACAGAGATGAGGAGAGAGGAGTCAGAGCAGAGGAGGGAGAGACGAGAGAGGAGGAGGGAGAGACGAGAGAGGTGGGAGGAGGAGCAGAGAGGAGGGAGAGATGAGAGAGGAGGAGTGAGAGACAAGGAGACAGGAGAGACAGAGCAGAGGAGGGAGAGACAAGGAGGGAGAGACGAGAGAGGAGGGAGAGATGAGAGAGGAGGGAGAGACGAGAGGAGGGAGAGATGAGTGAGGAGGAGGGAGAGACAAGGAGACAGGAGAGACAGAGCAGAGGAGGGAGAGACGAGAGAGGAGTCAGAGCAGAGGAGGGAGGGACAAGGAGACGGGAGAGTCAAGAGAGAAGACAGAGATGAGGGAGAGACAAGAAGACAAGAGAGGAGGCGCGTTAGGAGGGAGAGACAAGGAGACGGGAGAGACGAGAGAGGAGGGAGGAGGAGCAGAGGAGGGAGAGACAAGGAGACGGGAGAGACGAGAGAGGAGGGAGGAGGAGCAGAGGAGGGAGAGACGAGGGAGGAGACAGAGCAGAGGAGAGAGAGACAAGGAGACGAGACAGAGATGAGGAGGGATGAGGTGCGTTAGGAGGGAGGAGGAGCAGTGGAGGGAGAGAAGAGAGAGGAGGAAGAGATGAGAGAGAAGGCAGAGCAGAGGAGGGAGAGACAAGGAGACGGGAGAGACGAGAGAGGAGGTGCAGAGGAGGGAGAGACGAGAGAGGAGACAGAGCAGAGGAGGGAGAGACGAGAGAGGAGGGAGGAGGAGCAGAGAGGAGGGAGAGATGAGAGAGGAGGAGTGAGAGACAAGGAGACAGGAGAGACAGAGCAGAGGAGGGAGAGACAAGGAGGGAGAGACGAGAGAGGAGGGAGAGATGAGTGAGGAGGAGGGAGAGATGAGTGAGGAGGAGGGAGAGACAAGGAGACGAGAGAGGAGGAGGGAGAGACAAGAAAGGAGGGAGAGACGAGAGAGGAGGGAGGAGGAGCAGAGAGGAGGGAGAGACGAGAGAGGAGGGAGGAGGAGCAGAGAGGAGGGAGAGACGAGAGAGGAGGGAGGAGACGAGGGAGGAGGAGTGAGGAGTTAGAGCAGAGGAGGGAGAGACAAAGAGACGGGAGAGGAGACGCGTTAAAAGAGGGAAAGATGAGGGAGGAGACAGAGATGAGGGGGGAGGAGTCAGACAAGGGAGGAGACAATGAATGAAAGAGGAGGAGGAGACACGTAAGGAGGGAGAGAAGAGAGAGGAGGGAGAGACGAGGGACAAGTGAAAGATGAGTATGGAGGAGTCAGAGTTGAGAAGGGAGGAGTCAGATGAGGAAGGAGGGGGCGAGGGAGGAGTCAGAGATGAGGGGGGAGGAGTCAGACAAGGGAGGAGACAATGAATGAAAGAGGAGGAGGAGACACGTAAGGAGGGAGAGACGAGGGAGAAGTGAAAGATGAGTATGGAGGAGTCAGAGTTGAGAAGGAAACAGATACAGTACACACTTTAACACTGACTCTACTTTCTGTGAAGCTCAAATAGAAAGTTGAAATAGAAAATATTAACATTTCTTTCGTAAATATTAACGTTTCTCTCATGAATATTGACTTTTCTCTCATGAATATTAACGTTCCTCTCATGAATATTAATGAGGCCCCTGCACTCACTTCTGGACGTAGATGAGGATGGCGAGCATGTACTGGTCGACCTCCAGACCCTCCAGCAGCGCCGTTTTACTGAAACACAGACGAAAACCATTACTGTACACGGGAAAAACCATCACTTATCAAACTAAAACACGTCTGACATTAAACCCACATTTGACTAAAACGTAAAGATTCTGTTTCAGATTTGACTAAACATTTGTCCAGTTTGACAGTTTAAAGTTTATAAAGTCACTTCCACACAAATATGACACAGTTAGAGGTCATTCTACAGCTGTTACCATAGCAACCAGACTGTAAACAAGGGCCGACATCCACATACATTACACAATAGTTATGATTTGACGAATAATAATAACCTGATAACACCATCTAGTTGCGTTTTTGTTGCTTTAAGTTGCTTTCTTGTCTCTTTTAGTCACATCTTTGTTACTTTTAGTTGCGTTTTAGCTGCATTCTTGTCTCTTTTAGTTGTTTTTTTGTCTCTTTTAGTTGTTTTTAGACGCAGCTCTAACCTCCAAACTATGGGCTGTGCATTTATTCATTCATTCATAACCATTGACTGGAGTCCATTGCTGTGAACAGACTCACTTTTTATGTTGATGCTGTACTTTGTTTGCTTTGCTTTTTATTTACAATCTGAGTCATAATTCTCCCACAATGCACCGGGAGAGCAAAGGCAGAGCAGGTCATTGAACTGTGCACAACTCGACTGAAGGAAAACTCCTTCAAGATTCACCTGAAGCAAAAAGATGAACCATCCATAAACGTGAGACTGTTTTGTGTAAACTGTGTGTTTTCAAAGGTACGTCCCTTTTTGATGACATCACAGAGGTCATTCTTGTCATTTTAAAGTTTCATTTTTCAAGATTTCCAACTTCATGGATTCAGTGCTATAATATTTACCACAGGTGCCCTCCCACCAAATCCAAATTAGAAAAACATGAGCAGCAGTGTATGGACAGTAAGTGAAAGTGTAAAATTAAACTTTAAGGCAGTGTTTCCCAACCAGGGGTACGGGGACCCCAAGGGGTACATGAGCAGTTACCAGGGGGCACTTGGAATGGTTTTACGTTTTAAAAGAAAATGAAATGCACTTTAATATTAATTTAAAAAGTGTCATTAGTTGTAGACTATTGGACCATAAATCAATTAAAAATGTACAGATAATAGTAATAATATGCGACCACTAAACCCATTTATTTTTACTGAAACTCAAGTTAAGGGGCACTCTGAGTGTGAGACAAAGCTTAGGAGGAGCTCGAGGCAAAACAAGTTGGGAACCTCTGCTTTAAGAGTAAAAAAAAGTATTTCTCACAGAGAGCATCGAACGTGGAAATCTTGATTAAAAACGGTCTCAAACTTTACTGAAATGTACTTCACTTGTAACAGCACTAGCAGTAATAACAGAAGTAATAGTAGAAGTAGCAGTAGTAGTACACAGTAGTACAGTAGTAGTACACAGTAGTACAGTAGTAGTACACAGTAGTACAGTAGTAGTAGTACTAACAGTAGTACAGTAGTAGTAGTACACAGTAGTAGTACACAGTAGTACAGTAGTAGTAGTACACAGTAGTAGTACACAGTAGTACAGTAGTAGTAGTACACAGTAGTAGTACACAGTAGTACAGTAGTAGTAGTACACAGTAGTAGTACACAGTAGTACAGTAGTAGTAGTACACAGTAGTAGTACACAGTAGTACAGTAGTAGTAGTACACAGTAGTAGTACACAGTAGTAGTACTAACAGTAGTAGTGGTACTCACTTGCAGACAGGACACCTCCAGGTTCCTCGCTCACAGTTCAGCTGAAGGTACGACTCCAGGTCAAAACACTGAAGGAAACAAAGACAGAACAGTCAGAGCAGCTTGGGTTTAGACCTGGTTCAGTCCTGGTCTAGTCCTGGTCCTGTTTGTGTCTACAGTCCAGGTTTGTCCTGGTTTAGTCCTACACTGAACAAAAATATAAACACAACACTTTTGTTTTTGCTCCATTTTTCATACAGCATATCAAGATGCTGATTCGACAGCAGGAATATGTCTCAGATGTGCCTTAGACTGACCACAATAAAAGAACAGACTGAAAAGTTTGAGTTCGAGAGGTCAAGGGTCATAAACCAGTCGGGATCTTGTATGAGCACAAAAATGGTCCTGTCGTGGCCTCGTGCTGGTCTAGACCTGGTTTAGTCCTGGTTTAGACCTGGTTTAGTCCTGGTTTAGACCTGGTTTAGTCCTGGTTTAGTCCTGGTTTAGTCCTGGTTTAGTCCTGGTTTAGACCCGGTTTAGACCCAGTCTCACCTGTATGTGTCGACAGTCGTGGCCTCGTGCTGGTTTAGTCCTGGTTTAGTCCTGGTTTAGACCCGGTTTAGACCCGGTTTAGACCCGGTTTAGACCCGGTTTAGACCTGGTTTAGACCTGGTTTAGACCTGGTTTAGTCCTGGTTTAGTCCCGGTCTCACCTGTATGTGTCGACAGTCGTGGCCTCGTGCTGGTTTAGACCTGGTTTAGACCTGGTTTAGACCTGGTTTAGACCTGGTTTAGACCCGGTTTAGTCCTGGTTTAGACCCGGTTTAGTCCTGGTTTAGACCCGGTTTAGTCCTGGTTTAGTCCTGGTTTAGACCCGGTTTAGTCCTGGTTTAGTCCTGGTTTAGACCCGGTCTCACCTGTATGTGTCGACAGTCGTGGCCTCGTGCTGGTTTAGTCCTGGTTTAGTCCTGGTTTAGACCCGGTTTAGTCCTGGTTTAGTCCTGGTTTAGTCCTGGTTTAGACCCGGTCTCACCTGTATGTGTCGACAGTCGTGGCCTCGTGCTGGTTTAGTCCTGGTTTAGACCTGGTTTAGTCCTGGTTTAGACCCGGTTTAGTCCCGGTCTCACCTGTATGTGTCGACAGTCGTGGCCTCGTGCTGGTTTAGTCCTGGTTTAGTCCTGGTTTAGTCCTGGTTTAGTCCTGGTTTAGTCCTGGTTTAGTCCTGGTTTAGTCCTGGTTTAGACCTGGTTTAGACCCGGTTTAGTCCCGGTCTCACCTGTATGTGTCGACAGTCGTGGCCTCGTGCTGGTTTAGACCTGGTTTAGACCTGGTTTAGTCCTGGTTTAGTCCTGGTTTAGTCCTGGTTTAGACCTGGTTTAGTCCCGGTCTCACCTGTATGTGTCGACAGTCGTGGCCTCGTGCTGGTTTAGACCTGGTTTAGACCTGGTTTAGTCCTGGTTTAGTCCCGGTCTCACCTGTATGTGTCGACAGTCGTGGCCTCGTGCTGGTTTAGACCTGGTTTAGACCTGGTTTAGTCCTGGTTTAGTCCCGGTCTCACCTGTATGTGTCGACAGTCGTGGCCTCGCGCTGGGAGCTGGATTCTTCTGAAGGTGATGGGACACTTCAGAGACACTCGGATGGCGGTTTGCTCCACTCCGTCTTCTCCGTTCAGACCTGCCGTTCCAGCCACGGAGCCGGCGCTGAAGTTACGCTTGACTGAAACAAACAAGACACGAGGTCAGACCAGACCAGGACTAAACCACAGACGCCACTCGAAGAGAAGAGTTTAAACCGAGAGTCGTGTTTAAAAGCACTGTGTGTTCAGGTGGAGCTGGGATAGTGACACAAATGAACATCTGAAGATCTGGATGATCTTACGTCAATCCAACAGAAATGTCTTTAATGTCTTTGTTTATGTCTTTATGTGTTAGTTAAGGTTTAGTTATCAGACAAATTCATCTCAAACGTGCAGAAATATCACCTCTTATCTTTATTTCAAAGTTTGCACAACCACTCTTTTTAAAATCAGATCTTTTTTACTATAAACAATAAACTTAATATTTACATTTTCATCATGTTGTCTAAATATCTGTACATTTTCCACCTCAAACTCAAAGCCATTATTACTTGTATTTAAAAAGAAAATTAATTAAAAATGTATATAGATTATGATGAGAAAAATAAAAATCTTGACTTTTTTAATTGCCCAGCCGTAGACGCAGCTCTTAACTATGGGCTGCACATTTATTCATTCATAACCATTGACTGGAGTCCATTGCTGTGAACAGACTCACTTTTTATGTTGATGCTGTACTTTGTTTGCTTTGCTTTTTATTTACAATCTGAGTCATAATTCTCCCACAATGCACTGGGAGAGCAAAGGCAGAGCAGGTCATTGAACTGTGCACAACTCGACTGAAGGAAAACTCCTTAAAGATTCACCTGAAGCAAAAAGATGAACCATCCATAAACGTGAGACTGTTTTCATTTGCACAGATTTGATCAGATAAAATCAGCTGGAGTTTCAAGAACTGCAATTTTTAGTGGTGTGAAGGCGTAATGGCGCCCTCTGGTGGTGCAATTGTGTACAGTGATCCCTCGCTATATCGCGTTTCATCTTTCACGGCTTCGCTGCTTCACAGATTTTTTTTACAGTGCGGATATTTTTACAGTGCATTGTGCTCTGAATCCTGATTGGCTCAGGGGCTTTACTGTTGTCTAGTTCTCAAATATAATCGAAGGTGGCATATCCGTTTATAAAAATCTTCTTGCTCAGAAAAAGAAAGAGCGCCAACAACTAAAGAAAGAGTCGTGCGCCTTCAGTAGAAACAGAGGCTACAGGGGGCGGAGTCAGGACCAAGAGGCACAGACTGTGAAATACACCAGTGACAATGTTTACAACCTTGTATTACTATATTAAAATGATTGTTTTAAACACATTTTGGGCTTTAAAACAGGTTTTGGTTTCATTCCATAGTTCAGTATTGCATTGTAAAATAATACAAAATAAAGCTGTGACTACTTCACGTGTTATTTTTGGAACGCAACTCCCGCGACAAGCGAGGGATCACTGTATTACACGTAAAGAAAGCAAAACCAACAGTTCCACCAGGTAAACTGTGTTCACCGGTAAAGTGTTTAGTGCCGTTGCCGTGTCGACCGTGTCTTACTTTTGGTGACGCAGTGCTCCGCCGGCAGCAGACGCTTCTTCATGAGGCCCTGAAGCACCGACCGAACAGACGGCCGGTGCACGAGCTGCAGCACGAACAGGTGAGACTGCAACGACAGAGGGCGGAGTCAGAGCCGAGAACCAGGACTGGACCAGGACTAAACCATGTCTAAACCAAGACTAAACCAGGGCTAAACCAGGGCTAAACCAGGGCTAAACCAGGTCTAAACCAAGACTAAACCAGGGCTAAACCAGGTCTAAACCAGGACTAAACCAGGACTAAACCAGGACTAAACCAGGGCTAAACCAGGACTGAACCAGGGCTAGACCAGGACTAAACCAGGGCTAAACCAGGGCTAAACCAGGGCTAAACCAGGGCTAAACCAGGACTAAACCAGGACTAAACCAGGACTAAACCAGGTCTAAACCAGGACTAAACCAGGACTGGACCAGGACTGGACCAGGTCTGGACCAGGTCTGGACCAGGTCTGGACCAGGTCTGGACCAGGACTAAACCAGAGCTAAACCAGGACTAAACCAGGACTGAACCAGGACTGAACCAGGGCTAAACCAGGGCTAAAAACCAGGGCTAGACCAGGACTAAACCAGGGCTAAACCAGGGCTAAACCCGGGCTAAACCCGGGCTAAACTAGGACTAAACTAGGACTAAACCAGGACTAAACCAGGACTAAACCAGGACTAAACCAGGACTAGACCAGGGCTAGACCAGGGCTAGACCAGGGCTAGACCAGGACTAAACCAGGACTAAACCAGGGCTAAACCAGGGCTAAACCAGGGCTAAACCAGGGCTAGACCAGGACTAAACCAGGGCTAAACCAGGTCTGAAACAGAGGCTAAACTAGATCTAAACCAGGGCTAAACCGGGTCTGAACCTGGTCTAAGCCGGGTCTGTGGTGCAGGACTCACGCAGCAGCAGGCCGTCACGGTGATCTGGATGGTGTTGCGTCCGGGCTGACACACTTGTTTCAGATACAGAGGTTTGTGCGACGTTTTGTTGTCTCCGCGCTCGATGGTGAGCGGCGTGGCGTTCACGCTCACCTGGACAAACAGCGCAGAAGTAAAAACAAGCATGAAAACCAGAGAAGAGGACGTGCTTATCGACCTGCTGTGAACGGATCATTCTCTACAAGAACTACAAACTTTCAAACTACATCACAATGAAACGTTCGCTCTGGAGCTGACTCTTGTAAACTTCTTTAGGTTTTTCCAGTTCTTCTTCTGTAAATGTAATGTTTATTGGAGCCACTCGAAAAAAATGAGAGTCTCGAGGAGCATTTACATCCCAATAATGCACTTCAAACGAGGGCTGGTCGATACGGCAAAAGATTATTATCACGATTTTCTTGAGGCAGATCATGATTTTTGTTCACTTTGCATTTTTCTATTTCCTTTAACAGAGCTGCACCATTTAGTAAAAATGTCTAATTGTGATTTTTCTGACCAGTGAGACTGATTTGACGCGTGATTTATGTTTCAAATTCACATTTTTGTCACTTTTAGTCACGTTTTTGTCGTGCTCAGCTGTGTTTGTCATATTCTTGTCATATCTTTGTCACATTTAGTTGCGTTTTTGTCGTTTTCAGTTGTGTCTTTGTCGTTTGTGGGCACGTTTTCGTCGTTTTGGACGCGTTATCACTTTAGTTGCACATGTTTATACAAAGCCAAACTACATTAGCCACGTTTACATGGACACGCGTAATCGGATTAAAAGCTTGATCGGAATAAAAATGATTAATGTAAACACGCCATTCGGAATATTCTGACCCGATGACACAAAATTTCATTTCGATTGAGACGGGTGGGTTATGCCGATTGTTATTCTGATCGATGCTCATGTACACGCTTCTTCTGATGTTTAGGTTGAAGGAATCCTCTCTGCGCATGTCTGTTACGTCAGCTAATGCTAATGAAGCGAGGGTAATGGTGAGCGTGAGGCCGAGCGTGAGGCACACAATACAGCTCCATATCAAGAGTATAATTAAACAGCACGAACGGGAGGTGGAGTCGACGAAGAAAAATGTTACGAGCCAAAACGTACGCCGCCATGTTTTTTGTTCTTCTACTGTTTCCGGTATGTTAGCCAATTCTGCGCATGTCAAAATAATTTATTCCGATCAAATGTATAACAGATGTAAACGCGTGTCGTAATCAGATTATTTTTTTCAGGGTCCATGTACACAGTAAAATTATAATCCGATTCATGATCAGATTAAAGACATTTGGCGCATGTAAACATGGCTACTGTTGGCAGTTTTTGTTCAGATCAAAGCGAGACATTTTGTTGATTTCATTTCATTTAAGAGGTAAATAAAGTCATCTGCTCAGAGGCTTCAGAGGCTAAACATCAGGAGAAAAAGTGTGTTTGAACAGACAGCTGCATTAAAGACACAAACAGTCAATCATGATTTCACAAAAACAGTCAGAGGGACCAGCTCACGGTTCCATTTTTATCCCGTATCACCCAGATCTACTTCACAAAGTTAAAGAGCGTCACCTGCACAGACGCCGGCCAGTTGGTGTTCATCTGCCGGTCCTCGTGGTGGTAACACTTGAACTGCAGCTCCAGGTCCGGCCTGAGCGACAAACACAGGGTTCAGGGGTTTACACCGAACATGAGCGACAAACACAGGGTTCAGGGGTTTACACCAAACATCAGCGACAAACACAGGGTTCAGGGGTTTACACCGAACATGAGCGACAAACACAGGGTTCAGGGGTTTACGCCGAACATGAGCGACAAACACAGGGTTCAGGGGTTTACGCCGAACATGAGCAACAAACACAGGGTTCAGGGTTCAGGGGTTTACGCCGAACATCAGCGACAAACACAGGGTTCAGGGGTTTACGCCGAACATGAGCGACAAACACAGGGTTCAGGGGTTTACGCCGAACATGAGCGACAAACACAGGGTTCAGGGGTTTACGCCGAACATGAGCGACAAACACAGGGTTCAGGGGTTTACGCCGAACATGAGCGACAAACACAGGGTTCAGGGGTTTACGCCGAACATGAGCGACAAACACAGGGTTCAGGGGTTTACGCCGAACATGAGCGACAAACACAGGGTTCAGGGGTTTACGCCGAACATGAGCGACAAACACAGGGTTCAGGGGTTTACACCGAACATCAGCGACAAACACAGGGTTCAGGGTTTACACCGAACATCAGCGACAAACACAGGGTTCAGGGTTTACACCAAACATCAGCGACAAACACAGGGTTCAGGGGTTTACACCGAACATGAGCGACAAACACAGGGTTCAGGGGTTTACGCCGAACATGAGCGACAAACACAGGGTTCAGGGTTTACGCCGAACATCAGCGACAAACACAGGGTTCAGGGGTTTACGCCGAACATGAGCGACAAACACAGGGTTCAGGGGTGTACACCGAACATCAGCGACAAACACAGGGTTCAGGGGTTTACACCGAACATCAGCGACAAACACAGGGTTCAGGGGTTTACACCGAACATGAGCAACGGCAGCCGCTCAAGAAAGACACGGACAAGTCACAACAGAGGCACCCTGTTTGAGCCCAGATTAGTCCTGGTTTAGTCCAGGTTTGGTCCTGGTTTGGTCCTGGTTTGAGCTCCCTTTAGTCCTGGTTTAGTCCTGGTTTGAGCTCCCTTTAGTCCTGGTTTGGTCCTGGTTTGGTCCTGGTTTGAGCTCCCTTTAGTCCTGGTTTGGTCCTGGTTTGAGCTCACTTTAGTCCTGGTTTAGTCCTGGTTTGAGCTCCCTTTAGTCCTGGTTTGGTCCTGGTTTGAGCTCCCTTTAGTCCTGGTTTAGTCCTGGTTTGAGCTCACTTTAGTCCTGGTTTGGTCCTGGTTTGAGCTCACTTTAGTCCTGGTTTAGTTCCGTGTCGTGCTGTAAAGTCAGCGTTAACCCATGTAATAATCCTGACTTAATGAATGGTTGTTTTTGGTTGAGACACTTCTGTTTGTGTTTTAAATCATATCAAAGAACACCACGCTGAGTACGAGTCAGGTTTGTGGAGATTCAAGTCTTCTTTGACTTGAATCTCAATATATTTAATTTAACAATTTTAACTACATAATTGGATAATAAAAAATAATTTTAAATGTGCAAACATGGTTCAAATGAGAACGTTATATGTTACGTTTAAATATTAAAATCAGCTTGTGATGCGATTCATTGTGATTAATCAGATTTCAAATGTGTTTTTTTTTTTTGAATCACAATTAATCTCTGTGTTTAGTCTATATTAATGTCATTCATTATATGCAACAAAAAACTTTGTAATGTTAAGTATTTTCTGTAAAGAACTTTTAATTATTTCACAAATCTAAATTAACTTAGCTCTTTAAAAGCCCTACGGCTGTTTATTTAAGTCTGTTTCATAATAATTGTGTGTCGTGTCGCAGGACAAACAGGTTTGTGGTTCAAGGCCCTTCAATGCCGCCTGCAGGTGTACCTGGCTCTCCTGGTGCCGTGTGGAGCTGCTGCTGTTAACCGTGTTCTGGTCAAATACTTGGCCCATTTCATTATTATTATTCTATTATTGGTTTAGCGCTCACACAGCCCCAGTGTTTGTGTGACTGTAGTGCACACAAACGTCCAGTGAGGGGCGCTGCAGCTCCTCATGACGAGCGTTACCTCATGATGAGCGTCTTGTAGACGGACTCCCGCAGCTGGAACACGTGGTTGGACACGGCCAGGTTGTGCTCGAGTCTGAACGGCTCCAGAACGACACCGTCTCGCACCGGAAAGGTCAACCGAAGGTCGTCACTCGGGTTTCCTGTCGACACGAGAGTGAACTGTTAGTACTGAAGAGGAGGAGGAGGAGGGGGGGGAGAGAGAGGGAGGAGAGGGAGGAGAGAGGGGAAGGGGGAGAGGAGGAGGAGGAGAGAGAGGGGGGGAGAGAGGGAGGAGAGAGGGGAAGGGGGAGAGGAGGAGAGGAGGAGGAGGAGAGAGGGGGGGGGAGAGGGAGGAGGAGGAGAGGGAGGAGAGAGAGAGAGGGGGAGAGAGAGAGGGGAGAGGAGAGAGGGAGGGGGAGGGGAGGGGGGGGGAGGAGAGAGGGAGGAGGAGGAGAGGGGGGGAGGAGAAGAGGGGGGGAGGGAGAGAGAGGGGGGAGAGAGAGAGAGGGAAAGGGGGAGAGGAGGAGGAGAGAGAGAGGGGGGAGAGGAGAGAGAGAGGGAGAGGAGGAGGGGGGCGGCGGGGGGGAGAGAGGGAGGAGAGAGGGAGGAGAGGAGAGAGGAGAGAGGAGGAGGAGGGGGAGAGGGGGGAGGAGAGAGAGGGGGGAGAGAGAGGGAGGAGAGAGGGGAAGGGGGAGAGGAGGAGAGAGGAGGAGGAGAGAGAGAGAGAGAGGGGGGGAGAGAGGGAGGGGGGGGAGAGGAGGAGGAGAAGAGGGAGGGAGGAGAGGGAGGAGGAGGAGGAGGGAGAGGGAGAGAGGGGGGAGGAGAGAGGAGAGAGAGGGGGAGGGGAGAGGGGGGGAGGAGGAGAGGAGAGAGAGGGAGGGGAGGAGGAGGGAGGGGGAGGGGAGAGGAGAGGGAGGGAGAGGAGGAGGGGAGGAGGGGAGAGAGGGGGGGGGAGGGAGAGGAGAGAGAGAGGGAGGAGAGGAGGGGGAGGAGGAGGGAGAGAGAGAGAGGGGAGGAGAGAGGGGAGGGGAGGAGGAGGAGAAGGGGAGGAGGAGGAGAGAGAGGAGGAGGAGGGGAGAGAGGGAGGAGGAGAGGAGGGGGAGAGAGGGAGGAGAGAGAGGGGAGGGGAGGGGAGGGAGAGAGAGAGAGGGGAGGGAGGAGGGGAGAGGAGAGGGGAGAGGGAGGAGAGAGGGAGGGGGAGAGGAGAGGGGGAGGGAGAGGAGAGGGGAGGAGAGAGAGGGGGGAGGAGGGAGGGAGAGGGAGGAGGAGGAGAGAGAGGGAGGAGGGAGGAGGAGAGGGGGGGGGGAGAGGAGGAGGAGGGGAGAGGAGAGAGGAGGAGAGGAGAGAGGGAGGAGGAGGGGGAGGAGAGGGAGGAGAGAGAGGGGAGGAGGGAGGAGAGGGGAGGAGGGGAGGAGGAGAGAGGGAGGAGGAGGAGGAGAGGGAGGAGGAGAGGAGAGAGAGGGAGGAGAGAGGGAGGGGAGGAGGAGAGGGGGGAGGAGAGGAGAGAGAGGAGGAGGGGAGGAGAGAGAGGGGGGAGAGGGAGGGGGAGGGGAGAGGAGGAGAGGGGAGGAGGGAGGAGAGGGAGGAGGAGAGGAGAGAGGGGGGAGAGAGAGGAGAGGAGAGAGAGAGGAGAGGAGAGAGGGAGGAGAGAGGGGGGAAGGGGGGGGGGAGGAGGGAGGAGGAAGGGGGAGAGGAGGAGAGGGGAGAGAGGGGGGGGGAGGAGGGAGGGAGAGAGGGAGAGGGGGGAGAGGGAGGGGAGAGGGAGGAGGAGGGGAGAGGGAGGAGGAGGGGGAGAGGGGAGGAGAGAGGAGAGAGAGGGAGAGGGAGAGAGGAGGAGGAGGGAGAGGAGGGGAGGAGGAGGAGGAGAGGAGGAGGAGGAGGAGGAGAGAGGGAGAGAGGGGAGGGGGAGGAGAGAGGGAGAGAGGAGAGAGGAGAGAGAGGGAGGGAGGGAGAGAGAGGAGAGGGGAGGAGGAGGAGAGAGGGGAGGAGAGAGAGGAGGGGAGGAGAGAGGGAGGGGGGGGAGGGAGGAGGGGAGAGGGAGGAGGAGGAGGGGAGGAGGGAGAGAGGGAGGGAGGAGGAGGAGAGGGAGAGAGGGGAGGGAGGAGGGGAGGAGAGAGAGGGAGGGAGGAGGGGGGAGGAGGGAGAGAGGGAGGAGGAGGGGGGAGAGGGGAGGAGGGGGAGGAGGAGAGAGAGGAGGGAGGAGAGGGAGAGGGAGGGGGAGGAGGAGAGGAGGAGGAGGAGGAGAGAGGGAGGAGGGGAGGAGAGGGGGGAGAGGAGGGAGAGGAGGAGAGAGGAGGAGGGAGGAGAGAGGGGGGGGGAGAGGAGGAGAGGGGGGAGAGGAGGGAGGAGAGGAGAGGGGAGAGGAGGGAGGAGGAGAGGAGAGGGAGGGAGGAGAGGGGGAGAGGGGAGGGGGAGAGGGGAGAGAGAGAGAGGGGAGGGAGGAGGAGAGAGGGGAAGGGGGAGAGAGGAGAGAGGGAGGAGGAGGAGAGAGGGAGGAGAGGGGGGAGGGGGAGGAGAGGGGGGAGGAGAGGAGGGGGAAGAGATGAGGGGGAGGAAGAATTTATAGCAAAATTGTTGAAATTTTGAGAATGTTGTGTTCAAAAAGTGATGCGTCATCACAAAGTGTGACCCTTTACACACAACATCATTCAAACATCATTCAACAAAATAAAGTGTTATCAGGGATTATTTATTGTCACTTCTAACTATTGTGTCATGTGTGTGGATGTTTACAGTCTGGTTGCTATGGTAACAGCTGTAGAATTACTATGTCATGTTTGTGCTCGTGTTCAACAGGAAGTGACATCAAAACTTTACACAAATGTTTAGTCAAATCTGAAACAGAATCTTGTTCAGTACGTTTTAGTCAAATGTGTGTTTTTCTGTCACCGACTTTAAAGATTATTAACATCGTGTTAATCTAAAACACTCGTGGGTGTGACTTAGTGACGTCTTTTGTGCCGGTGATATATACATTTTTGACACTGGTTCAGAATCTGGTTCAGGAAAAGGACTATAGGTAATGGTTAAGTAAGGATTTAGCGAAACAAAGCTAGCAAAGCACGTTAGCCTCAGCTGTTTCCTGTTTATCGACGCACGGCACTCACTTTGACCCAAAATCTGACACTTCCAGGTCATAATTATCCAAATACATGACATGAAGAGGGTCAAACGCGGCGTAGAGTCTTTGCAGAAGGAAATAAATGCAGGAAAAACTGAGGACAAACAGGAAGTAGTTTCCTGTTGACTGTAGCGTTAGCCACATCTCAGACACAAACTTAGAATGAATGACTTTGGAGTTTTACCAGTGCTGGGAGGAGGAGGCAGCGACGCCATGTTGGGTTTGACGTCCGGCAGGAAGGAGGGGGGCGTGGGCTTGACGTCGCTGTTGCCAGGCGACATGTAGGGCTGGCCCATGGAGCTGTTGCCGGGCGTGATGGGCGGAGTTGGGTTACCAGGAAGCGGGGAACTGGGGTAACCAGGCAACCCTCGACCGGGCTGTAAACAAACCATGGGCAGGAGTCACCACTGAACAACACCATAGAACACTGTACGGATTAGCTCTGTGCGCAACGACGTGTGCGCTAACTGACTTTGCGCTGACTGTGAGCTAACTGACTGTGAGCTAACTGACTGTGAGCTAACTGACTGTGAGCTAACTGACTGTTAGCTAACTGACTGTGAGCTAACTGACTGTGAGCTAACTGACTGTGAGCTAACTGACTGTGAGCTAACTGACTGTACGCTAACTGACTGTACGCTAACTGACTGTATGCTAACTGACTGTGAGCTAACTGACTGTACGCTAACTGGCTGTACGCTAACTGACTGTACGCTAACTGACTGTGAGCTAACTGACTGTACGCAAACTCGCTATAAGCTAACTCGCTGTAAGTTACCTGACTGTTAGCTAACAGTAAGCTGTAAGCTAACACACTGTTAGCTAACCGTTAGAGCTAACACTCTGCACTCGTCTCTGGGGGGTTTCGATGGGCTGAGCTAAAATCAGTGAATCCTGATTTCTGACAGATTTATTGAGATTTACATCCAACATGGATCAGACAAAAGTGACCCATCACACGTGCCGAGGCGTGCGGGTAAAGCATGTTTTTAATTATGTTTGTCTACGGCAGCCATGAAGCACAAAGACCTCTCAACGACAACAAACTTTATTCTTTTCTGTTCTATGGCTTGATTCGTTGATTTGAATCTGCTCACAAATGTACAATCAATAATAGGTTTTTATGTGCTGCAACTCATTAGAAGTCGGAAAACACAAGAAATTAAGGCGACTAAAAACTAAAAATAATTATTTGCCAGGCTCAGCTTGAGAACATCTTTTCTGGACAGAGAGGACCTCCAGCTTTCAGATCTTATTTCCTGGTTGACGACACAGAACACACTTCAGCGAGCAGCGCTCTCATTGTCACTTTACTCTCAGAGAGAAAACATTTTTTACTCATTTTAGGGCTACAACAACTAATCGCCCGTTGAAATAATGAACTGAGCCGTAACGATCTGTACATTTTGTGTATTTAATAAACAATCTTTAGCCCGCTTCATCGGATGAAATTTAAATTATAATTATTTATAATTATTTATTATAATCATTTTTTTAATTTAGCCAAGTATGTCTTCATCCTGAGACTCTGGCATTCTAAACAACTAATCGATTAATTGAACGAATAATCGACAGAATAATAAGTTAGTAAAAGTCGTCAGGTGCAGCGCTAAAAAAAGTTGGATACTAAGGATTTAACTGTGTTTTTTTGTTTTATTGTGGTTCTGTTAGGGCTTTTTTCCTTTCTCTTCTCTCTTTTTTCTTTTTCTTACCCCTGAGGACTGGTTAAAGGAGCCGTACACTCCTCCGGCGCCCCCTGCTGACAGAGAGTTCATCCCGGCGCCTTGTCCGTTAAACTGCTCCTGCTGGAAACATGGACAGGGTCGTGTTATTGTGACAGGGCTTCACCGGAAAAGGATCCTGACCTGAACCTCTGCCGTTCAACCAGTATTTACCGATATACTCAAAAAGATTAAAATAACCTCCAAAAGAAAACGAACAGAAGTAAAAGCACACACTAGGCCTTTACCTGGTGGTGTATTTGTTCTCCCCTGGAAACCTTTCACTTATTAAGCTCCATTTCATTTCATTTTGTGTATTTCAGAACAAAAGCATTACATTATACAAGATGTACACATTATATATTTTTAGAGAATGGTAGATAAAATATTGTACTCTAGTAAGATTAAAGTTACTTAAATCTAATATTACCGTAAAATTCGGACTATAAGCCTCTACTTTTTTCTAATGAGTTCATCACTGTGGCTCGTACAGCGATGCAGCTCATTTATGTATTTTTACGTGAACGGCCTCTAGGGGCGCTCTAGCAGGAAGAGCAGGAGTTGGACAGACGTGAAAGAGAGAGTGAGGAATACACTAGTTTGATTGTGTTTGAACAGTCAGTTTGTATTAGGCGCTCACCATCATCACAGAAAACGCAACGAATATGACGCAGCTTTAAGTTAAAAACACTCGATGTGGAGCCAAAGAAGGAAACAGAGCTGCTGCACGTGAGCTTCATCCAGGAGTCGATGGTGAGACGTCGGAGGCGACAGTGAAGAGCGACTCAGTGTTTGGGAAAAGGCACGTGTTCAATTAAAACTGCGTGTTCTGTCCTTCTGTGTAAATGTCTCATGTTAAACGTGGACACCTGCCGCTTACAGACAGGTGCGCCCTGTCTATGCACAAAGGTGTTTTTCTTTGCAAATACGGCTGGTGCGGCTCAAACTCAGGTGCGCTCAATAGTCCCAATTTTACGGTACTGAAGTTAAAGTGCATATGACAGGTTTTCATGGTTTTCTAATTTTGTCTTTGTTTGGTGCATTAATACTTGTTATAAATTAAATTGATAGTTTTACACCAATCAAGTCGCCGTTTGTGGAGAAAAGTTGAAAAATCTGCAGAAAGTTACAGGAAGTAAACAAACTGATGACATCACACTGGGGAGACAAAGGTTATGCATAATTTACACAAAAGAAACTACTTTTTTTACCCTTTATACATTAATTCAACAAAAAAGGTGTTCACATCTATTTTTTGTATAAAAATGTAAAAAAATCAGTGACATTAGATGAGTTTTGGCCCAGTTTACAGGATGTTGCTATGGTAATTTCCTAGTGATGTCATCATTTACAACCAGGAAGTGAAGTTAAAAGCCTAAAAAATTGCTAAACTGTGATAAAATTTGTTAAGTATCTTGGCAAAATGTGAAATATATTTATCTAAACTACATTTTTGTGAAGTGCGTAGCTCAACCTGTCATGGGCCCTTTAAAGTTAAAGTAGTGACCCAAGAGTAAAAAGTATTTAAGGAAACTATTACTCAAGTAAGAGAGAACCTCTGATTTATAATTTGATGTAACTGGAGCGTCAGAACATTAAGTGAAACTCAAATGTGGTATTTTCAAATGACTGACGCCAAATGAGAACAAACTAAATCACATTTGAAAAAGCGAGACACAAACGTGAGGCGTTTGAGACCGAAGCGCAGACAGACCTTGTAGAACTGCTGCGAGTTGGGCCCGGGCGCCTGGTACTGAGGGAGGCCCATCTTGTGGGTCTGATACGAGGGGGAGGAGCCTGAGCGCTGGGGGGCGGGGCCTGGGCCACCTGCACCTGGACAGAGAGAGAAAGAAGAGAGAAAAAGAACAAGAGAGAAACAGAGAACAAAAAAGAAAAGAGAAAGAAAGAAAAAAAGAGAAAAGAAATAAGAGACAGAGAAAGAAAAAAGAGAAGAGAAAAAAAGAGTGAGAGAAAGAGAACGAGAGAGAAAGAAAAAAGAGAAAGAAAGAAAAAAAAAGACAAAAAAGAGGGAGAGAGAGAAAGAAAACCAGAGTGAGAGAGAGTATGAGAAAGAGAAAAAAGAAAGACAAAGAGAGAGAGAGAAACAACATGAGAAACATTTATTAAAGCAGAACCAGGTAACTTCAGCGACAGAGCTCCCCCTGCAGCTCCATCGTGGAAGTACACTGCTGGTGAAAAAAGTCATTCTGTTTGTCAGGAGAGTGGTCTATGGGTCGATGTTGGCTGGTTTTCCGAAATACATATGCAACAGCCACACGGACTTTTAAAAGGTCGTTAAAAAAGGTTAAAATGTTACTTAGTTCTGCTTTAAACATGTATCAAGATGTGGGCAAGAATCAAAATGTACATAACACTGAGGATGTTGTTCTGATGCAAAATTTTAATGTCAAGTTTATCGTTTAAAGTACAAAAAGAAAAAAAGCTCATTAAAAGCTGATTAAAAATAAAAGTGTTATAAACTTTGCAGTGGACAGCAGCTTGTGGATATTTCTGAGGGCACTCTGAAAACCTTTCAAATTATATAATATGTCTAAAAAGAGCCCTCCGTCTAACTCTGTCACGTGTAGTTCTTTGTACCTGTGTGGTAGGGCATGTTGGGTCCAGAGTAAGACCCAGGAACTGAACCAGATCCAGGTCCAGACCCGACCGGGACTCCGTACTGCTGCGCCATCCCCGGGAATGACTGAAGAGCAACGAGACGAGATTCATTAGAGCTGTGTGTCTGAGGCAAATGTGCATCCACATTTCAAACTACGGACTAAACTGGAACTAAACCAGGTCTAAATCTGAGATTATCTGATACTAAACCAGGTCTTAGCCCCTGGTCTTAGCCCCTGGTCTTAGCCCCTGGTCTTAGCCCCTGGTCTTAGCCCCTGGTCTTAGCCCTGGTCTTAGCCCTGGTCTTAGCCCTGGTCTTAGCCCGGCCTTAGCCCTGGTCTTAGCCCGGCCTTAGCCCTGGTCTTAGCCCGGCCTTAGCCCTGGTCTTAGCCCGGCCTTAGCCCTGGTCTTAGCCCGGCCTTAGCCCTGGTCTTAGCCCAACCTTAGCCCTGGTCTTAGCCCGGCCTTAGCCCCTGGTCTTAGCCCCTGGTCTTAGCCCCTGGTCTTAGCCCCTGGTCTTAGCCCCTGGTCTTAGCCCCTGGTCTTAGCCCCTGGTCTTAGCCCCTGGTCTTAGCCCCTGGTCTTAGCCCCTGGTCTTAGCCCCTGGTCTTAGCCCCTGGTCTTAGCCCCTGGTCTTAGCCCCTGGTCTTAGCCCCTGGTCTTAGCCCCTGGTCTTAGCCCCTGGTCTTAGCCCCTGGTCTTAGACCTGGTCTTAGCCCGGCCTTAGCCCTGGTCTTAGCCCCTGGTCTTAGCCCCTGGTCTTAGCCCCTGGTCTTAGCCCCTGGTCTTAGCCCTGGTCTTAGCCCGGCCTTAGCCCTGGTCTTAGCCCGGCCTTAGCCCTGGTCTTAGCCCGGCCTTAGCCCTGGTCTTAGCCCTGGTCTTAGCCCTGGTCTTAGCCCGGCCTTAGCCCTGGTCTTAGCCCTGGTCTTAGCCCCTGGTCTTAGCCCCTGGTCTTAGCCCCTGGTCTTAGCCCCTGGTCTTAGCCCCTGGTCTTAGCCCCTGGTCTGACCCGGTCCTCTGGTCTCACCTCAGAGTTGTAGGGCCTCTTCAGTCCCTGTTGCTGTCTCAGATGTGCAGCTTGTTGGGGGCCAGGGCCGTAGTTCGGGTGCTGGGGGAGCCTCTGGGGTCCTCCTCCGAACATGGGCCCCATGGACTGAGGCCCTCGGTTTGGACCTGGGGCCATCCCCGGACCCCGAGGACCCGACATGAACTGGGGACTATAGCCTGGACCTCCCATCTGAAACACAGAGAGGGATTTAACAAGAGCCGAGGACGGGACCAGGATTGGACCAGGACCAGGACCAGAACTGGACCAGGATCAGGACTGGACCCGGATCAGAATATAGTATAGTATAACAGTATAACAGTATAACAGTAATAGTATTAGTACTCACTGGTCCGTAGTTGACTTCCTGGTTCTGCTTCTCCTGTATCGCCGCGGCGACGGTTGCCGTGGCGGTGGCAGTTGCCGTGGCGGCGGCTGCGGCCACAGCGGCTGCAGCGGCCGCCTGAGTGAAGTCCGCCGAGCCCCGCGACGCTCCGGGGTTTGAAGGGTAACTGCAGCACAGGGTCAGAGTCAGACTGAGGGGATAATCTGATCTAAATGTTTCACAGTCGGGGGGTCAGACACTCACCTGCCGCCGTATCCTCCAGGACCTCCCCCGTAGCCCCCGGGGCCGCGGCCGTACATGCCCTGGTTCATGTAGCCTTTGTTGGGCTCGCCGTAGCCCTGCTGCCCCATGTACCCTCCGGGACCTCCCCCCATCCCAGAGGGAGGCCCCTGCATCATGGGCCCCGCAGACGGAGAGGGACCGGGGCCCATCACACCCCCGCCGAGGCCCTGAGGGAGACAGACTGTTGGAACACGCACTGGGCACAAGAGAGGCTCTGTTTATGGTGGTGGATGTGGTTTGTGGTGGTTAATGGGGCTGAGGGCGGTTGCTGTGGTTCATGTCAGTTGCTGTGGTGGTTTATGGCGGTTTATGTGGTTCATGTCGGTTGCTGTGGTGGTTAAAGGGGTTGCTGTGGTGGTTTATGGTGGTTAATGGGGTTGATGGTGGTTGTTGTGGTTCATGTTGTTTGCTGTGGTGGTTCATGTCGGTTGCTGTGGTTTATGTCGGTTGCTGTGGTTCATGTCGGTTCATGTCAGTTGCTGTGGTGGTTCATGTCGGTTGCTGTGGTTTATGTCGGTTGCTGTGGTTCATGTCGGTTGCTGTGGTTCATGTCGGTTGCTGTGGTTCATGTCGGTTCATGTCAGTTGCTGTGGTGGTTCATGTCAGTTGCTGTGGTTCATGTCGGTTGCTGTGGTTTATGTCGGTTGCTGTGGTTCATGTCGGTTCATGTCAGTTGCTGTGGTGGTTCATGTCGGTTGCTGTGGTTTATGTCGGTTGCTGTGGTTCATGTCAGTTGCTGTGGTTCATGTCGGTTGCTGTGGTTCATGTCGGTTGCTGTGGTTCATGTCGGTTGCTGTGGTTCATGTCAGTTGCTGTGGTTCATGTCGGTTGCTGTGGTTTATGTCGGTTGCTGTGGTTCATGTCGGTTCATGTCAGTTGCTGTGGTGGTTCATGTCAGTTGCTGTGGTTCATGTCGGTTGCTGTGGTTTATGTCGGTTGCTGTGGTTCATGTCGGTTCATGTCAGTTGCTGTGGTGGTTCATGTCGGTTGCTGTGGTTTATGTCGGTTGCTGTGGTTCATGTCGGTTGCTGTGGTTCATGTCGGTTCATGTCAGTTGCTGTGGTGGTTCATGTCGGTTGCTGTGGTTTATGTCGGTTGCTGTGGTTCATGTCGGTTGCTGTGGTTCATGTCGGTTGCTGTGGTTTATGTCGGTTGCTGTGGTTCATGTCGGTTCATGTCAGTTGCTGTGGTGGTTCATGTCGGTTGCTGTGGTTTATGTCGGTTGCTGTGGTTCATGTCGGTTGCTGTGGTTTATGTCGGTTGCTGTGGTTCATGTCGGTTCATGTCGGTTGCTGTGGTTCATGTCGGTTCATGTCAGTTGCTGTGGTTCATGTCGGTTGCTGTGGTTTATGTCGGTTGCTGTGGTTCATGTCGGTTCATGTCAGTTGCTGTGGTGGTTCATGTCGGTTGCTGTGGTTTATGTCGGTTGCTGTGGTTCATGTCGGTTGCTGTGGTTCATGTCGGTTGCTGTGGTTTGTGTCGGTTGCTGTGGTTTGTGTCGGTTGCTGTGGTTCATGTCGGTTGCTGTGGTTTATGTCGGTTGCTGTGGTTCATGTCGGTTCATGTCAGTTGCTGTGGTGGTTCATGTCGGTTGCTGTGGTTTATGTCGGTTGCTGTGGTTCATGTCGGTTCATGTCAGTTGCTGTGGTGGTTCATGTCGGTTGCTGTGGTTTGTCGGTTGCTGTGGTTCATGTCGGTTCATGTCAGTTGCTGTGGTGGTTCATGTCGGTTGCTGTGGTTTATGTCGGTTGCTGTGGTTCATGTCGGTTCATGTCAGTTGCTGTGGTGGTTCATGGGGTTGAATGCGGTTGCTGTGGTTCATGTCAGTTGCTGTGGTTCATGTCAGTTCATGTCGGTTGCTGTGGTGGTTGCTGTGGTTCATGTCGGTTGCTGCGGCTCATGTCGGTTGCTGCGGCTCATGTCGGTTGCTGTGGTTCATGTCGGTTGCTGTGGTTCATGTCGGTTGCTGCGGCTCATGTCGGTTGCTGCGGCTCATGTCGGTTGCTGTGGTTCATGTCGGTTGCTGTGGTTCATGTCGGTTGCTGTGGTTCATGTCGGTTGCTGTGGTTCATGTCGGTTGCTGTGGTTCATGTCGGTTGCTGTGGTTCATGTCGGTTGCTGTGGTTCATGTCGGTTGCTGTGGTTCATGTCGGTTGCTGTGGTTCATGTCGGTTGCTGTGGTTCATGTCGGTTGCTGTGGTTCATGTCGGTTGCTGTGGTTCATGTCGGTTGCTGTGGTTCATGTCGGTTGCTGCGGCTCATGTCGGTTGCTGTGGTTCATGTCGGTTGCTGTGGTTCATGTCGGTTGCTGTGTTTCATGTCGGTTGCTGTGGTTCATGTCGGTTGCTGTGTTTCATGTCGGTTGCTGTGGTTCATGTCGGTTGCTGTGGTTCATGTCGGTTGCTGTGGTTCATGTCGGTTGCTGTGGTTCATGTCGGTTGCTGTGGTTCATGTCGGTTGCTGTGGTTCATGTCGGTTGCTGTGGTGGTTGCTGTGGTTCATGTCTGTTCATGTCGGTTGCTGTGGTTTATGTCGGTTGCTGTGGTGGTTCATGTCGGTTGCTGTGGTTCATGTCGGTTGCTGTGGTTCATGTCGGTTGCTGTGGTTCATGTCGGTTGCTGTGGTTCATGTCGGTTGCTGTGGTTCATGTCGGTTGCTGTGGTGGTTGCTGTGGTTCATGTCTGTTCATGTCGGTTGCTGTGGTTCATGTCGGTTGCTGTGGTGGTTGCTGTGGTTCATGTCGGTTGCTGTGGTTCATGTCGGTTGCTGTGGTGGTTGCTGTGGTTCATGTCTGTTCATGTCGGTTGCTGTGGTTCATGTCGGTTGCTGTGGTGGTTGCTGTGGTTGCTGCGGCGTTACCTGCGAGGCCGAGGGGTTGGTGACGCCCCACACGGTGGTCACCACAGACAGAGACCCCGTGGGCTGGTTGGGCGGCTGCTGCCAGCTGGAGTCGTACGGATACGAGCCGTCGCTGAGAGACAGAGGTCAGACTGAGTCAGATGCCCTCCCTGTGCGGTCGGTTATGTAAATGAGGCGGAGTCGTTACCTGTGAGGGTTGTTGAGCCCCGCCTTCATCTGGTTCAGAGGATTCATGGCTCCGCCTGGTCACACGTCACCCTGAACAGAAGGGCACAGGTCACACCTCCCTCAGACCTGGGAACACGCTTCACTTTTGAAGGTTTTTTTTTTTTTAAAGTCTTTCTGACAGGTTCGACGTCACATTTCACTAAAACACAGAGAACATGGTTTTATTTAATATTTTACTAAACATTTTGCCCATTTTCCCCCAGTTTGACAGTTTATAATGTCACTTCCTGGTTGGTCATGAGCAGTAAACATGACATAGTTAGAGGTCATTCTACAGCTGTTACCATAGCAACCATTTTGAAAACAAGGGCCAGAATTAATATAAATTACACTGTAGTTATATTTGACAAATGATAATACCTGATAGCACCTTTATTTTGTGGAATGATCGTTTAAATTGTCAGAAAAAATGTGTCAGTCGAGTGTTAATCGTCTGTTTATTTTCAACAGTACGTCACATTTTGATGACATCACAGGGGGATTCCATTTTAGGACTCAGCACCACTTCCTGTCATTTCAAAACTTCTATTTTTCCAAATCTCTTCACAACCTGCAACTTCACAAATGTAAAACTATGATAAATATTTAACACCGGTGCCCTCCCACCAAACGAAGGCAGAACACGAGAACCTGAAACACAGACTTTAACCCATCGAGCCCTTCGCACTCAATAATCGTTTAACCGGCTTCGTTAGCGCAGCGCTTTATGGTCGGGCTGCAACTAACGATTATTTTGGAAGTCGATTCGTCGAGCGATTATTCCTCTGATTTATCGATTCGTTGTCTAGAACGTGTAAAACCAAATGCTGTTTTGACGCACAGTTGTAGCGATTATGAATGAAGCTGAGGCGGCTCGAGCGTTTGTTCTGGAGCCTCCTGGACGCCTTCTGCGGGAGGTGCTCTGGGCAAGTCCCACCAGGAGGAGGCCCCGGGGAAGAACACACTGGAGGGACTGTGCTGCCCCGAGATTTTAGAAGAAGAAGAACATTTCCTTCTATTTTATTTAAATACCGATAATAATTCAGTCCTGTCTGCAATTATAATGAGCAATTTTAGAAAAAGGCTGGTTCCAAGAGGCTGCAGTACCTCACACGGCCACAAATCAATCTGGGACCACAGACAGAGGGGGCGTACCTTATCCAGTTCATTTAATACATCCATGAGTAGTAGTAGTAGTAGAAGAAGAAGAAGTAGTAGAAGAAGTAGTAGAAGAAGTAGTAGAAGAAGTAGAAGAAGTAGTAGAAGTAGTAGAAGAAGTAGAAGTAGTAGAAGAAGTAGAAGTAGTAGAAGAAGTAGAAGAAGTAGAAGTAGTAGTAGAAGTAGTAGAAGAAGTAGAAGTAGTAGAAGAAGTAGAAGAAGAAGTAGTAGAAGTAGAAGAAGTAGTAGTAGTAGTAGAAGAAGAAGAAACAACTCTTTTTTCACGTCACATTGTAAAGTGGCTAACGTTAGCTGTGGGCTGCAACAAGTTAAATCGATTATTCGCAACTAATGAATTAGAGAAATCTCAACTAATCAAATAATTGTTAAATGGTCCATACATAGACTCTAAAACATTGTATGAGCTGAAAGAAGAAGTTTTATTTTTCAGACAGAGCAGGAAACATGCAAAAAGCACAGAGTAAACATGTACGTTGTGTGTTTTTGATTAAACACTTGCTCATCTTTAAATATTCTCCACCAGGAAGTCATCAGCAGACTTCACTTCAGCTTTGATTGAGTAAAAAGCTCATATTTACAGCCTTTCGCGTTCAAAACAACTAAACGATTAATCAAAAGAATAATCGCTAAATTGATCAATTGCCAAGATAACCCTTAGCTGCAGCTCTAGTTGGCTGCTTAGCTGAGCCTGAGCAGGTAAAAGATCGATAGTTTTCCATCTGAAGCAAAAAGTTGTCTGTTTTTTCAACTAAAGTGAAATCCAGTTAAATAAACCACGTCAGATTAATATTGGTCATAAATACTGCAGTGTCACTCGGGGTTGCTCCGTGGGATAAATTTGCTATTTTGAAGTTGTCAGTGCACTTGTTTTCACTCAGAGACCAACATTTGCTTAAGTTGCTCGCTCAGGCGCCCTCTGGTGGTGAGAAGTGCATTACAACAGAGTAAACCAGGTAGAAAATGAAAGGTGCCAGTTTAACCGGGCACGAGCGCTTCACTCGGTTAAGCGTTTAGTCACGGTTAATCGGCTAATCCTTTAACCATGAACACGCCTACTTTGTATTTTTCTGTCGCCTTTAACAGAGCGGCACGGTTTAGGAAAAATATCTAACTGTGATTTTTCTGACCAGAGCGACTGTGATTAGATAGATTAGATAATAGGATTCAGTTCAAAGTCACATTTTAAACACAATTTTATCGCTTTTAGTTGCGTTTTTGTCACGTTCAGTTGCATTTGTCATATTTAAACGTGTCTTTGTTGTTTTTACTCGCATTTTTGTCGCTTTTAGTCATATTTGTCGCTTTTGAACACATTTTTGTCGCTTGTTTCCGAACACGTTTGTACAAATCCAAACTACAGTGTCAGCAGTTTTTATTCAAATAAAATCAGACATTTTGTTGTTTGCGGAAGAAATTATTGCACCTCAAAAATTACAGCCTTTGTGATTTGTTAATTGCAGCTCTGGCCTTTAAGAGGTAAATAGAGTCATCTGCTCAGAGGCTTCAGAGGCTAAACATCAGGAGAAAAAGAGTGTTTGAACAGACAGCTGCATTAAAGACACAAACAGTCAATCACGAAAACAATATTTCACAAAAACAGTCACAGGGACCAGCTCAACATTCGACTTTTATCACCGTATCACCCAGACCTGTACGGGCCGTCTCATTCGGCATAAAAGGTTCTAACCATGTAGTTTAGATTTGCACAAATATTAGTTTGTCAGTTCATATTTTGTCAATTCTTTAAAATATGAACTTATCAAAACATAAAAAGGCAAATCTAATCGCAAGTAAAATGAGACCTCTGTGCGATGCCTGCGTCTGATGATAAAGCGTTTTGTATCAAAGTAGGAGCTAAAAGCAGCGCTCCGATTGGCTGTGCTCGGGGGGGTCCTCCCTAGTTTCACTTTGTCATCTGAAAAAGCTGTTTTAAAGCTGCGCACAGGACCAAAAATGAATGCGTGTGAATTTTAACGACGCGTCAAAGGGTTTGTGAGAGCGAGGGACGAGTTAGACAGAGTTAAAAACATACTTCTGGTTCCACAGTGTGAAAATCAGGTACTCCAGCTTTAAAGGGCATATGACAGGTTTTTATGATTTTCTAATTTTGACTTTATTCAGTGTATTAATACAGTGTGTGAATATAAATGACAGTTTTACACCAATCAGGTCGCTGTTTGTGGAGAAAAGTTGAAAAATATGTTGAAAATTACAGGAAGTAAACAAACTGATGACATCACACTGTGAGACAAACTTTATACATAATTTACACAAAATAAACTACTTTTTTGACCATTTAACCACTAAACAAATAAGTTCAAATATATATTTATTTGTCAGGTAAAAGAATTGATGACATTAGATGAGTTTCAGCCCAGTTTACAGTGTGGTTGCTATGGTGATTTCCTAGTGTGATGTCATTATTTACCAGGAAGTGAATTTAAAACGTATAAAACTGCTAAACCGGGATAACGTTTGTAAAGAATTTTAGCAAAACTTGAAATATATTTATCTTAACCATGTTTTAGTAAAATAAGGACTTCAACCTGTCATGGTTGAAGTCTTTTAAAGTGAAAAATCGCAATTAGTTATTTTTAGCAAATTGTGCAGCTTTTTGTCTGATAATTAAACCTCACTACGTTTAAAGACATGTTTGAACACATTGATTTTCACTCTAGTAGGTTTTTAAATAACTCGTCCCTCTCTCTCACAAACCCTTTGACGCGTCGTTAAAATTCACACGCATTTATTTTTGGTCCCGTGCACAGCTTTAAAACAGCTTTTTTCAGACTGCAAAGTGAAACTGGGAGGACCACCCGAGCACAGCCAATCAGAGCGCTGCGTTTCGCTCTTACCTCGAGAAAAAACACTTTATTATTAGACGCAGACAGCACACAGAGGTCTCATTTTTGTCACAATGTGTTGCTTTTTGAGACACTCTTTGGTGGAAAACACAGAATTTACAAAGTTACACCAAAGAAATAGTAATAATATCAGCTGAATATCATTAACGGGAAAATATTATGAAGCAGCTTTACTGTTACTGGAGTACATTTAGTCTAATCTTCACATGTCACTGTCCCCCTCGGGCTCCGATCGTGCAGTTAAACTTTTACAACCAGCCTTTGAACTAAACCAGTCTGACCTCAAGACAAGTCTCACCTCAGACGCACTCGCAACCAACAACGTTTACCTCCAAGACACAAAAACTCGACAATAACAACAACATGAACAAACAGCAATTGGGAAAAAGACGTGTGTTGTTTTTGCAGTGAGATTCGCTAAACGTTGCTTCTACTTACAATTTAGTTCACGATAGAGCTGCAAGATTTGGGAAAATATCTTTAATTTGTGATGTTTTATAATGGGATTCTGTTCAAAGTTGACATTTTAAACACAACCAGGAGAAACGACAAAAAGACTGAACCAAACTAATGAAAGAAGCACATGTTCTGGACCGTCTTTGTCGCTTTATGTCACGTTTTTGTCGCTTTTAATGTCGTTTGGGTCACTGTTGGTCCCTAGTCCCAATCTTCTGCTGTTTTCACTCGTTCTGAGCTTTTCTTCTGTCTAAACACGAAGCTTGATAATTGCCTTTGGCACATTCGCTGATAGAGATAATAAAGCTGATAGGCTCCATCTAGTGGTACGAGTCTTTTGATAAAGGCTGATAAAACATGTCATTTAAAGAATACACTTTTTATTTTTGTTTCAACACGAGATGCAAATGTAAGGTTCCCAGGAGCATGTTTAAAGGCTAATGACAACATGAAAAAGGCAGAATATTTTTCCTTTAAAAGTAAAAGTAACATAATGAAGTGGATCAGTGATGTTTTTACACAAACATCGAATAAACAACGTGTTATTTAATCAACTAATTGTTCAATAAATAACATCAGGGGCAATATTTTTGGGGCTCGATATGCATCACATACAAGCAGTTCATATTTCTATGATCAGATATGAGCTGTTCAGGGTCAAATAAGTTTTGACTTTGACTTGACTTTTGACGTTGACTTTTACAATAAATTATAGATAAAAAATAAGTACTTAAGTATTTTATTCTGTTATTTATTTATTGCAGCAGCATATTCTATCTTCAGAAAATGAAAAACACAACAAAAATATGGCTAAAAGTGTCAAAAACGCAGCAAAAAGCAACAAAAACATGAAGCAAAAACTACAAGCAACAAAAGCGTAACTAAAAGCACGACTAAAACTAAAGACATCATTTAAAGTACCAAATGTGACAAGTAACAAAAATATGTTAAAAAACAACTAAAACGTATTAATGAATCAAAAATGTCAAAAGGGATTGAATGATTTCTGCTTTTCATCATGAATACACTTTATTTATAAATATTCCTGATATAGAAGCGTTCAGTCTCATATTTAGACCTTTATTTGGCTGATAATGTGATTAAAAAGGTCAATACAATAGAAATAATCGTTTGACTAGTCGACTAATCGAAAAAATTAATCGTAGACAACTAAAATAAATCATTAGTGACAGCCCAAGTCAATACAGAGTCATTCAGAGGATGCATTTTACAGCTTTAAAAGAGACACCGCAGCTTTAAAAACTGCAGCCACTAAAATTAATCGACAAATCCTGAGTTTGTGACTAATCGACTTTAATAACTGGTCTCGCTGGACTTTAAAAACAATAACACATGTCAAAAGACTAAGATTAGTCTTAGTAATAAAAAATATTTAATAAAAAAAAAAAAATAGCTGATTTTCAATAATAATGCACTTTAGAAGCATTCAGTCCCATATTTCAACTTTATTTGTCTGATAATGTAATAAAACTGACTGTCGACTGCTCAAATAATTGTTTGTGACATCCCTAGAAAATGTAAACATTTATTTTAAGTCTGCATCACAATGTACAGCCGAGCGATTTGGGAATAATATCTAATTGCAATCTTTTTGACAAGAATTACGCTTAGATTTGTGATTTGTTCAGTTCATATTTTAAATGCGTCCGGGAGAAATGACAAAAAGACTGAAATGTGACTTGAGAAACACTGTGTAAGAAAATAACTGCACAGATCCAAACCACAGTTAACAGCTTAATCTTGAATCAAAGAGAATATTTTGTCGCTGTTTGTCGTTCAAAATTTGCAGCCATTTCGATTTGATAATCACGTAGATTCCAAATGTAATTAATCTTGCAACACTACAATATAATGTGATGTTATTGAAATTATAGCGGTAAAATTACTTAAAATTAAAGTAAAAAAGTCCTGTCTATGATCATTTAGGACAGCTTTTGACATAGTGTAAACGCCACTGGTTTAGATGAAAGCCTAAATGAAAAAATATTTGATCACTGTATTAGTTTGTAGTTATTTCAATGTATTTATCTGTCAGTGAAAATAATAATATAACAATAATAATAGATTACTTGCTAATTTGTTTCATCCTTCAGCCATAATCAGAAATTACACTTGTTTGGGAGATTACACCACACGTTTGTTTATTTTTAACTTAATTTTAATATTTTTACAGGTAATACACTTGATATTATATTTGTGCATATCTCAATGACAACAGTTGCGATACTAAATATATTTTCCATTTCTCTTCCACCTTCACCTGGTTAAATGCACATGTGCCCCGGGTCCCCGTGCGCGCCTCTCATTCACGGCCGTCCAGGTGATTCATTCACCGTTAAAGTCATAATTGTGACGACAAAGTGATAAAAACGGTGTGTAAATGTGGACATGAGGGAGTTAAACTGCGCTGCTGTGAATCACGGCGTCCGTCTGCGAGCCACAGACAAAACCAGGGAGACATTTTGAGATTCCTCTGAGGCTGCTAATGCTAACGGCTAACACCTTTATGGCATTCTGACCCGAGCTAACGCGGCTAACAGGCTAACGAGGCGAAAAAACGGCCACGGAAAAGAAATGTTCACTATAACATCTTATATTTTCACGGACTGGCAGCGCCGAAGAGTGCGCACCGTGTCATTTGATTCACACCGAATGAAATAAACGCCTGTTGGTTAAAACGTTTGATTATTGGGTTAGCTTGTTAGCATTCAAGCTACACGGCTGTGACAATGGGATGCCGCTGTTAGCAACACGCTAGCGCCGCTCCGTACCGCACATTTCACTGATTTTACGTGAGATACGAGGAGGATAAATCCACACGGGGCTCTCAAACTGTGCGGTGCTTGCGTTTTGACCACGTCGCTGTTACGTTCGCAGGCACAGCGCTGCGGGGATGGCGTTTCCGAACAGCGGACCTACCTCCAGTCTCTCCCCGGCGTTCGAGCTCTGCGCCCGGGCAACGCAGCGCGACTTTCCCCGGGGCCTCCGTCACATCCAGGTGAGACAAGAAGCGGTGTAATCCACGGACTCCCGCTCGACACCGGCGCAGAGAAACGGTGAGACGATCCCCGGCAGCGGCAGCGGCCCCCGAAGCCTCGTCCTGGTCCGCGGCTCCGGAGCTCCAGACCCCGGCACTGCGGCTCCTCTGCGGCCGGACTACGGGGCTGCTCGGCGGGGCTGGCGCGGTGGCTGCATCCCTCGGTTCCGTCGGAGCCCGGACAAACGTGAGGGCGAGGAGGATGATGGAGGTAGGGGTTTGGAGAGGTTTGACACAGGGAGGAATGGGTCCAGACTGTTTCCACTAAACCGGAGGAAGCGCCCCTGCAGGAAGGAAGCAGTAGTGCAGCGGGGGGGGGGGAGGCGCGAGGGGGAGGTGCGGGAGGGGAGAAACCGGAGAAAAACTCAACCGAGAGTGTTCAAGTCTGGCTGCAGACCTTAATCCAGAGGCGCCTTAACCCACAGGTCCAGAAGTACGTTGCGCGGACGAAAATAATAATAATAATAAAAAAAAGGTTACGCCGCAATATTACTTTTTACTAACCTAAGTAAGAGGTGAGTAAAAATATGTTTAAAAACAATCAGAAAACATTCAAACTGAATGAAAGATTGACAGTTTATGGAAATATTGAAAGCACTGCAAATCAAAATATTGAACATTATAATCAGAAAATAAAAAAACTGTATTGAAAAAATTAAAAACTTGAAAGAAAGATCACATGCATTACTCATTCATAAAAAACAAAGCCCCGCCCTCCACCACGTCTTCCACACAAACAAATACGATTTTAAAAAGCTCCTCCTCGTGTTCTTCATCGTCAGATTCCACTCTCCATCTTTATTGACGATGGATCTATTTCTACAAATTCACATTAAATTTGTGATTAACAGTAAACTTCAGCCCTAGTTTTTCATAACATGTTACTTAAAAATCCACTTCAACGCCATTAACATTAGACATTAGAAGTGATAAAAGAGCGTGAGGTGCTGTAAGATCTATATATTCACTTCACAGCACGAGACAAATTCTAATCGTCACATTTTGTTAAGATTAATCAGCGGATAGACAAATATTTAATTTAGTTTCCACCTCGTTATAAATGAACAAGAAGAGGAATGATTGAATTAAAAACATAAGGTGTCATGTGTTGATGTTATTTTTGACACATCCGGGCTCTGGTAGGACCTCTGGGTTAAGGTACGGGTCACGTGGGCGCCTCCTGGTTAAGGTCTGCGGAGAGGCGACCCTGGATTAAGGTCAGACGCCTCTCAGTCTATGGGATAGTTTCTCAAAATGTTCTATTTCTGACTTAGCCTGGTGGGAGGGCACCTGTGGCAATTGTTTATTACAGTTATACGTTTGGGAAATGGCAGTTTGTGAAGACATTTTTTATTTATTTAAACCAGAGAAAAACTCAACCGAGAGAGTTAAAGTCTATGGCAGTGTTTTTCAACCTTTTTTGACTCATGGCTTGGGTGACCAGACGTCCCTATTTACCCAGGACAGTCCCAATTTTGAGCCCTGTGTGCCATGTCCCAGAAGATGTGTCCAAAACCATTTATTTGTCCCAGTTTTACACAAGTCACGTCCCAGTTGTCCCTATTTTTCACCAATTTGATACCGGCCAACAATAAAGAGAGGAATAAATTGCCAAAATAGAGATAATTGTTCCTGAAAATGACTAGAACACAAAAAATCTGAGCACTATAAATAGACGTTATTATTTACGTCATATTATACTGTTTACTGAAGCCGTGGATGAGCCGTTAATGGACCAAGTGTATAATAATTTACATAATTATCCACTCTTTTTACAATTTTAATGTAACTCCCCACTCCAATCAGGGTGTGTCCCAGATTTTAATTATGAAAATCTGGTCACCCTACTCATGGCACACTTTTTTAGTTGAAACGATTCTGTGACACACCGTCTACTGAAAATAATAACAAATTGCACCTTTTAGAGCGAAAACATTTCAAATATAATGAAGCTAATATAGTTCATGACACTAAATTTGTCAACGGTGACTGTTTTGCTTTCTGTTTTTGGATTAGAAGTCGGCTCAGAACTCTCCAAAATGGTAAATATTCAATCCGTGCATGAATTTAACTCAAACTGGACATAATTGCAAGGCACGCCTGGCAACCCCTGAAGGCGCACCAGTGTTCCCCGGCGCAGTGGAGGAAAATCAAGGGTCTATGGGACAGTTTCTCAAAATGTTCTAATTCTGACTTAGCTTGGTGGGAGGGCACCTGTGGCAATTGTTTATCACAGTTATATGTTTGTCGCTTAAAGTTGCTTTTTTGTCACTTTTAGTCACGTTTTTAATGTTTTTAGCCGGGGTTTTGTCGGTTTGGTTGTATTTTAGTTGCTTTTAGTGGCATTTTTGGTGCATTTAGTCACGTTTTTGTCGTTTCCAGCCTCATTTCTGTCGCTTATAGTCACGTTTTTGTCCCATTTTTGTTGCATTTTGTCCACAATCCTTGTGTCAGAATCTTGTTGAGTCCAGATTGTACAGTTTGTGCAGGAGCTGCTTTAAGGCTCATCTTTATGTCTCTGTGGGACAAAAATGCATTTTGACAAAAAACGGCCTTTGGATTTTGACGCTTTTAGCAACGATTTTTCACTTTTAGTCACGTTTATCGCTTATGGTTGCTTTTTTTTTTCACTTTTTGTCACGTTTTTTGATGCTTTTAGTCAGGGTTTTGTCGCTCTAGTCGCATTTTTGTTGTTTTAGTGACATTTTTTTTGCTTTTAGTGGAATTTTTGTGGCTTGTAGTCACGTTTTTTTTGTTTTCAACCTAATTTTTGTCGCTTTTACTCACGTTTGTCGCTTAAAGTTGCTTTTTTTGTCACTTTTAGTCACGTTTGTAATGTTTTTAGTCGGGGTTTTTTGACGGCGCACCAGTGTACCCCGGCGCAGTGGAGGAAAATCAAGGGTCTATGGGATAGTTTCTCAAAATGTTCTAATTCTGACTTAGAGGTTGGTGGGAGGGCACCTGTGGCAATTGTTTATTACAGTTATACGTTTGGGAAATGGCAGTTTGTGAAGACATTTTTTATTTATTTGATTTTTTTTATTGAATACAACATGATAAAACACAAGGCAACAATAATACGCCAACAATAACTGAATAACAACCATAATAAACGTTAACAATCATAACAAGAGGGCAAACATATGAATAAAATACATTTAAAAAGAAAATACTGACATTTCAGGGTCTCGTGATGTTCTAGACTTAGTTTGGTGGTGGGAGGGCACCTGTGGTAAATATTTATCACAGTTTTACATCTGTGAAGTTGCAGTTTCAAAGATTGAAATATAAAAGTTTAAAATGACAGGAAGTAGAGCTGAGTTCTTAAACGGGATCCCTCTGTGATGTCATCAAAAAGCGACGCGCCGTTGAAAATTCAGAGACAATTTACAGACAATTGATACATATTCTCACAGTTTTTGGTGTAATCTGGGATTCTTTTTGGTAAATTATTAACTGCTGTGTGATGTCTGTGGATGTTGGCCCTTGTTTACAGTCTGGTTGCTATGGTAACAAGTCTTACTATGTCCTATTTGAGCTCATGTTCAACCAGGAAGTGACTTTATAAACTGCTAAGTTTACAAAGTGCTAAGTGCCATTAAGGTGCTTCACGGCTGTCGGGATAAATGTAGTTCCCAGCCTTTTAGTTTTACAACTAGGAACTCTGTAGCGCCACCCAGAGGCAAAAGTTCAAACTGTGCCTTAAGAGGACGGTCCTGGGAACTAGTGATGGCTCTAGCCTTTCTCTGCACCTGCCACATGCACCTGCACCTGCCTCATATACAGGTCTCCTGGCTGAGCCTGTCGTGTCCCTGAGACTTTGCTGGCTACTTTGACCAACCGAGCGAGTCTATTTTTATCAGTGAGGGAGAGGCTTCCATACCATGCAGCCATGCAAAAAGTTAAAACTGATTCAATGAAAGAACGATAAAACAAGGTCATCATTTCAGATGAAACATTAAAAGTGTTCATACGCCTAAGAAAATACATCCTCTGCTGGACTTTTTTCTGGACCGCATCAATCCAGGGTTCAAAACACAATTTCCGATCCACGATAACTCCAAGGTATTTGTATTGCTCCACCAGCTCAATGTTTGTGCCTTTGATTACAGAAGTGGAGGGTGGCGGTGGTGCCCTACGGAAGTCCAGAACCATATCCTTTGTTTTCAACACATTAAGGTGTAAAAAGGAGGCATCACACCACTCCACAAAGTAATTGAGGACTGTCCCATGGTCCTGCTCATCCCCCGACAGAAGACTGACAATAACAGAGTCCTCCGCGAACTTCAGGATGTGTCTGTCCTCATACAAGCTGCGACACTGATCGGTGTAAAGAATGTATAGAAGTGGAGAGAGGGGAACCAACAGATGTAAAGGCAACTTCAGACATTGTGCTATTTGCCCTGACACACTGGGATCTATCTGTTAAAAAATCAAATAACCAGCCGACCAGATTTAAATCAAGATTAAAATCAGAGATCAGTCTCTCAACTAGCAGATAAGGCTGAATGGTATTGAATGCAGAAGTAAAATCAACAAATAAGAGTCTAACATGAGCCTTTGCCTTTTCCAGATGGCAAAAAATAAAGTGCAATAGTGTGATCGCTGCATCCTCTACCCCCCTGCCCGACCTATAGGCAAACTGCAGTGGGTCTAACCTGTCCCCCACCTGCAGCAAGACAGCCTCTTTTACACAGAAAAGCATGTGGCAAATGCACCCGGAAGGACAAGTGACGTTGAGCCATTGTCACTTTAGTCGCATTTTTGTTGCTTTTAGTCACGTTTTTGACGTTTTCAGCCTAATTTTTGTTGCTTGTAGTCACATTTTTGTTGCGGTTTTGTCACTATTAGTTGCTTTATTGTCACTTTTAGTCAAATCCTTGTGTCCGTTGTGTCAGAATCTTGTTGAGTCCAGATTGTACAGTTTGTGCAGGAGCTGCTTTAAGGCTCATCTTTATGTCTCTGTGGGACAAAAATGCATTTTGACAAAAAAATGGCCTCTGGATTTTGTCATTTTTAGCAACATTTTTTCACTTTTAGTCTCGTTTATCGCTTATAGTTGCTTTTTTTTCCACTTTTCGTCACGTTTTTGATGCTTTTAGTCGGGGTTTTGTCGCTCTATTCACATTTTTGTTGCTTTTAGTCGCATTTTTGTTGTTTTCAACCTAATTTTTGTCGCTTTTAGTCACGTTTGTCGCTTAAAGTTGCTTTTTTTGTCACTTTTAGTCACGCTTTTAATGTTTTTAGTCGGGGTTTTGTCGCTTTGGTTGTATTTTTGTTGCTTTTAGTGGCATTTTTGTTGCATTTAGTCACGTTTTTGTCATTTCCAGCCTCATTTCTGTCGCTTATAGTCACGTTTTTGTCCCATTTTTGTTGCGTTTTTGTCAACAATCTTGTTGAATCTTGTTGAGTCCAGATTGTACAGTTTGTGTGGATCTACTTTAAGGCTGATCTTTATGTCTCGAGGGAGAAAAATGCATTTTAAGAAAAAACGGTCTTTGAAGTTACAATGTCCCAGAGAAATCTGTGGATCAAGTGGATCAAACGAAACAATAAATCATCTTCAGGAGCAGATTGGACACGTTTGTTGTTGTTCACATGAAAGTCGACGTGTGAGAGAGAAAACAAAAAAAGGTAAAGTGTAGTTTTTGCCTGCAGTAACTCGTCTTAAACTGTAAATCAGTGTTTCCCAACCAGGGGTACAGGGACCCCAAGGGGTACTTAAGGAATTACTAGGGAGCACTTGGAATGGTTTTAGGTTTTAAATGAAGATGAAAAGTACCTTTATCTGAAAAAAATTATGATTAGTTGTAAATTTAGCATCTCTTTGGAGTATCTTGGACATAAATATAATTAAAACAATACATATAATAGTAATAACCTTTATTCAACTATTAAACCCATTTATTTGCCTGAAACTCAAATTAAGGGGAACTTTGAGTGTGAAACAAACCTTAGGGGGTACTCGAGACAAAAAAGGTTGGGAACCACTGCTGTAAATCACTCACATTGGTCCTAAGTCTTTACAATTCTCAAACACATGGATAATACATCGACAAATATATCTTTTGTCACTTGTAAGAAGCAGGATTGATTATTAGTTAAAGACTGTGTTTTGTCTTTTGAAACAGACGACTGAGTCCCGCTGGAAACAGAAGAGACGGGAAACTAAAGACATCAACGAAACACCAATTATATCCCGTAAAAACATGTTATAATGACCTTTACTGAAGAGAACAGTTATTTAGTTAAATGCACGACAATATTACGACGTGTTGTTTTTTAAATATTGACACTTAATGAACTTTTGTGGGAAGATCAAACCTGAAGTTCCAGCTCTGGCCTCTTGATGGCGCTGGTTACACACTTTTACTCAAAGGAACAGGAGAATTTTAAATTTTATTTTTCAGAAAAAGTTTTGGTTCAGAAATTACAGCAAAATACATTATAAAAATAGAAAATATTATATACATAAATATTAAAAATAATCAGCCATTCAAAAACATTCTTTAATTTAATATTAAAACAAGGAAACACTTGAGATCAAGTGACCGGTTTAAATGATGCAGCAGCAAACATTTTCAGACAAAAGTGTTTGTTTAAAACTGAAACATGTCGAGCGTCTCAGAAACAACCTTCTTTTTTGGGTTTTTTGAATTATTGCGGTTTAAAAGGTTGAACAGAATGGACTTTCACCAAAGAAAAAAGCAGCAAATCAGTTGTACATTCGACCTAAACGTGAGCCAAGCTGAACCAGGACTAAACCAGGACTAAAACAGGACTAAACCAGGACTAAACCAGGACTAAACCAGGACTAAAACAGGACTAAACCAGGACTAAACCAGGTCTAAACCAGGACTAAACCAGGACTAAAACAGGAGTAAAACAGGGCTAAAACAGGACTAAACCAGGACTAAACCAGGACTAAACCAGGACTAAACCAGGACTAAACCAGGGCTAAACCAAAGACTAATGTTGTGATTAAACAGAAACTAAACCAAAGCTGAAGACTAAACCAGGACTAAATCAACCGTTAAACTAAGGACTAAAGCAGGTCTGAACCAGGACTAAACCAGGACTGTAACGAGGACTAAACCAGGACTAAACCAGGACTGTAACGAGGACTAAACCAGGTCTAAACCAAAGACTAATGTTGTGATTAAACAGAAACTAAACCAAAACTGAAGTAAAGACTAAACCAGGACTAAACCAGGACTGTAACGAGGACTAAACCAGGTCTAAACCAGGACTAAACTAGGTCTAAACCAGGGCTAAACCAAGACTAAACCAGGTCTTAAGCAGGTCTAAACCATGTTCTAAACCAGGTCTAAACCAGGACTAAACTAGGTCTAAACCAGGGCTTATGTCGCGATTAACAGAAACTAAACCAGAGCTATATTAAAGACTAAACCAGGACTAAATCAATCGTTAAATCAAGGACTAAACCAGGACTAAGATAGATAAGAAAAATCTTAACAAGTCTCAGCACAGACTAAACCAGAACTGCATCAGGTCTAAACCAGGACTAAAGTAGGTGGGACTAAACCAAGGACTAAACCAGGACTAAACCCTGACTAAGGGTGCTTTTACCCCATCAAAACTGTGACTAAACCAGGACTAAAACTGAAGCAAAACCTGCACTAAACAAGGACTAGAACAGGCCCAAACCAAGTCCACATCAGGACCAGGTGTGAATGCAGCTAAACCAGGACTAAACCAGGACTAAACCAGGACTACACCAGGACTACACTTGAACTAAACCAGGACTACACTTGAACTAAACCAGGACTAAACCAGGACTAAACCAGGACTAAACCAGGACTAAATCAGGACTAAACCATAAATGAATCAGGACTAAACCAGGACTAAACCAGGACTAAATCAGGACTAAACCATAAATGAATCAGGACTAAACCAGAACTAAACCAGGACTAAATCAGGACTAAACCAGGATTAAACCAGAACTAAACCAGGACTAAACCATAATTAAATCAGGACTACACATGAACTAAACCGGGTCTTGACCAGGACTAAACCAGGACTAAACCAGGACTAAACCAGGTCTTATCGGTCTGTCAGCAGGACGTCTCTGCCGTGCGTCGTTTCTTCCCAGTTTTCCTGGGTTTGGGCACACACACGCCTTGGCCCTTCTTGTGCCCGGCCTGGCCCCGGCCCTGGCCCCGGCCCTGGCCCTGGTCCCGGGCACAGGTGAGGCCCGCGCCGCACTCGCACCGGCCCAGGTTGGCGCGGCGGTGCTTGGGCGCTCGCAGCAGGCACAGCTCGCCCTCCGCCGGGATCCTCTGGCACCGTTTCCCCGTCAAGTACCGGACACAGCACAGGCCCGGGGCGCAGTCCCCAGAGCGGACACAGGGGGACATCTCTGCAGCTGAGGAGGAGAGGGGGACAGGGGTGAGGAGGAGTGTGAGGAGGAGAGGTGTGTGTGAGGAGGAGAGGTGTGTGTGAGGAGGAGTGTGAGGAGGAGAGGGGGACAGGTGTGAGGAGGAGAGGGGGACAGGTGTGTGTGAGGAGGACACAGCACAGGCCCGGGGCGCAGTCCCCAGAGCGGACACAGGGGGACATCTCTGCAGCTGAGGACCAGAGGGGGACAGGGGTGAGGAGGAGTGTGAGGAGGAGAGGTGTGTGTGAGGAGGAGAGGGGGACAGGTGTGAGGAGGAGAGGGGGACAGGGGTGAGGAGGAGAGGGGGACAGGGGTGAGGAGGAGTGTGAGGAGGAGAGGGGGACAGGGGTGAGGAGGAGAGGGGGACAGGGGTGAGGAGGAGTGTGAGGAGGAGAGGGGGACAGGGGTGAGGAGGAGAGGGGGACAGGGGTGAGGAGGAGTGTGAGGAGGAGAGGTGTGTGTGAGGAGGAGAGGGGGACAGGGGTGAGGAGGAGTGTGAGGAGGAGAGGTGTGTGTGAGGAGGAGAGGGGGACAGGGGTGAGGACCAGAGGGGGACAGGGGTGAGGAGAGGGGGACAGGGGTGAGGACTAGAGGGGGACAGGGGTGAGGACTAGAGGGGGACAGGGGTGAGGAGGAGTGTGAGGAGGAGAGGGGTGTGTGAGGAGGAGAGGGGGACAGGGGTGAGGACCAGAGGGGGACAGGGGTGAGGAGGAGTGTGAGGAGGAGAGGTGTGTGTGAGGAGGAGAGGGGGACAGGGGTGAGGAGGAGTGTGAGGAGGAGAGGTGTGTGTGAGGAGGAGAGGGGGACAGGGGTGAGGAGGAGAGGGGGACAGGGGTGAGGAGGAGAGGGGGACAGGGGTGAGGAGGAGTGTGAGGAGGACACAGCACAGGCCCGGGGCGCAGTCCCCAGAGCGGACACAAGGGGACATCTCTGCAGCTGAGGAGGAGAGGGGGACAGGGGTGAGGAGGAGAGGGGGACAGGGGTGAGGAGGAGTGTGAGGAGGAGAGGGGACAGGGGTGAGGAGGAGAGGGGGGACAGGGGTGAGGAGGAGTGTGAGGAGGACACAGCACAGGCCCGAGCGCCAGTCCCAGAGCGGACACAAGGGGACATCTCTGCAGCTGAGGAGGAGAGGTGTGTGTGAGGAGGAGAGGGGGACAGGTGTGAAGAGGAGAGGGGGACAGGGGTGAGGAGAGGGGGACAGGGGTGAGGAGGAGTGTGAGAAGGAGAGGTGTGTGTGAGGAGGAGAGGGGGACAGGGGTGAGGAGGAGTGTGAGGAGAGGAGAGGTGTGTGAGGAGGAGAGGGGGACAGGTGTGAGGAGGAGTGTGAGGAGGAGAGGTGTGTGTGAGGAGGAGAGGGGGACAGGGGTGAGGAACAGGGGGAGGGGTGAGGAGGAGAGGTGTGTGTGAGGAGGAGAGGGGGACAGGGGTGAGGACCAGAGGGGGACAGGGGTGAGGAGAGGGGGACAGGGTGAGGACTAGAGGGGGACAGGGGTGAGGACTAGAGGGGACAGGGGTGAGGAGGAGTGTGAGGAGGAGAGGGGTGTGTGAGGAGGAGAGGGGGACAGGGGTGAGGACCAGAGGGGGACAGGGGTGAGGACCAGAGGGGGACAGAGGTGAGGAGGAGTGTGAGGAGGAGAGGTGTGTGTGAGGAGGAGAGGGGGACAGGCGTGAAGAGGAGAGGGGGACAGGGGTGAGGGGAGGACAGGTGTGAGGACCAGAGGAGAGGTGTGTGTGAGGAGGAGGGGGAGGGGGAGAGGGGTGAGGAGAGGGGGACAGGGGTGAGGAGGCGAGGGGACAGGGGTGAGGACCAGAGGGGACAGGGGGTGAGGACTAGAGGGGGACAGGGGTGAGGACTAGAGGGGGGCAGGGGTGAGGACCAGAAGGGGACAGGGGTGAGGGGGAGTGTGAGGAGGAGAGGGGTGTGTGAGGAGGAGAGGGGGACAGGGGTGAGGACCAGAGGGGGACAGGGGTGAGGAGGAGTGTGAGGAGGAGAGGGGGACCAGAGGGGGAGAGGGGTGAGGACCAGAGGGGACAGGGGGTGAGGAGTGTGAGGACCAGAGGGGACAGGGGTGAGGAGGAGTGTGAGGAGGAGAGGTGTGTGTGAGGAGGAGAGGTGTGTGTGAGGAGGAGAGGGGGACAGGGGTGAGGAGGAGTGTGAGGAGGAGAGGTGTGTGTGAGGAGGAGAGGGGGACAGGGGTGAGGACCAGAGGGGGACAGGGGTGAGGAGGAGTGTGAGGAGGAGAGGGGGACAGGGGTGAGGACCAGAGGGGGACAGGGGTGAGGACTAGAGGGGGACAGGGGTGTGTGAGGAGGAGTGTGAGGAGGAGAGGGGGACAGGGGTGAGGACCAGAGGGGGACAGGGGTGAGGACTAGAGGGGGACAGGGGTGAGGACCAGAGGGGGACAGGGGTGTGTGAGGAGGAGTGTGAGGAGGAGAGGGGGACAGGGGTGAGAACCAGATGGAGACAGGGGTGAGGACTAGAGGGGGACAGGGGGTGAGGAGAGAGGGGGACAGGGGTGAGGAGAGGGGACAGGGGTGAGGAGGACAGGTGTGAGGACCAGAGGGGACAGGGGTGAGGAGGAGTGTGAGTGTAGGAGAGGAGAGAGAGAGGGGGGACCAGAGGGGGAGAGGGGTGAGGACCAGAGGGGACAGGGGTGAGGAGGAGTGTGAGGAGGAGAGGGGGACCAGAGGGGGACAGGGGTGAGGAGGAGTGTGAGGAGGAGAGGGGGACAGGTGTGAGGAGGAGAGGGGGACAGGGGTGAGGAGGAGAGGGGGACAGGGGTGAGGAGGAGTGTGAGGAGGAGAGGTGTGTGTGAGGAGGAGAGGGGGACAGGGGTGAGGAGGAGTGTGAGGAGGACACAGCACAGGCCCGGGGCGCAGTCCCCAGAGCGGACACAAGGGGACATCTCTGCAGCTGAGGAGGAGAGGTGTGTGTGAGGAGGAGAGGGGGACAGGTGTGAAGAGGAGAGGGGGACAGGGGTGAGGAGAGGGGGACAGGGGTGAGGAGGAGTGTGAGGAGGAGAGGTGTGTGTGAGGAGGAGAGGGGGACAGGGGTGAGGAGGAGTGTGAGGAGGAGAGGGGTGTGTGAGGAGGAGAGGGGGACAGGGGTGAGGACCAGAGGGGGACAGGGGTGAGGACCAGAGGGGGACAGAGGTGAGGAGGAGTGTGTGAGGAGGAGATGGGGACAGGCTGGTAGAGGAGAGAGGGACAGGGGTGAGGAGGAGTGTGAGGAGGAGAGGTGTGTGTGAGGAGGAGAGGGGGACAGGGGTGAGGAGGAGAGGGGGACAGGGGTGAGGACCAGAGGGGGACAGGGGTGAGGACTAGAGGGGGACAGGGGTGAGGACTAGAGGGGGGCAGGGGTGAGGACCAGAGGGGGACAGGGGTGAGGGGGAGTGTGAGGAGGAGAGGGGTGTGTGAGGAGGAGAGGGGGACAGGGGTGAGGACCAGAGGGGGACAGGGGTGAGGACTAGAGGGGGACAGGGGTGAGGAGAGGGGGACAGGGGTGAGGAGAGGGGGACAGGGGTGAGGAGGACAGGTGTGAGGACCAGAGGGGACAGGGGTGAGGAGGAGTGTGAGGAGGAGAGGGGGACCAGAGGGGGAGAGGGGTGAGGACCAGAGGGGACAGGGGTGAGGAGGAGTGTGAGGAGGAGAGGGGGACCAGAGGGGGAGAGGGGTGAGGACCAGAGGGGACAGGGGTGAGGAGGAGGGGGAGGAGGAGAGGGGGACCAGAGGGGGACAGGGGTGAGGAGGAGTGTGAGGAGGAGAGGGGTGTGTGAGGAGGAGAGGTGTGTGTGAGGAGGAGAGGGGGACAGGTGTGAGGAGGAGAGGGTGACAGGGGTGAGGAGGAGTGTGAGGAGGAGAGGGGGACAGGGGTGAGGAGGAGAGGGGGACAGGGGTGAGGAGGAGTGTGAGGAGGAGAGGGGGACAGGGGGGCGAGGGGGAGGAGGGGGACAGGGGTGAGCTGAGGAGGAGAGGTGTGTGTGAGGGAGGAGAGGGGACAGGGGTGAAGAGGAGAGGGGAGAGGGGTGAGGACCAGAGGGGACAGGGGTGAGGAGGAGTGTGAGGAGGAGAGGTGTGTGTGAGGAGGAGAGGGGGACAGGCGTGAAGAGGAGAGGGGGACAGGCGTGAAGAGGAGAGGGGGACAGGGGTGAGGAGGAGTGTGAGGAGGAGAGGGGGACAGGGGTGAGGACCAGAGGGGGACAGGGGTGAGGAGAGGGGGACAGGGGTGAGGACTAGAGGGGGACAGGGGTGAGGACTAGAGGTGGAGGAGAGGGGGACGGGGGTCGGTTTAGATTGTTTGAGGGAGAAAGAACAAAAATGTCACCTTTTGTCCGGTTGAAGTCCGAGTCCTGGTCCAAGTCCAGATCCTGGTCTTGGTCCCTGCTGGACTGTCTCCTCTGCGGCCGGTTACTGCAGGACCCCCTCTGAAAACAGACCCAAGTGAGGACTAGACCAGGACTAGACCAGGACTAGACCAGGACTAGACCAGGACTAGACCAGGACTAAACCAGGACTAAACCAGGTCTAAAACAGGTCTAAACCAGGTCTAAACCAGGTCTAAACCAGGTCTAAACCAGGTCTAAAACAGGTCTAAACCAGGTCTAAACCGGGTCTAAACCAGGACTAAACCAGGACTAAACCAGGACTAAACCAGGTCTAAACCAGGACTAAACCAGGACTAAACCAGGTCTAAACCAGGACTAAACCAGGACTAAACCAGGTCTAAACCAGGACTAAACCAGGTCTAAACCAGGACTAAACCAGGTCTAAACCAGGACTAAACCAGGACTAAACCAGGACTAAACTGACCTGTGGAGCGTCACAATCTGGTCCTGAACACGAGCGGGACTTTCCTGATCCACGACGGTTCGGTCTTTGAGAGTTTGCATTTTGAGAATTCTGGAAAAAACATCAAAAACATCAGAAAATAATCAATTTAATTTAATTTAATTTAATTTAATTTAATTTAATTTAATTTAATTTAATTTAATTTAATTTAATTTAATTTAATTTAATTTAATTTAATTTAATTTAATTTAATTTAATTTAATTTAATTTAATTTAATTTAATTTAATTTAATTTAATTTAATTTAATTTAATTTAATTTAATTCAATGATCGTACTTTGTGCTCAGAGACGTCTTTGGAGGATCTGATCGTGTTCGAGTCCAGAGCCAGACCAGAGACCAGGCCCACGCACAGGACAAGCCCCAAAACAAGCCTCATCTTCAGGGACGAGCGGAGCAGCGAGGGGGGTGGAGAACCAGGACCAGACCAGGACCAGAACCAGACCAGTACCAGGGCAGGACCCGACCAGGACCAGAGCAGGACCAGAACAGAACCAGGACCAGACCAGGACCAGAACAGAACCAGACCAGGACCAGGACCAGGACCAGAGCAGGACCAGAGCAGGACCAGAACCAGAACCAGAGCCAGAGCAGGACCAGACCAGGACCAGACCAGGACTGGACCAGGACCAGGACCAGGGAAGGACCAGAGCAGGATCAGAGCAGGATCAGACCAGGACCAGGACCAGGACCAGAACTAAACCAGGACCAGACCAGGATCACGAAGCAGGTCCAACTTTTTTGGATTATTGATTTGGAAAATTAAGACCAAAATTTTTTTTTTTTTAAAGTGCAAATGAAAAAGTTTGAGTTTGGAAAATCCCAAGATTTCCACAAATAAATGAAAGTAAAAATGTGTCATGGAGCTCAGACAAAAAGTTATTGATGGTCAATGTTTCAATTCTGCTTTTCTAATTCCAAAATGAAAGACATTTGGAGTTTGGAAATTCCATAAAGTCAGAAAAAATATTTACAATGTCCAGGGGAGTATTAAATGTGGAAAAAAAAATAAAAAATTGAGGTCAGACAAAAATAAGTTGTTGGTCAAAGTTTCAGTGCTTCTTAAAAATAGAGAAATGTGGAGTCCTCAGATTAATTAAATCATGTAAAAACCGAAAAGTCAAACAAAAATTTTAAAGGGATAAAATCGTAAAAATTATCCACAGATTGTTTCAAATGACATGAAACCAAAAACCAAACGTAAGCTCGAATGAAAAAATATAGCAAAATATTAAATGGTAAAAAACATTTATCTTGAAAAAGGCGCCTTGCGGTTTGGAAAATCCCACAAAATTCTCAAATCAATTAAATAATGTCCAAAAAGTGACTGGAAATGTATTAGAAAAACGCAAGATGAATTTAAAAATGTTAAAGTGCAGATCAGCAAAGTCAAAAAGTGTGGACAAAAAAGAAACTAAAGTGACAAAATAAAATATAGTCCACAAACTGTTAAAAACAGAAGGAAGTTTGGATTAAGCTAATTAATTAAACAATGTAAAAGCGTAAAAAACTTTCAAGGAACAAAATCAAAAAATAAAATCCACAAAATTGCCCAGAAAAAAATATAAGCTGAGTTAAAAAATGTGAAAGTGTAGTCAACAAATGGAAGGAACTTTGGATTCAACAAATTAATTAAACAATGTAAAGCAAATAATCAAAGAAAAACTAAACTTTACAGGAACAAAATCATATAAAATCCACAGAATGTCCCAGAAGACGTCCGCGGCTGCTGTGAGTTCTGCCTCGGTCGCTGTGAGTTCTGCCTCGGTCGCTGTGAGTTCTGCCTCGGTCGCTGTGAGTTCTGCCTCGGTCGCTGTGAGTTCTGCCTCGGTCGCTGTGAGTTCTGCCTCGGTCGCTGTGAGTTCTGCCTCGGTCGCTGTGAGTTCTGCCTCGGTCGCTGTGAGTTCTGCCTCGGTCGCTGTGAGTTCTGCCTCGGTCGCTGTGAGTTCTGCCTCGGTCGCTGTGAGTTCTGCCTCGGTCGCTGTGAGTTCTGCCTCGTCGCTGTGAGTTCTGCCTCGGTCGCAGAGAGTTCTGACACTGTCGCTGTGAGTTCTGCCTCGGTCGCTGTGAGTTCTGCCTCGGTCGCTGTGAGTTCTGCCTCGGTCGCTGTGAGTTCTGCCTCGGTCGCTGTGAGTTCTGCCTCGGTCGCTGTGACTTCTGCCTCGGTCGCTGTGAGTTCTGCCTCGGGTGCGCTGGGTTCTTATACCCGAGCGTCCCTCTGATGTGGGCGCTTGTTTTTGAAGTGCTGGCAGATCAGAGCGCGCTTCCTTCCTGTTCGCCCCCAGGTGAGGTCTGGCCCCGCCCCCCGCCTGCACCTGCCTGCTCCCGCCCGCACCTGCCTGCTCCCGCCGTGTTTGAGGTGGTCGACCCCGGTGCATTACCAGGATTTACGGCCGATTAAAGGACATTAGGCATTTCAAACGGCAGGAAGTGGCTGACGGACGGATGAATCGGCCAATCAGACGGCTCTAAATCTCCCCCTGATCCCGCCTTTGTTCTGCGCACACTTCAAAATAACCACCAACTCCAAAGACTCAGAGTGGAGCTAGACCTGGACCAAACCGGGTCTGAACCGGGTCTAAACCAGGTCTGAACCGGGTCTGAACCGGGTCTAAAACAGGTCTAAAACAGGACCAAACCGGGTCTGAACCGGGTCTAAACCAGGTCTAAAACAGGTCTGAACTAGGTCTAAACCAGGTCTGAACCTGGTCTGAACCGAGTCTAAACCAGGACTAAAACAGGTCTAAACCTGGTCTGAACCGGGTCTAAAACAGGTCTTAAAGAGGACTAAAACAGGACTAAACCAGGTCTGAACCGGGTCTAAAACAGGTCTGAACCAGGTCTAAACCAGGTCTAAACCAGGTCTAAAACAGGTCTGAACCAGGTCTGAACCAGGTCTAAAACAGGTCTGAACCAGGTCTAAACCAGGTCTAAAACAGGTCTAAACCGGGTCTAAAACAAGTCTTGAACAGGACTAAACTAGATCTAAACCAGGTCTAAAACAGGGCTAAACCTGGTCTGAACCGGGTCTAAACCAGGTCTAAAACAGGTCTAAACCAGGTCTGAACCGGGTCTAAAACAGGTTTAAAACAGGACTAAACCAGGTCTGAACCGGGTCTAAACCAGGTCTTCAACAGGACTAAACTGGACCTGAACCGGGTCTAAACCAGGTCTAAAACAGGTCTAAACCTGGTCTGAACCAGGTCTAAAACAGGTCTAAACCTGGTCTGAACTGGGTCTAAAACAGGTCTAAAACAGGACTAAACCAGGTCTGAACGGGTCTAAACCAGGTCTTAAACTGGACTAAACTAGATCTACACCAGGTCTTAAACAGGTCTTAGACAGGTCTTAAACAGGACCAAACCAGGTCTGAACCAGTTTAAATTTAAGGATTAAATTTAAGGATTAAATTTAAACAGGAAACTAAACCAGTGCTAAACCTGAGCTAGGACTAAACCAGGACAAAACCGGAATATACCAGGTCTAAAGCAGGGCCTGGTGTCTCTTTAAAGTCTATGTGACAGGTTCGACGACACATTTCACTAAAACGTAGTGAACATGATTATATTTAAGATTTGACTAAACATTTTGCCCATTTATCTCCAGTTTGACAGTTTTCATAATGTTCATAATGTCACTTCCTGTTAGACATGAGCAGCAAATATGACACAGTTAGAGGTAATTCTACAGCTGTTACCATAGCAACCATTTTGAAAACAAGGGCCAAGACCAACATATATTACACAATAGTTAAGATTTTACAAATAATAATACCCAATGACGGGTGCACGGTGGCAGAGCGGTTAGAGCTTCTGCCTCTCAATAAGGAGATCGTGGGTTCGAATCCCGCACCACCCCAACATCGTGGTTTCGAATTCTGAACCACCCTAACATCACACGATCTCTCTGGGTGGAGTCTGCATGTCCTCCCCGTGTTACCGTGGGTTCTCTCCGGGTTCTCCGGCTTCCTCCCACCGTCCAAAGACATGACTGTACAGGTTAATTGAGAACTCTAAATTGCCCCTAGTGAATGAATGTGAGAGTGAATGGTTGTCTGTCCTTGTCTGTCTCTCTGTGTCAGCCCTGCGACGAGTTGGCCACTGTCCAGGGTGTACCCCGCCTAAGGCCCAAAGTCACTGGGATAGGCTCCAGTCACCCGCGACCCCTAACGGGAATAAGCGGTAGAAAATGAATGAATGAATGAATGAATACCCAATGACTACTTTATTTTGTTGAACGACACTTTAAAGTATTAAAAGGTTGTGTCACTTGTGTGTAAATTGTATGTGTATTTTTCATGGCACGTCGCTTTTTGATGACATCACAGGTGATGAACTCAAGCTCTTCCTGTAATTTTAAACATTGATTTTTGTAAATTTCTTCACAAACAGCAACTTCACAGACGCAAAACTATAGTAAACAATTGTTACAGGTGCCCTCCCACCAAACTAAGTCATAATTAACACATTTTGAGAACCGTCATTTAAAAATTAATAAAACCGGATATTATACAAACGAGAGAACTTTATGCTCCCGTTAGTTTGACCTGTTTTCCATGTTTTATAAATATTTGTATTCTTTCCTCCTGTATTTCTTGTCAGCTTGAGTGTGTCGGTCAGGAGGGGGCGGGGCCAGGAGGAGGCGGGGCCAGCCGCACGGCGCTCTGCTGTGACGTCGTCGTGTTAAGCGCCAGGCAAGAATCTAGACCCTGATGAATCTGTACGGCGTTGTCCTCAGTCATTTACAGTTAAACCGTCGGAGTGACAGGAGGACACGCCTGGTCCGTGTTCTGTGATTATCACACGCTTACGTCACAAATATGACCCACGACTTCAAATACAGCGCTTTTAAATCACCAGACGCCTCCTTCCTGTGGAAATACTGCGTGACTGACTCTTTACAAACTCCATTATCGCCGGGTGTCATGTGACTTTACAACGTGTCACGGTCAACTTCATTTTGCCTCCAGTCACACTTTCAGCAGCATTTTAAAGATCGCATGGTTTTTATGATTTGCTGATTTTGATTTTATTTGTTAGGCTTATACCTGATGTAAATATAAATGACAATTTGACACCAATCAAGTACTAATTTATGAAGAGAGGTTGAAAAATATCGTAGAAAGGGTTTCAGGGGTTGGTCTGGGAACTCTGTCTTATATGCTACTCTGAGTAGTGAGAGCCCTGCCCACAGGGAGGAGTCACTGAACACCTGTCTACGTTTGGAAAATTGTTTGTTTGTCACCTGAAACTTGATAATTGGCCTGCAATTGTTAGTTTAATAGTTGGCCCTGCCCAGTTTCACCTGTGGCTCAGGTCTATTATTGTCTTAGATCTATTGTTCTATTGATCGCTGGCTGTTGCTCCCTCATCACTGCTGATAAAGCGGAGGTCAAATCACGGCGACCCCTCGAGCTTATTGGAAACACCTCTTCACCATTTGCCGCTAATCGAAGGACGTTAGCGGAATTACTGTCACCGGGCCCCATTTGTATGCCTGACAAGCTATTTCATCTGCGAGATGAAATAGCTTGTCAGGCATACAAATTTTCCAAACAAAGACAGGCGTTCAGTGACTCCTCCCTGGGGGCAGGACTCTCACGACTTAGAGTACCATAAGCCCGAGTTCCCATACCAGCTCTCAGATTGACAATGACTTTTGGATAAAAGTCGAAACGTCTCGATCTTCAAACAGCGTCCGGATGACAACCTCTGAAACCCTTTCTACGATGGACCACACCTGGACGAATGAGGGTTTACATAGTTCAAAAATATGTTGAAAACTACAGGAAGTGACATCACAACAGGGAGACTCCGTTCAAATGTTTTTGAATTTACTCACAAGAAACACATTTTTCTGATCTTTTAAACATGAACTCATCAAAATAAAGCTGTTCTCGTAGATATCTTTTGTCAGATAATAATTTCTGCGACATTAAAGGAGTTTTGACACGGTTGCTAGGTAACAGTTGCGGAATTTCCTAGTGTGATGTCATGATTTTCAACCAGGAAGTACAATTTTAAACCTAAAAAAAATGGCCAGACTGGGGGGAAACATTTTAATTTAGCGTATAACAGGTTTTAACAATTTTCAAATTTTGATTTTATTTGGTGGATTAATACGTATTGTACATTTTAAAAAATCCAGTTTTACACCAGTCGAGTTGTAGTTGTTGTAGAAAAGTTGAAAAATCAGTTTGAAATTACAGGAAATAAAAAACTGATGACATCACACTGTGAGACTCACTCCATCCAAAGGTTATGCATTATTTACACAAAATCAACAGCTAAAATTACCCTTAAAATATTAATTCAACAAAATAAAGCTGTTCACGTATGTTTTGATTTGTCGGACAAAAACAATCTCTGACATTAGCCGAGTTTTAGCCCAGTGTACACAGTAATTTCCCAGTGTGATGTCATCATTTACAACCAGGAAGTGATAATACAAAACTAAAAAAACAGCTAAAAACGATAAAATGTATAATTATTTTTAGCAAAGCTTTGAATATATTTATCTGACCTGTATTTTAGTGACATGAGGTCAGAGGCACTTTAAAGGGAGTGCGTCTGGAAAAAGCCCGGTACGTCTCCTTTAAGTTCGTTTCATGTGGATGGAGCGCTCATGTGGTCTGAGTCAGACGGGGATCAGGTCCCGACTCGGGTTCAGGACTCTGTGGTCGGCGTCCTGTGATGATCGTCCTCATTAACGACTCTCTGAAGATAAAACACACACACGCTTCCTCCGCTTTGAAACACGATCCGCCGCTGGCTAGAAATAATAACGCTTTTAATAGGAACGAGACCAGGAACGATGAAAGTGGAGCGTTTGGTTTCAAGGGCTCGGTTTCACAAAGATGCTGGATCTTTTGGGCTTCGCTGAAACGGAAAGGAGGCGTTGATCCAGAGCTCAGCGGAGTTTGTCTGTGCAGGGCGGGATGTGCCTTCATGTCGGGACGAGCTGTTCTTCCGGAGATTACGCCCGTGACATCGTCTGACACGGTGACCCTCGTGCACGGCCCCGAGGCTGGTGCATGGACCCCGTCGGTTAGAACTGCACAGGGCCACAGCCTTAAAGGGCCCATGACAGGTCGGGCTACTCATTTAACCAAAATGCACTTAAGATAAATATATTCAAAGTTCTATTAAAATCTTTACAAATTTTTTTTAATTTCACTTCCTGGTTGTAAAGTATGACATCACACTAAGAAATTACCATAGCAACCACGCTGTAAACTGGGCCAAAACTCATCTAATGTCACATTATTTTGATTTGACAAATAAAAATAAATGTGAACACACCTTTATTTTGTTGAATTAATGTTTAAAGGGTAAAAAAAACTAGTGTATTTTGTGTAAATGATGCATAACCTGTGTCTCCCCAGTGTGATGTCATCAGTTCGTTTACTTCCTGTAATTATCAACAGATTTTTCAACTTTTCTCCACAAACAGTGACCTGATTGGTGTAAAAGTACAATTTGTATTTACAACAAGTATTAATACATTACATAAAGTCAAAATTAGAAAATCATAGAAACCCGTCATACGCCCTTTAAAGGACCAACACTAACATTAATAATACCTGTCCTCGTCATGAGTTTGACTCGTCGAAGTCTCTCAAAGCACTTCGCTGCTGTTGTTGTTATTTTTTTCACTCCACATTCGGAGCTCGGACAGGACCAGGCTTTGGTCGACAGGTGCGGCCCTGAAGCGCCTCTGACAGGTCGGACGACTCATTTCACTAAAATACAGTTAAGATATATGTATTTCAAATTCTGCAAAAATATTTACAAATTTGACCCCAGTTCAGTCTTTTGGGGTTTTTTTTAAGGGGAGACACTACAGGCGAATAAGAAACAATCTTAAATTAAAGATATTAATTTGAAATTTCTCCTGTAGTTTACTCACATAAAGGTGAGAAGAAAAAACTGTTTTTCCTCGTGTCATGTTTTCATGTAGTAATGAGGCGTTTTATGTTGAAACGACCAAAAATCCACATATTTGGGACATTTAAATCTGAAAAATTTACAGAACCAGGTTAAATTTCTTGGTTCTTTTTGTAACATATTAGTTATAAAAATGTACAGAGGGGATTTTGGATTCATTATTTAGTTTTTAAGTAAACTAAATTGGACTTTGAATTCAAATTCAAATCATTTTTAAAAAACTTCAATAAATCCATTTTAGAATCAGATATTAACAAATCCGTCTGTACGTTTCATCAAAATCTTGTTGTTTGTTTGTTGGTTTGTAGGATCTACTTCAAGGCTGATCTTTATGTCTTTAGGGGAGAAAAATGCATTTTAAGAAAACGGCCTTTGAAATTACAATGTCCCAGAGAAATCTATGGATGAAGTGGATTCAATGAAACAATAAAATATTTTTAGGAGCAGATTGGACCAGGTTGTTGTTTCCACATGAATATCTGTGTGTTGAGAGAGAAAACTGACAGAGTTTTGCGTCTCGCCTTAATTTTACTTCCTGGTTGTAAATGATGACATCACACTGGGAAATGACCAAGAAAACCTCCTGTAAAGTGCACCAAAACTCATCTAATGTCACAGATTTTTGTATCTGACAAAGAAAAACACATGACACCTTTATTTTGTTGAATCAATTTTTAAAGGGTCAAAAAAATTGTTTTCTGTAAATTATGCGTAACCTTTGTCTCCCCAGTGTGATGTCATCAGTTTGTTTACGATTACGTGGTGTAAAACTATAATTTATATTTACAAGAGATATTAATACACTGAATAAAGTCAAAATTAAAAAATCATTAAAAACCTGTCACACGCACTTTAAAGTTAAACTAATTAACAACCTATAAAACATTCTTTATTGAAGAGTTCAGTTACTGTATTTTTTATTTTTATTTTTTGCACAAGCAACGTAGGACCTTATTAGCATACTAGCATACATATATTTTTTTGTGAATAAGAAATGTGAGTAAGTAAACGATAACATAATATATACTTATGCGTAAAACTTAATATTTTCCTACAGGAACAAACTCTAAATCAATCAATCAATATCAATGACAAGCTCCAGAGAGCGCAACAGCTCCGCTCACCGCCCGGGTCCGGTTATTTTCAGATTTTTAGGCCAAAAAAATTAAAATAAAAATACAAGCAAAACTTAAAATTCGGTATCACAGTGTCACAGAACGTCAAAAAACAGCCGTTACCATGGAAATCCGCCATGTTTGCAGCTGGTGTGTTAAAATTACGTAGAGAAACATTAGCCAAAACGATGTAAAAAAAAATAAATAAATAAATAAAAAAATAAATAAAAAGAGAACCAAATATTCATGGTAGAATCTAGAATTAACAACTTAAAATCTCCACTGATTTAACATTTGGCTAACCGAAATTTCTGTTAGGTGTGACGTCACCTTCCCGGGCTCAATTGATTTATTCTTCAAAAAGTTCATTTAGTCTGTGTCTGTTTTGTAAAGTTCTCTCTTGCAGATGTATTTTACCGTAACAGCAATAAATATGTTGTGTTTTTTTTTTTCTTCAATAAATTCAGAGTTTCTTCTGTTAAATAAATAATAATATCTTGTTCAGCGTCAATGGGAGCGTCTCATTGGCTCTAACTCTATTTAAGCCCCACCCACTCTAGCTGATTGGTCGAGCTCTGGAGTGACGTCTCCGCAGCGGGCTTCTGATTGGCTTCTGACAGAGGAAAAGTAGCCGCGGCGTCAGAAGTGCCACGTTTCCCGGAGTTTAAAAGAAGCGGACCTGGCGCCAGCCTGAGCTCCGGTGCCGGACACAGCTGCCAGGATGGAGGCCCGACGCCACAGCGGCGACGTGGACAGTATTTCGGAGAGAATGGAGAAGTGAGTGGAGCTAGCGCCGTGCTAACGGGGAGCTAACGCTACATGTGGGGTTAGATTGAACGGGAAGCTAACACCGCCGCTGTAAACATGGAAATGTGGATAAAAACACGATGACAGTAACAGTTATGTTGTCTTACAGCATTAACCTGCACCGTCCCTGATCAGGGACACTTTCGGAGTTTTTACATACATGCGTCATTCATTAAAAACAAATGTTTTCAATACAGACATGTTATATGTCATTTGAAAGCTTAGAGTCACCACTAAACGCCTAAAATGTTCAATCCACGCTAAAACTCCTCCCAAAAAACTTGTAAACTATCACACTGTAACATAACCAAACTGTTAATCTCTCATTTCTTACCTTTCGTTGGCTCCTCAAGACGCAAACAAAATCCAATCCAGAAGTGTGTGCACTCTTTCTGCCCATCACAGTCCACAAAATAAGAATATCCAGTTGTTTTTTCAAATAATATAATCCATTTGTTGATATCCACCCGTAAACGCATCTTCTTCATTTGACAGTAACGCAAAAGCAATAAAAACATAACTTTTGCGCATCACTTTGTGAAGATTACGTCGGCTTCCGCGGTTCGGCTTGGGTATGTTCGTTTTCCTCTCAGTCTTGTCTTCAAAATGAGCCTATCCGTGCAATTTTCCGTCGAGTACTTCTAGAGGGAGAGCCCTTTTAACAAAGCGAACGCATCCATTTTGACACGCGAGGAGCGTCAGCTCCGCGTGCGTAATGGCGTCACAGCCTGCAATGCCATTGGTGATTCAGTAAGTCAATCACAGATTCTTCTAGCCAATCACCAGAGCTTTCAGATGAGGGGGCGGGACTTGCAGGTTCATTGAGTACCGGAGCTGGTTTTTCCATGCGTAAAGAGGCGAAGACACCATTTTACGCATCATTTACGCAGCGGAACGTCTTTACGCACGACCTGCCTTTGATTTGAGGAAATTTATGAAAAAAATCATCTATAATATATATTTATAATCACCAAAATAACCAAATGTGGTTTTTCAGGGTCATTAGAGTAGCAAAGTGCATGTAAAGCAGTTTGGCACATTTGGCACAGAGAAGAACCTCTTGTTCGGATTAGGGTTATTACATACAAAAAGCTGCTCAACATCAGAATGGTTTTATCTAGAAGTCTGAAATTTCACACAGTTGTTGTCAACAAGGTGGACAGCTGCTGTGGTGAGTTTCAATAGCACAGCATTAAGTATGTCTTCAGGAAGACATTTTTATTTTCTCTTTTTTTTTTCGAGACCAAAAAAACAACTTTTGGGGTGTGTTTGAACAGGTGTATGGCAGGTTGTGTTTCACTCAGACAAATCTAATGCTCAGCTTCTGAAACTAGAAGGTCTTAGCTTTCAAATGACACATCATACAAGCATATAGACTGTAAGTTAGCCATGCAATAAGCTTTTTCATTTGGGTATGTACTTTTCGAGAAAAAGAATGTTATAGTTATAGAGCACTTATAATAACAAAAACATTCTAAATTATAGCGTGGAGCAAACGTTTCAATGGAGCGTGAGGAAATTCACTGGAGAGACTGGGATTAACCTCAGAATATCACAAATTATATTCACCTTATTCTGCCCCGCCCACTTTTGCCGTTTTTTGCACTTTTGTTGTAAACGCACTTCCATTTGACGAGAACTCCGTTAAAGCTAATGATGAACGAGGGAAAAGTCTGACGCTAAAATGTTACATAAAGTAGATTGATTTGTGTAAAATGTTTAATGAACACGAGCAACAACAAGTCACAACGCAACGATTTCCTGGTCAGTCTGAAAACGGCTTTTTAGTCGAGTAGACAACTTCCGGAATAAGGAGAATAAAATTCAGTTGTTTTTTTTCGAAATAAATGCACTCAGATCAGGCCTAGACTGGGAGAAAAAATCGGCCTAAAATGTTCTGGCTTTAGTGTATTGAACGATAAATCGATGAAGTAATTATCGTGACAGACATAAACAGAGGGACGTTTTTTGGTTTGTTTCTGGTTTGGTTTCATTTTGTGCCTTGTGTTTCAGGTCTTTGTGTGTGGACAACGAGGACACTCAGGACACTCAGGACACCGAGGATCAGCTGGAGACTTACAACAGGTAAAGGTCACTTCAGCCATCGACAAGTCCGCAATTGTTTCTATAGCACTTTGAGAAAAAAATTGACATTTGTATTTTATAATACTGCAATCATCAAATGATTTTTGAGTCCATATCTGGTTCACATAATAATGATCAAAATACAAGGGCTGTAGTTCAGTCTGTGCGATATGGTGATAGAAATGGAATGTTGAGCTGGTCCCTGTGACAATCTGTTACTTTTGTGAAATGTTCTGGTGATTGACTGTTTGTGTCTTTAATGCAGCTGTCTGTTCAAACACACTTTTCTCCTGTTGTTTAGCCTCTGAAGCCTTTGAGCAGATGACTTTATTTACCTCTTAAAGGCCAGAGCTGCACAATTAAACCAAATCCACATAAAATCACAATTTTAATGGATGTAATTAGCAAATCACAAAGACTGCAGTAATTTCTTCCTCAAACGACAAAATGTTTTGCTTTGATTTGAATAAAAACTGCTCCCACTGTAGTTTGGATTTGTACAAACAGTGCGACCAAAAGTGATAAAAATGTGTTCAAATGCCGACAAAGACGGGACTAAAAATGACAAATGCAGACAAACACGGGACTAAAAATGACAAAGACGCGCTTAAATATGACAAACACAACTGCGCGTGACTAAAAAGCGACTAAATTGGGAATTTGAACTGAATCCTATCATTAAAACATAAATCCCAAAGGCACTGATCAGAAAAATCATGTAGATATTTTTCCTAAACGGTGCAGCTCTATTAAAGACAATAGAAAAATACAATGTGAACATGAAACGTGATCAAATCGAAATCATGATCTGGACCCAAGAAAATCATGATAATGATGTTTTGCCGTATCGACCAGCTGTAGCTAAAGCCGACTAAATGAAGTATTCTCACTGCAGGTATCTAACCAAACACTCTTTTTAGCCACACATATCCTTTTAATCTAAATATAATAATTAGTCGACTGATAAAAATGTTGGTCGACTAAGGCACCACTGACCGATTCATCGACTAAACGACTACTTTACTCTGGGGCTGCTCGATTATGACAAACATTATAATCACAATTATTTAGCTCATAATTGAAATCACGATTATTTTGAACAGTTTTTTCAATATTATCAAAATTATTCTGTGGAGAAAGTATAGATTGAATATCTTTTATTAATAACGTTTAGAAAAGTGTCTTTGCTCAGGGTTTAGAGGCAAAAGGAGTCACTTATAATTCTGAACAGAATGACATTCAGTTTAATTACGATTACAACAGTTTTGAAATTGAATAGAGTAATAAAAGTCATAATTAAATAAATGATTAATTGGAGGAATTTAAAATTAAAGGAATTTGGGCAAAAATAAGGCCTTAAAATAAATGAAAAAACAAACATTAAATTCAATCTCCACATGCTTTAAATCTAAAAAAATTTTTGACAAAATATTGATTAATCTGAACAATAAATATATTTTTAATCTTAGGTGTTTTATTATAACCAGGTTTATTGAATCTAGATGTTAATAGCTTGATTAAATCTAAAAAAGTAAAAGTTAGAGTTCAAAACATTCATACATTTGCATGGTTTAAATTTAATCTTTTAGCTTTTTAAAAGTAGTTTATTATATTCCGGTCATTCTGCTGCCCAATGGAACGGTCACAATGGTTGATGAAAAGCGTAAATGTTGTTATAACGTTGATTAATGGCATTAAAAATCTTGAAATGTAGCATTAAAAAGCATTAAATCTGACCCACTGAAACCTGCATAAACCCTGTCATAAGATATCACAGCTTTAAATCACAATAAATATATAGTATTATTACAGCAACTCACTAAAAAGCATTATTCATTTATTGTGAGTTGTGGCATTTATATATGTGCGTTATAATCTAATTATGGACTAACATGGTTTTAATTCTGTCTGAAAGTGTTCTGCTCCTGATTGAAGCTACAATAAGACACTGATTTTGGGCAAGTGTTGTGTTTTGTATTTTCGGTTCATGAACTTGTAGATCCCTTCCCCTGACAGACCTGTGTCGTCCTCCAGAGGGCGGCAGAGAGACAGCAGCGGATCAGTGTGAAGGCTTTAGAGTTTAGCCCAGACAGTCGAGAGGAGGGCTGTCGTCAACTAAAGAAATTCTTGGTCGACTAAAGCCCTGGCCCATCGACCGTTTAGTCAACTAAAAGGGGATGTGGCAAAAATATATCAAAACTATGAAATATCTCTATATATCTGACTAGAGCTGGGCGATATGGAAAACATTTTTATCACGATTTCTTTGGGGCCAGATCATGATTTCGATTTGATCACGATTCATGTTCACTTTGTATTTTCCTATTCCCTTTAATAGAGCTGCACGATTTATGAAAAATATCTAATTGTGATTTTTTTCTGACCAGTGCGTTTAAGTGAATAATAGGATTCTGTTAAAATTCACATTTTGTTGTTGCTTTTTAGTTTTTCTCATATTTAAACGCGTCTTTGTTGTTTTTTGTCACGTTTTTGTCGCGCTTTGGTGCATTGAGTAGCGTTTCTTGTTTGTAAGCAAGTTTTTGTTGCTTTTGAGTGCATTTTTATTGCTTTTGGTCGCGCTTTTTCTGCTTTTTGTGTCATTTTCATTGAATTGTGCAGCCCTAGTCTATAAGCGGTAAATAAAGTCATCTGCTCAGAGGCTAAACAACAGGAGAAAAGTGTGTTTGAACAGACAGCTGCAGAAAAACAGTGAATCACGATATGTCGACTTCACAAAAATAGCAGATTGTCACAGGGACGAGCTCACGATTCGATTGTAGTCTTATTTAAATGTGTCCAAGTCTTCAATTTCTCGTATTACTATAATCTTGGCTTGCTCTGGTGTTCCATTAAGTTTGATCATTACTTTACAGTTCCTTGTCCACGTATCCTGGATCCTCTTTTGTCTTTTCAACACTCTTGCCTGTCGTGCAATCTCTGCATTTTTTCTTGTGAGATGTTCATTTACAAATACATTTGTGCCCTTGAGTTTTTTGGCAAACTTTAGGACTTCAATTTTGTGTTTGCGATTTACAAATCTTAGTAGGACTTTGGGGCTGTTTCCTTGTTTCTGAGGGATGGTGTGGCATGCAGAAATATTACTACTTTCTAGAGGGATGTCCTTGCTCTTAAAGAAGTTGATGACTTGTTGTTCAAGTGTGTGTTGTTCACCTGGTGGTGCGTCTTCGCCCTCCTTGTCACCAGCTGTAGTCCTGGCATAGGTGCGATGTCGAGTCACCAGTCCAGTTATCACCAAGTCATCCACCCTTTTTTGTAATTCTTCAATCTTCTTGTCCTTTTCCTTGATGGTATCTTTCAGTTGCCGCACTTCATCAATTAACTTCAACAGGTCTTTTTGCTTAACCACAGAACTTAACTCTGCAGACATTAAGTTAAGCGATTTTTTTTCATTTCTTCAATATCCTCTGCCATCTTCTTCGCCATTTCTCTGCTTCTTTTAGTCAGGTTATGTTTCTGAGTTGTATTGCTGAGTAATCAGACTTGATTGACTGCCAACATGCAATACAAATGTTCTCCCAAATTTGTCCCGTGCCAAAAATATTCCCCAGAGAGGGGGAAAAAGTCTTCAATAACTCACAAATGCTTGATTAGTAGCATGCATGGCACTTTTCTTGGGAGATATTTAGTGGATTGTCAGAACTGAACAACCCAGCTTGTTACTGCAGCAGCCATCTTACATAAAGTAGATTGATATATGTAAAATGTTTAATGAACACGAGCAACAACAAGTCACAACGCAACGATTTCCTGAAAACGTCTTTTTAGTCGAGTAGAACTTATTTTCTGTTGAGCTCGTCTGCTCCGTGTAACTAATAACAACAGAAACAAGACGGCGGTGCATACGACAACTTCAGGAATAAAGTGAATAAAATTCAGTTGTTTTTTTTCGAAATAAATGCACTCAGATCAGGCCTAGACTGGGAGAAAAAATCGGCCTAAAATGTTCTGGCTTTAGTGTATTGAACGATAAATCGATGAAGTAATTATCGCGACAGACATAAACAGAGGGACGTTTGTGCTTGTGTTTCAGGTCTTTGTGTGTGGACAACGAGGACACTCAGGACACTCAGGACACCGAGGATCAGCTGGAGACTTACAACAGGTAAAGGTCACTTCAGCCATCGACAAGTCGGCAATTGTTTCTATAGCACTTTGAGAAAAAATATTGACATTTGTATTTTATAATACTGCAATCATCAAATGATTTTTGAGTCCATATCTGGTTCACATAATAATTATCAAAATACACCATGTGCGATATGGTGATAGAAATGGAATCATGAGCTCGTCCCTGTGACAATCTGTTATTTATGTGAAATGGTTGAGTCGTGATTGACTGTTTGTGTCTTTAACGCAGCTGTCTGTTCAAACACACTTTTCTCCTGTTGTTTAGCCTCTGAAGCCTCTGAGCAGATGACTTTATTTACCTCTTAAAGACCAGAGCTGCACAATTAAACCAAATCCACACAAAATCACAAGTTTAATGGATGCAATTAGCAAATCACAAAGACTGCAATAATTTCTTCCTCAAACGACAAAATGTTTTGCTTTGATTTGAATAAAAACTGCTCACACTGTAGTTTGGATTTGTACAAACAGTGCGACCAAAAGTGATAAAAATGTGTTCAAAAGCGACAAAAACGCGACTAAAAATGACAAATGCAGACAAACACGGGACTAAAAGTGACAAAGACGCGCTTAAATTTGACAAACACAACTGCGCGTGACTAAAAAGCGACTAAATTGGGAATTTGAACTGAATCCTATCTTTAAAACATAAATCCCAAAGGCACTGATCAGAAAAATCATGTAGATATTTTTCCTAAACGGTGCAGCTCTATTAAAGACGATAGAAAAATACAATGTGAACATGAAACTTGATCAAATCGAAATCATGATCTGGACCCAAGAAAAAGTTTTGCCGTATCGACCAGCTGTAGCTAAAGCCGACTAAATGAAGTATTCTCACTGCAGGTATCTAACCAAAACTACACTCAAAACAACAACTGCACAAAAGTTAATACAAAAATAATGATTTACAGACGGCGTGGATACGACTGGACACTCAACAGCCCAAAGAGAAAAGGCCCCGATACCCCACACAGGTCAGGATCATACTGAAGGACTGCTTTGGCGTCTTGTGTTTTAGAACTGAAAATAATGTTTATAATGAAAAGCACATTAGAGCGGCAACAGGTTAATCGATTAATCGCATCTATTTGCTAACTGGTCTACACAGACTCCAAAACATGTCATGAGCTGAGAGAAGGAGAGAAGACAAACCACAGATCACACATGAATTACACGGAGAATGTGCACATTTTGTGTTTTTTATTAAAACACTGTCGTGAGTAAATATTTTACAGCAGGGCGTCTCCAAACAGCTTCACTTAAGGTGTAATTTAGTCAAAATCTCATTCACAAACCTTTCGCATTCTAAATAAGTAATCAATTAATCCAAAAAAATATTGCTAGACTAATCAATTACCAAAATAACTTAGTTGCAGCCCTAAAGCACACGTGACAGTCTCTCAGTCAAGCGTCAGGATTTGTAACATCAGACACACGGCGTCATCAAATGAGAAGAATCCTCAGCACTAAATAAGTCAATATGTTTGGATTTACGTGTGTCTAATATGAGCTCAGGTATTTATGATCTATAACTGTCAGGCGACCCGGGGCCTCTTTATGTGTGGAGTTTGTGTGTTCTCCCTGTGTCTGAGTGAGAGCAGGATGAAAACAGCCCATTGCTAATTCTGACCTCACATGTGAACCTGACCAAAAAAACAAATGCATAAATCTAAATATAATGTTTTTGCCTTCTGTAATTAATTTGCAATCATTGTGAACTTCAGATTTCACCGTTTTTTCTGTTATAAACTGTTTAATGGACGCCGTGATTACAAAACAAATGTCGAAGAAAACTCCCAGCAAAGGATTTCCATTAAATGTAGGAACCCTTTGCAAAAAAATTGTTAATGTAGAAAAAGAGCCTAGAGATATTCAATAATCCAATAATATTACATAATATTTTTTTTTTTGTCTCTTTCTCCCCCTCTCCACGCAGGATTTGGAGAGTCCTTCGGCGCTCTCGTACCCTGATCCTGGGCCTGTGGTAGATCTGGACCGGTCCGGCTCTGCTCAGGACGTTTCTGTGGAGAAGAACACGATCGACCTGACGGTGGAGCAAAGCAGCGAAGACGCCAAGGAAAACAGCAGCCTGGAGTTACAAGAAGAACTCCACAAAATCAAAAAGGAAAGAGGCGACGCTGAGATAAACTTGAATGGCCTACTTTCCCATTGCTTTCTCGTGTACTACCTCGGAGGTTTACCTGGATGTCCTCAGAATCCTCTCCTCCAGAGTCTGTCTCTCCGTTTTCCCGTGTGCTTCCTCCGCTCTCTCCTTCCTCTTCCTGGTTTTCGATGTCGATCAGCGACAACACGAAGGACCTTCTCGAGGCGACCGACGCGTTCAGGCTTTTCCTCGACCGGTTCAGAGTCTTTTGTTCAGCTTTTGGTGTCGACGCGCCCAACATCTGAAACGACGGCTCGAAATCCTTCTCGTTCTGAGCCGCCGCTTCCTCCTCGTCGTCCTCGTCGTCGCTGTAAATCCTCGCCACGCGTTTCTTTCTCGATACAGCGACGACCGAATCATTTGCTGACGCGTTCACCTCTGAAACATTGACTACAGACTTTTCCTTGTTGTGTCTTTCCGCCAGCGACTTGTCCACGTCAAAGCTTCCGTCTAGCTGTAGCTTGGACAGAATCTCCCTTTCCTCTTCGTCGGTTTGCTTTTTATCGTTAAACATATCTTGATCTGAAATTATATCACTATCATCATCGAGTTGTAGGTTAAAGTCGCCTCCTAAAGAGTCCATATGATAGCTAGAATTGGTCTTATTTACTGATTTGAAGCTAGCTTGCAACATGGATAGACGTTTATTATTCAACGGCGTATCGTGGAACTCGCCTAAGTCCATTTTAGTCTCGAGCTTTGTTGAGGTTTGTTGAGGCTTTTCGTAATCGTCCGCCGAGAAATAGCTTGAACTGCTGTCGCCGCTCGACTGGTCACTTTTGTGATTTTGAACAACTCCATTCTCAGTCAAGTTACAAGTACAAACGTGTTCTGAAACGAGCGACAAAAGTGCAACCAAAACGTGACAAAAACACGACTTTAAACGACCAAGACACATTTGAATATGACAAACCCACAAAAAGTGTCATTAAGAGCAACAAAACTGTGTTTAAAATGTGAATTTGAACAGAATCCTTTTATTAAAACATAAATCACAATCTAATCACAGTGGCACTGGTCAGAAAAATCACAATTAGACATTTTTCCTAAACGGTGCAGCTCTATTAAAGATAGTAGAAAAAAACAAAGTGAACAGGAATTGAGAGGAAAATCAAAATCATGATCTGGACCCAAGAAAATTGTGATATGGATTTTTTGCCGTATCACCCAGCCCTGTCTCCTAACCTGTTTACACCAGGACGCCGTCATATTTAACGATAACACATTTTGAAATGCGACATATTGTTAGAGAAAATATTAGGACAAACAACGATTGTAACCCTGAATGTGCCTGGTGTTTATGGAGTTAAAACTGTTAAAGGTCTACACTTTGATGACTCCACGAGGCTCCTTTTCTTAAGCTGCTCTGCATTTAAACTTTAGTGTGTTTATTGTGTTTATTCACAAATGTTCAGTGAAAAAAAAGAATGTTTATATTTTATAATGCTTAAAATAAAGTGTTTAATTCAAATAAAGTTTGGCTCTTGGTCCTGATTGGTTCAGCTGATGTTTAGTCCTGGTTTGTTCTGGGTTTAGATCATGTCTTTGTATTCACTTTATTCTGCCCCGCCCACTTTTGTTGTAAACGCACTTCCGTTTGACGAGAACTCCGTTAAAGCTAATGATGAACAAGGGAAAAGTCTGACGCTAAAATGTTACATAAAGTAGATTGATTTGTGTAAAATGATAAAAGTGTGTTCTATTCTGTTTATTTTCAACCAGTGCCGGGAAAAAATGCCACATGTCATGGATTTTAATTGATTACATTACTATTCTGGAGTGTTTTGAGTAATAACCTGTTTTGAGAAAACTGTGCAAATTCTAAAGAACCAGACTCAGTGGCTCTTGGCAAGGACAGTATTTGCTAAATTAAGTAACACTTTTCCCCTAAACAGTGTGATTTGCTGTTCATATTTCAGTAGGTGGTGTGTGCCGTGGAACATTTTCAACCATAAAAGTGTGCCGCGGCTTAAATAAGAAAACACTGTTCTATTCAGTTATTTTTTTTATTTTACCGCCAAAGTAAAAAGTAAAGACCAAAAAGTCATTGGTCACATTTAGAGGAAAAGATCGACCGACGTTCAGAGGATTCAGCAAAAGAACTGTCCCAAAGAGATTTTTATTAATAAAGAATTATGAATACATCGTATAAAGAATCCTTCAGTCCCAGATTTTAACCTCCGTTTGTTTAAAAAGTATCGACATTCAGTAGAAATGACTGTTTGACAAGTCGACTAAATGAAAAAAACAAAACATTCTACAACTAAAATAATCGTTAGCATTATCAAACTGATCTTTTTGTGCTAAAAAGTTGTGCAAAAAAGACTAAATCAACTCTATTCCTCTAAATCAGTGGTTCCCAACTTTTTTTGTCTCGAGTACCCCCTAAGTCTTGTTTCATACTCCGAGTACCCCTTAATTTGAGTTCCACGCAAAAAAAATGGGTTTACTGGTTGAATATAGTGAGTTATTACTATTGTATCTATTGTTTTAATTATATTTATGGTCCATGATGCTCCAAAGAGATGCTACATTTACAACTAATCTCACATATTTACAGATAAAAGTACATTTCATCTTCATTTAAAACCTAAAACCATTCCAAGGACCCCCTGGTTATTCCTCACGTACCCCTTGGGGTCCCCGTACCCCTGGTTGGGAAACACTGCTCTAAATTATTAAAAGACAATTGAATCGTCAAATCTTTGCAAATAATTAAACAGAGGGGGGAAAAAAGCATCATTTTTGGTCGACTGAGGGTAAAAGTGTGGGCGCCTCTGCTGTTTATCGAGGTTTAGATGATGAATGTTGTTTTGAAGATGGACAAAAATTAAAGCAGATCTAAGTAACATTTCGACCTTTTTTATGTCTGTGTGCTGGTTGTAAATGTATTTTTGGCCGTCTGAAGCCCACATCGTCGCCCCCTGCTGGCTCTGAGCGGAAAAACAGCTCCAACACCGACCTAAAGACGACTGTCCCGAGAAACACTGGCTCTTTTTATATTTGGTGACATGAAAGGTTTTTGTTTGTGATTAAACTTCCTTATTGCAATAAATAAAAAAGCTTCTGGGTGTTTTTACTGTTTTTACTCTGTCGCTGAAGTAACAATGTTTTAATGGTTTAAATGTTGTGAACTCATAATATTTACATTTAACGACATGTTTTATCACATTTCTGTTTTTCTGATTGACATAACGTCGTCTGAATATCGTATCAGGAAACTCCAGAAAGTATTTACAGATTCCTTTTTGTCAGTTTTTCATGTTTTTCAGATGTTTCATGGTGTTTTTGTGCAGTTTTGTGGTGTTTCGTCGCCTATTTGTGGTGTTTTTTTGTATGTTTTTATAGTGTATTTAGTGTTTTTTTGTTTGTTTTTTAAAAGTGTGTTTTTTAGTAGTGTTTTAGTTAATAGTGTGGCGTTTTCATGGTTTTTCAGTTGCACATTTATTTTGTCGTTTAGTTGCATATTTGTGGTGTGTTTTGTGGTAATTCGTGTTTGCTTGAGATTTTCTGGTGTTTTCATGTGTTATGTTGATGTTTTTTGTTGTGTTTTATGATGTTTGTGGGTTTTCGTGGTGTTTTTGTAGTTTTGTGGGGTTTCCATGTGTTTTAGTGATGTTTTAATGTGTTTTTTCGTTCTGTTTTACTGGTGTTTTGTGGTTTATTTGAGGTTTATTTATAGTGTTTTCATGTTTTATGGTGTTTGATGTTTTTTTTTTCGTGGTGTGTTTGTGGTTTCAGTGTTTTTTTTGTGTTTTAGTTGTGTTTTTATGGTGTTTCAGTGGCGTTTTCAAGAGTTTTCGTGGTATTCCTGGTGTTTTATGGTGTTTTCGTGGTGTTCCTGGTTTATTTGTGTTTTTTATGGTGTTTTCGTGTTGTTCCTGGTGTTTTGTGGTGTATTTATAGTGTTTTCATGGTTTATTTGTGTTTTTTATGGTGTGTTCCTGGTGCTTTGTGGTGTATTTGTGGTGTTTTCGTCAGTTTTCCTGTTGTTCCTGGTGTTTTGTGGTGTATTTATAGTGTTTTCATGGTTTATTTGTTTTTTTTATGGTGTGTTCCTGGTGTTTTGTGGTGTATTTATGGTGTTTTCCTGGTGTTTTGTGGTGTATTTATGGTGTTTTGTGGTGTTTTTATGGTGTTTTCCTGGTGTTTTGTGGTGTATTTATGGTGTTTTCCTGGTGTTTTGTGGTGTATTTATGGTGTTTTGTGGTGTATTTATGGTGTTTTCCTGGTGTTTTGTGGTGTATTTATGGTGTTTTCCTGGTGTTTTGTGGTGTATTTATGGTGTTTTGTGGTGTATTTATGGTGTTTTCCTGGTGTTTTGTGGTGTTTTCCTGGTGTTTTGTGGTGTATTTATGGTGTTTTGTGGTGTATTTATGGTGTTTTCCTGGTGTTTTGTGGTGTATTTATGGTGTTTTGTGGTGTATTTATGGTGTTTACCTGGTGTTTTGTGGTGTATTTATGGTGTTTTCCTGGTGTTTTGTGGTGTATTTATGGTGTTTTCCTGGTGTTTTGTGGTGTATTTATGGTGTTTTGTGGTGTATTTATGGTGTTTTGTGGTGTATTTATGGTGTTTTCCTGGTGTTTTGTGGTGTTTTCCTGGTGTTTTGTGGTGTATTTATGGTGTTTTGTGGTGTATTTATGGTGTTTTCCTGGTGTTTTGTGGTGTATTTATGGTGTTTTCCTGGTGTTTTGTGGTGTATTTATGGTGTTTTGTGGTGTATTTATGGTGTTTTCCTGGTGTTTTGTGGTGTTTTCCTGGTGTTTTGTGGTGTATTTATGGTGTTTTGTGGTGTATTTATGGTGTTTTCCTGGTGTTTTGTGGTGTATTTATGGTGTTTTGTGGTGTATTTATGGTGTTTTCCTGGTGTTTTGTGGTGTTTTCCTGGTGTTTTGTGGTGTATTTATGGTGTTTTCCTGGTGTTTTGTGGTGTATTTATGGTGTTTTGTGGTGTATTTATGGTGTTTTCCTGGTGTTTTGTGGTGTATTTATGGTGTTTTCCTGGTGTTTTGTGGTGTATTTATGGTGTTTTCCTGGTGTTTTGTGGTGTATTTATGGTGTTTTAAGGAAACGGAAGCTGACGTCACATCCGGTGAGTCTATTCTGCGTTTGCGAGTGATCGTTCGCCACACTTTTTTGTTAATCCACGAATTATACAAAAACTATCTTACCCTCCTACACATAATTGAAAGTTTAATTGCTCCCTAAACAACCCGGAGCCTCATTTAGCTCACTTTGTTCAGTATTTCGTGGATTAAATCCCCCCCCCCTGCCCGCTAGCATCAACCGGAGCTAGCCTAGCCGACTAGCGCCATGGCTGGCCCGTCCTCCGCCTCTTTCGCCCTTACCTGTTCAAGCTGTCATATGTTGAGTCAGAACCCTGCTTCTTTCACTGACGACAGGGAGAGTTGCGTGAAGTGTAGCGTAGTGGTAGCTTTGGAAGCCAGGGTTACAGAGTTAGAAGCGCGGATCCGCATTGTGGAGGAGCTAAAGTCTAGCTATAGCCAGGTCGTAGCATCAGGTTTACCGGACCGCGCCGCAGGTAGCAGTGTTAGCATAGTTAGCAGTGTTAGCGGTAGCAAGGCTAAGCCTCAGGATAAGACCAGCCCCCCAGCGCCTCCCGCAGCCGACCAGACCAGGAACAAGACAGGGATAGATTTGTGACAGTTCGGAGGGATCGATGCGCTAAACGCCAGCCTTTAGTGCACCATAAGCTTCCCGTCTGCAATAGGTTTGCCCCACTCGGCGATCACACGCCCGCCGAACGTGACACTCTGGTGATTGGAAGTTCCATAGTCAGAGACGTGAAGCTGCCAGCAGCCTCAGTTAGGTGTTATCCGGGGGCCAGAATGGGTGACATCGAAGGAAAGGCTTTTAAAACAGAGTAGTCAGAGGTTCCGTCGTATCGTGATTCACGGAGGTGGTAATGACACCCGGCGGAGACAATCAGAAGTGCTCAAATTGCAGGTTGGAGCGGTGTGTGAATTGGCGAAGTCGATGTCAGATACCGTAATATTTTCTGGTCCCCTCCCCAATCGGGTCAATGCTGAAATGTACAGCCGCTTTTCAGCATTCAACTGCTGGTTGTCTAGTTGGTGCCCCCAAAACAACGTAGTCTTTGTTGACAATTGGAGTGCGTTCTGGGGAAAGCCCGGGCTCATACGCAGGGATGGCATCCATCCGACTTCGGAGGGTACATCACTTTTAGTTCGAAATTTGGCCGATAGCCTTAGTCGCCTAAAGTGACGCTCTAAATATGAGTCCCGGGTGCAGAGTCTCTTCTCTGTCGCTAAGCTCTCGCCCACGCTGTCACAGATCAAGTGTTCAGAGTCAAAGCAAATAGAGACTGTGCGTGTCCCTCGTGTAAATAACGCCAATAAGTCAGATCCAAATACAGATAATTTAGGTGTCAGACCAAATAACTTAATACAAATAATCCCTACACATGATACAAATAAACTAATAAATAAGCATGTAAAATGTGGACTGTTAAACATTAGGTCAATTTCCTCCAAATCACTTTTAGTTAATGAATTAATTAACGATTATAATATTGATCTTTTAGCTTTAACTGAAACTTGGCTTCAACAAGATGATTATGTCAGATTAAATGAGGCCACCCCACAGAGTCATGTTAACTTTCAAGCTGCCAGGAGCTCAGGCCGGGGAGGTGGGGTGGCAGTAATTTCACATTCTAGTTTACTCCTGAGTCCTAAAATTAATAAAATTAATAATGAGTCTTGCTCATTTGAAAGCCTTATCCTATCAATCACCTGCCCAAACTGGAGAAACCAAAAAGCTGTTCTGTTCATAATAATCTATCGACCTCCCGGTCCTTATTCATTGTTCTTAACAGAATTCTTTGACTTCCTATCAAATTTAGTATTAGACTGGGGAAATATCATGGTGGTTGGGGATTTCAACATTCATGTGAATGAAAATAATTGCCTCAGTAATGCCTTTAGCGCTTTATTAGACAGCATTGGTTTCACTCAAAATGTAAATGAACCAACCCACAGTCACAGCACACTCTGGACCTGGTTCTAACTTATGGAATAGAGATTAGTGACCTAAATGTCTTCCCCCAAAACCCAATAATGTCAGATCACTTCCTAATTACCTTTCAGTTTATTCTTAAGGACTATCCAGCTCCTCAGACTAAAACTATAATGAAAAGGACAATATCTGAAAAATCTATTTTAAAGTTCAGAGAAATAATAGAACCAATATTTAATATTACGTCATGTGATCCTGTCGTTAACAGCGCCAGTCCCAGTGCTATTGATAACTCTGTTGACTCAATGGTCAACTCTCTTAAATCTGCTCTTGATGTTGCAGCTCCACTTAAACAGAAAGTAATCAGGCCAAAACGAGCCTCCCCCTGGTACAATGAAGAACTACGTTCTCACAAACAAAGGGTAAGAAAACTAGAGAGATCCTTACGCCGCTCCCACACAGAAGAATCCCTAAAAGAATGGAAAACCTGCTACTGGTTTATAAGCAGGCTCTGCGTAAGGCTCAAACCAGATATTATTCAAATTTAATAGAAGTAAATAAAAATAACTCTAGATTTCTCTTCAGCACTGTAGCCAGGCTGACAAACTGTCACAGCGCAGTAGAACCCTCAATACCAGTTACTCTAAGCTGCAATGACTTTCTTTTATTCTTTAGCAGCAAAATCACAACTATTAGAGATAAACTAAATGCAATTACTCCCACTATTAGTACTGAGCAAGCCCAGACTGCAAAGCTAGTGTCCCATACAAATCCTTCAGTAATACTAGATAGGTTCACTGCTGTTGATCAGGCAGAGATAACTTCAGTCATTATGTCCTCCAAAACATCAACTTGTATTTTAGACCCAATCCCAAGTAGACTCCTCAAAGAAATTCTCCCCCTAATTATAAATCCCATTCTTAATATAATAAATACTTCACTAGAAAGCGGTTATGTCCCTCAGTCCTTCAAATATGCAGTGATTAAACCACTTTTGAAAAAGCCTAATCTAGACCCCGACATACTGGCAAACTATAGACCTATTTCTAATCTGCCCTTTGTCTCTAAAATCCTTGAAAGAATTGTGATTAAACAGCTTTGTCGCCACCTGCAGGACAATAATTTATTTGAAGTTTTTCAGTCAGGGTTCCGTGCGTACCACAGACTGAAACTGCACTAGTTAAAGTCACAAATGATCTGTTATTAGCTGCTGATGATGGACAGGTCTCAATCCTGGTTCTGTTGGACCTCAGAGCAGCGTTTGACACCATCGACCACAACATTCTACTGCAGAGGTTAGAATGTGATATAGGTGTCAGTGGAACCGCCCTAAGCTGGTTTAAATCCTATCTATCTGATAGGTACCAGTTTGTTAATGTAAACCAGAGATCTTCCCCATGTTCTAAAGTAACCTACGGTGTGCCGCAGGGTTCAGTACTCGGTCCAGTTCTGTTCACACTTTATATGCTGCCCTTAGGTATGATCATCAGAAAGCATGGCATTAACTTCCACTGCTATGCAGATGACACTCAGCTGTATTTATCAATGAAACCTGATCAGACCCATCAAGTAGACAGACTTAGTGCCTGCGTGAAAGACATAAAAACTTGGATGACTCTTAATTATCTGCTCCTTAACCCTGAAAAAACCGAGGTCATTCTGCTGGGCCCTAAGCACCTGCGAGACTCTTTATCTGACCAGATAGTTTCTCTGGACAATATCACTGTAGCCCCCAGCTCTACTGTAAGAAACCTTGGGGTCCTATTTGACCAAGATCTCTCGTTCAAAGCTCATATAAATCAAGCCTGTAAAACAGCCTACTTTCATTTGCGTAACATCAGCCAAAATTAGAAAAATCCTGCCCAGAGACGATGCCGAAAAACTCATCCATGCATTTGTCACATCCAGATTAGACTATTGTAACGCCCTGCTTATAGCGTGTCCTAAAAGCTCTATAAGAAGCTTTCAACTGGTTCAAAATGCAGCAGCAAGATTATTAACAGGTACTAGAAAAAGAGATCATATTTCACCAGTGTTAGAGTCTCTTCACTGGCTTCCTGTTGAGTTTAGAATCAAATTTAAAATCCTCCTCCTGACTTATAAAGCTTTAAACAATATGGCCCCATCCTACCTCAAAGATGCAATAGTAGCGTACCATCCAAACAGAGCTCTTCGTTCTCAAAATGCTGGACTATTGTTAGTCCCCAGAGTCTCTAAAAGCACAGTAGGAGGTCGAGCATTTAGCTACCAAGCTCCTGTGTTATGGAACCAGCTCCCTGTTCATGTAAAAGAGGCCGACACAGTCTCTACATTTAAGACCAGGCTCAAAACGTTCCTCTTTGAAATAGCTTATGGTCAGGCCAGTTAGGAACAGAAATAAAAACCTACAGTTTTAGCTACGCTGCCCTTGGAGCAATTCTGCTGGAGAAGTATGGCAGCTTGAACACTATCCTCTGGTTCTTCCTACTTTATCTATCAACAATATTTAATATTACTTCAACTGTAGTCTGTTCATTGCTGTTCACATGTTTCTCTTTCTCTCCACTTCCCCCGGGGAGTGGAGACTGTTTCAGACACTGCGGCGGCTGCTCCAGTGACGACCCCCCCACCCCCACCTGTCTGGACGATCTATGCGCCACCCGCCTGGACAGCTGGATTAGCCACACCTCGTCTGCCTGGACGAACTCCTTCTACTTTAGATGAACTGTTCCTCATCTCCTGCTGGAGGATCTCTCTACACTGGGTGGACTGCTCCTCGTCCGCCTGGAGGAACTCTTTAAAGCCACCTCCCTCTTGAGTGGTTCTGGCTCCACAGTCCAAGTGGATGCGTCAGTCCTAGTTCATCTGCAGCCTGTCCGTCCGTGGGAGTAGGATCTCTCCTTCACTGTGGTTCTCCCCGAGGTTTCTACTTTTTCCCATGGGGTTTTGTAGTTTTTCCTCGCCGCGAAGGAGGGTCAAAGGACAGGGGCATTCTGGGACAGTTATCTGAACTGCTTTTACCTGTGGCCCATCGAGGCAACTGTTGTTGTGATTTTGGGCATTATAAAAATAAATTGATTTGATTTGATTTGATTTGTTTTCCTGGTGTTTTGTGGTGTATTTATGGTGTTTTGTGGTGTATTTATGGTGTTTTGTGGTGTATTTATGGTGTTTTCCTGGTGTTTTGTGGTGTTTTCCTGGTGTTTTGTGGTGTATTTATGGTGTTTTGTGGTGTATTATGGTGTTTTCCTGGTGTTTTGTGGTGTATTTATGGTGTTTTCCTGGTGTTTTGAGGTGTATTTATGGTGTTTTCCTGGTGTTTTGTGGTGTATTTATGGTGTTTTGTGGTGTATTTATGGTGTTTTCCTGGTGTTTTGTGGTGTATTTATGGTGTTTTGTGGTGTATTTATGGTGTTTTGTGGTGTATTTATGGTGTTTTCCTGGTGTTTTGTGGTGTATTTATGGTGTTTTCCTGGTGTTTTGTGGTGTATTTATGGTGTTTTCCTGGTGTTTTGTGGTGTATTTTTTGTGTTTTTTTGGTGTCGGCTGAAGACAGTTTTCGTGTCATTTTTCGGATCTTTCACCTTCAGATTCTGATGGAGCTGAAACGAACCCGCGTGAACCTGCGCCTGCCTCCGGAGCGACACGGCGCATGCGCACGCACGGCTCATGATGTCAGTCCGAAGAGGCGAGCGAGTCCCGCAGCACTTCCGGTTTACGATCGGGCCTTCACAATAAAAGCACGAGCGCGAAACGTGGAAATAAAAAGCAGAAGTGAAGAGTGTGGGCTTTTTAGAAAGTGGAAACACGTTTTTTAAATGTATTTTTTAGTTTATCAGGATGAAGACGAGCAAAACAAAATGCGACGTCATCAGAATGTTTTAAAAAATCAAGTCTGGAAGAAAATTAAGTCAACTATATCACATTTTCAAAGATTAATTAACATTCAATCGATATGGAATGAGGGTTTACATCGACGGATTCAATCGATATATTAACGGTCTTAAATCTTTATAACCAAAAATAAGCAACAATTTAGAATTTCCAGTGTAAAAATGACTGTTAGTTTGCTTTTCTGTTAGAAATAATGGAAACGAAAGGACACGAAAAACTATTGTGCGCTCAACGTTTCTGTGAGAGTTTTTCCCGGACAACTTAAACTCAAGATCTACAATCTCCGTTTAAACAAATGCGGGTGGAATTTAAATATTTAACGTGTTTATGCAAATGAACATGAATGAGCTTTTGATCTTGTTACAGCTCCGTTTCCTTGTCGTTATTTTACTCAAATTTGTTTTTTGATCTGGTTCCTGTGTGAGTTAATCCTGTATTGTCCTGCAACTGAGGCTCCAGTGTTATCACCTACCCCCTAGCCCCGCCCACATCCTGTACATCCTGAACAATGAAGAAGAGTGACACGTGGAGTTCTGAAAAGTCATGTTGCCACTTTTCAAAGATTAAAAACAAGTAAATAATGATCTGCTGCTTGTTACGGAGAAATGTCACTGTGAAGAGGCGGGGCTTATCACTGTGAAGAGGCGGGGCTTATCACTGTGAAGAGGCGGGGCTTATCACTGTGAAGAGGCGGGGCTTATCACTGTGAAGGGGCGGGACTTATCACTGTGAAGAGGCGGGTCTTATCAGTTCTGCAATTTTAAACAGGAAGTCGATGAACCTGTTTCTGTTATCAAACCGTTTTAGAGCAATATTGAGGAATCAATGAGCAAAATGTAAAATGATCTCCTTAGGCTCTGTGCATGGAATTTCAGTTGGCTATTTATTTTTTTAAATGGCTAGCTCATCGTTCTACTGAGGACTTTCTGTCCAATTCTGTCTTTATGAAGTTTTTGCAAAGTCACTAAAATGGATAAATCTCATGATTGAGATTTGAGACGGACACTTCCCCAGAGACGCCTCTGTGTGAGTCAGTGCTAATGCTAATGCTAATGCTAATGCTAACGCTCATTTAAAAGCAGAAGTAAAACAAACTACAGAAAATACAGATGAATGGGCTCTGGAGCCAGAGCCACTCAGAGGAAGGCGGCTTCAGAGAGAGTTCCTCCAGGCGCGGATTTGGACAAGACGTCATTCAAAACTTGAGTTGTTTTTGTTACATTTATGTCACTTGTTACGGGAGAATTGCAGTTGTGGATTTCTTTAAAACAAGTTAAACAATAAAAATGCAGAGAGAATGAGTCTGATCAATGAGTTTCTTTATTCACTGGTACCAGAGTGAATAGACGCCTTTCCCTGACATAGTGACTCTCCCTGGTCGACGGAGGTACAACACATTCAGAGTATAAGCGCTTTATACTCAGAGATAACACATCATGAGGACACAACATACAATAATAGTCAAAGCATAGTACATGAGAACAAGGAGGAAGGTTAACTTACGACATAGATGACATTTATCTAAATAAGCAAACTGGGTCAGATGGGCTCCGGCCAGGCGGAACAAACACCAGATACGACTAAGTTAAAGTTAAAGTTAACCTTAGCAATGTAGAATGAGTGAAACCCCAATTTCGGCTATTACAGTCCACCCCATGTCACAGATAAAAGCATTTTACTGTTACACCCAAAAATCTGTAATCAATTAAATCATTAGAATAACATATCTTTATTCATTCATGTGTCAAACAATCAAGTTAATCAACCTGTAGTCAAAACTTAAAAACACCTAAATGTAAAGATGCCTTCGAATAAACATGTTGAAAACAACCCGGGCGTCCTGGTTCAGTTCAGTCCAAGTCCAGGTCAAATTCACTAGACAAGTCCCAGTGAGCCGTCAGGCTTAAAGCCTCTGCTCGGTTCTGCAGAAACAAAAACTGGGAAGAAACTAGATAATTCACCATTCTAAGAATGCAGGGAACAAGACAGGAAACTAAGATAAAGAAGAGTGCAATATTTATCAACAACTCTTTCCAGGATGAGAGAAACCAATCGAGAGTGAACAGCGAATAGCCCTTCGCAGTCTCACCCTCCATCAGGTCTCGTAATTTAGTGAGATTAGCTATGCCCGTGCTATCGCCCCCCTCTTTATCATTAGCAGGTCTGTAGGTACAACAGGTGCTCCCCAAGGTCTGACAGACCCCCCCTTGGCTAGTGGTGATCTGATCTAACACCAGGCGATTTTGAAAAGCCACAGAGCGAAAGGCATGTAACTCCTCCCTCGTAGAGGCTAAAACAGAGAGAGTGTTATTAACAAATGATGAGAACACTTAACTGAGAGTTTAAACCCTTAACATTTGCCTATCCCCCAGGCTGGGGAATAGGGCCAGCATGACCTTTTGATCTGAAGTCCAGAGGTTGTGGTCGTCTGACACAACAGATCCCCAAATCGGGTCATGTGGAGCCAATTTGCGTTCTAAGTCTGTGATCAGAGTGTGGGTGTGGAAATATGATGTATGAATGCTCCGAGGGGACCACGGCCGCACATCGTCCAGCCCAATCCACCGGAAGACATCCACACATCTGATATCCACACAGAAAAACATATTCACAGAACAATAAATGTCAGCAACAAATTAAAAAAACTTAGAACCGGGCTTGATGTGAACCGGCCCAAATCAAGGTTCACGACCGGCATTGTCGGGAACTTTAAACCAGGGTCCAATGTGTGGCAAGATTCTATGCTGCTGCTGTAGCTGTGGGCAAACATGTACAGATGACGATCAGATCAATTATGACTCTTTACATATTGATACCAGTAATTTAAAGTGTGGACAGTCGAGTGGTTGTAAGACTTAGTCAATGCTTCTAACCAGGCCGTCTCGTCAGAAGTCAGACTACGGGTGCTTCGTTTTACGCCATTTTTATTTGAGTAAATGAAACCAGGCATCAAACTTAACCATATTATCAAAATTGTCAGAAATAAGGCACACATGAAAATCTAAATCTGGAGATTCAATTTCTTCACCATAAGCTCACCCTGGTCCTCCAGCAGTGGGTTGCTTACTCTCCGACTCTCTGACTCTCTCCTCCCCCCTTCCAGGGGAAGAGCAGATGTGGTTCCAGCGGTGGGAGCTGTCTCCCCACACGCTCCGTGCGGCTCAGGAAGTTGTTTTGTTTCGTGAGCGTTGGGTCCATTGCTACAGTGTGAAGCATGGATCCATGTGCCCCCTCGGCTGTCCCACAGCGATGTCGGGTGTCAATCAGCGTTGCCTCTAATGTTCAAAACCAGGTCTAGCTCCAGCTCTGCAGCTTCAGCCGTGTTTTGACCTGTACAGAAACAAAAACAAAGTGCACTCCCCCCTTTTTTCCTGTGAGTGCCGCTAGTTAAGTTTGCCCTCCCTTTCCCAAAAGGAGAAAATAATATAAAACAAAGGAATGAACAGAAAGGTGGACCTGATGGGCCGGCCAAAAAGAACAAACAGATGATGTGACACTGGGCCAACCCTGTACAGGGCCGTAGGAGCCAGTACCAACACCACTACCAACCTAAGGACAAACCCATCCCCAGCTAAATCTGAGCAAAATAAAAGCGAAAACGTGACTACCGTCCCACCAGGTCAAACAAAAGCTAAGTTGGCCTGAGTGTGGCTGGGCAGAGCCATAAGTGCACCAGCTACAGGCGACTTAATTAAAGGCTCAGAGCAGACAAACTAAACACAAAATTTAAGTCATATCAATTGACCAAATATGGAAAATTTACATAAAAAAACCTTCTCTTGTCTAGTTTTTTTTTTCAACAATATTTATGTTAAATATTAATTGCCACACTCATACCTTAGTAATTTGATTTATATATATTATTTCAATAGGCCTTTTCTGAATCAAATTCAAATCAAAGATCACATATGAATGTCTTTAATATCTTTAATGAAAATATATATTCTGAAATTTTGTCTAATTATATCATAGCCTTTTTTTAAAAAACAAAACAAAAAACAAACATACATTTTCATCTTCTGCCAGGATATCTGTGGAGGAATAATTTCATGCATTACAATCAACCAGCTTTGACTGGTTTATCTTCTTGGTCCAAAGTCGTTTCTGGTAAATAGGAAACATCACAAATAACACACAGACTGTTACACCAGCCCCTGTTTGGGCTCAGGTCCTCCGTGCATAAATGCCACCTGTGCTGTGTCAGTCTCTGCAAAAAAAATTATCATTACCAACCTGAGAAGAAAAATAATCAAAGATTAGACACACATTTAAAGTATTAGATGTACTTTATAATTGTTTGTTCCACTGTACACACAGATCCACTCTGTTTATGTGATCCTTTGGGTCATCTGCTGAAACCTGTAAATTTGAGATTAAAATAACCTTTGTCTTAGTTATGCCAAAAGAAATCTATAAAAACTTCAGAAAATGCGTAAGTCCATAATCAAAGCAAAGTAGAAAGTGGTTAATTCATTCATACACATTCACACAAACAGACGTTAGTGAAGCTTCTTTAGTCCAAGAGCTTTACTCGTCAAGTCCAAAAATGTCACATGTTCATAGTTTGAGTTGTGCACAACCTTTAAAATGACGTCATATTAAAACACATTTTTGTGACTGTGTGGGTACAGGAAGTGTCCTGTCTGTGATCACATTCCCCAGAACATAGACCATGTTTCAAAATCAAAATTGTTATTTCTCTCTTGTTGCAACAAGTGTAATAAATCCTTTAGACTTGATGACTGTTCATCAAACCTACTCTCACTCTGTAATAATCTAAGGAGCTCTCCATAATTAAGTTTACGCCAATTGAGTTTTCCTAGTTTGTTATCATTCTGATATTGCTTTTTGTTATAGACACGCTGTTGAGTTTATTGGTTCATTTTTCCCTATTTGCATGTCCCCCAATTATTTATTTTTTAAAATTCAACACCATCAACGTCCACATCTATAACTGACCTGTGTATGGTTTTTACGTCACCTGGTTTTGGGTGATACTCCTTGCAGTTTTCTATTGTGTCCTTTGCGTCAGCCGAACCGTTCGCGATGTCCTCCCGCTGCTCCTTGACCTCCTCATCCCCTCCGTCTGCCCCGCCCTCTGCCCCGCCCCTGGCCCCGCCCTCTGAGCCGCTGTGACCTGGACCTTCTCCATCCACATTTGATCTCTGTCGCTGTGTGGCACCTCAGTTTTCTCTGCAAAAGTCTCAGAAGGAACACAAAAATCACCATCATGCGCTAAAGCACCAACCACACAGAAAACACTTTGGGATCTGCAATCTTAGTTTGAACTAAATAAATATATGAAATGACCTGGAGGGTCTGGTAGACAATGCCATTTAATGTTTTATTTTTGCAAACAATTTTTGAAAGAGGGTGTTCCTACCTCTTTTACAAGTTATAGATTGACTTTTAACAAACAAAGTAAAGGCATTAATTTATTTGGGATGTCTTATTTTAAAACCATGTCCTCATCTTTGTTTCTTATTCAAATCAATTTCAAATCAAATCAATTTATTTTTATAATGCCCAAAATCACAACAACAGTTGCCTCGATGGGCCACAGGTAAAAGCAGTTCAGATAACTGTCCCAGAATGCCCCTGTCCTTTGACCCTCCTTCACGGCGAGGAAAAACTACAAAAAACCCCATGGGAAAAAGTAGAAACCTCGGGGAGAACCACAGTGAAGGAGAGATCCTACTCCCACGGACGGACAGGCTGCAGATGAACTAGGACTGACATCCACTTGGACTGTGGAGCCAGGACCACTCAAGAGGGAGGTGGCTTTAAAGAGTTCCTCCAGGCGGACGAGGAGCAGTCCACCCAGTGTAGAGAGATCCTCCAGCAGGAGATGAGGAACAGTTCATCTAAAGTAGAAGGAGTTCGTCCAGGCAGACGAGGTGTGGCTAATCCAGCTGTCCAGGCGGGTGGCGCATAGATCGTCCAGTGTAGAGATCGATCCTCCAGACAGATGGGGGTGGGGGGGTCGTCACTGGAGCAGCCGCCGCAGTGTCTGAAACAGTCTCCACTCCCCGGGGGAAGTGGAGAGAAAGAGAAACATGTGAACAGCAATGAACAGACTACAGTTGAAGTAATATTAAATATTGTTGATGGTAAAGTAGGAAGAACCAGAGGATAGTGTTCAAGCTGCCATACTTCCCCCAGCAGAGCTGCTCCAAGGGCAGCATAGCTAAAACTGTAGGTTTTTATTTCTGTTCCTAACTGGCCTGACCATAAGCTATTTCAAAGAGGAACGTTTTGAGCCTGGTTCCATAACAGGAGCTTGGTAGCTAAATGCTCGACCTCCTACTGTGCTTTTAGAGACTCTGGGGACTAACAATAGTCCAGCATTTTGAGAACGAAGAGCTCTGTTTGGATGGTACGCTACTATTGCATCTTTGAGGTAGGATGGGGCCATATTGTTTAAAGCTTTATAAGTCAGGAGGAGGATTTTAAATTTGATTCTAAACTCAACAGGAAGCCAGTGAAGAGACTCCAACACTGGTGAAATATGATCTCTTCTTCTAGTACCTGTTAATAATCTTGCTGCTGCATTTTGAACCAGTTGAAAGCTTCTTATAGAGCTTTTAGGACACGCTGTAAGCAGAGCGTTACAATAGTCTAATCTGGATGTGACAAATGCATGGATGAGTTTTTCGGCATCATCTCTGGGCAGGATTTTTCTAATTTTGGCTGATGTTACGCAGATGAAAGTAGGCTGTTTTACAGGCTTGATTTATATGTGCTTTGAACGAGAGATCTTGGTCAAATAGGACCCCAAGGTTTCTTACAGTAGAGCTGGGGGCTACAGTGATATTGTCCAGAGAAACTATCTGGTCAGATAAGGAGTCTCGCAGGTGCTTAGGGCCCAGCAGAATGACCTCGGTTTTTTCAGGGTTAAGGAGCAGATAGTTAAGAGTCATCCAAGTTTTTATGTCTTTCACGCAGGCACTAAGTCTGTCTACTTGATGGGTCTGATCAGGTTTCATTGATAAATACAGCTGAGTGTCATCTGCATAGCAGTGGAAGTTAATGCCATGCTTTCTGATGATCATACCTAAGGGCAGCATATAAAGTGTGAACAGAACTGGACCGAGTACTGAACCCCTGCACACCGTAGGTTACTTTAGAACATGGGGAAGATCTCTGGTTTACATTAACAAACTGGTACCTATCAGATAGATAGGATTTAAACCAGCTTAGAGGCGGTTCCACTGACACCTACATCACATTCTAACCTCTGCAGTAGAATGTTGTGGTCGATGGTATCAAACGCTGCGCTGAGGTCCAACAGAACCAGGATTGAGACCTGTCCATCATCAGCAGCTAATAACAGATCATTTGTGACTTTAACTAGTGCAGTTTCAGTGCTGTGGTACGCACGGAACCTTGACTGAAAAACTTCAAATAAATTATTGTCCTGCAGGTGGCGACAAAGCTGTTTAATCACAATTCTTTCAAGGATTTTAGAGACAAAGGGCAGATTAGAAATAGGTCTATAGTTTGCCAGTATGTCGGGGTCTAGATTAGGCTTTTTCAAAAGTGGTTTAATCACTGCATATTTGAAGGACTGAGGGACATAACCGCTTTCTAGTGAAGTATTTATTATATTAAGAATGGGATTTATAATTAGGGGAGAATTTCTTTGAGGAGTCTACTTGGGATTGGGTCTAAAATACAAGTTGATGTTTTGGAGGACATAATGACTGAAGTTATCTCTGCCTGATCAACAGCAGTGAACCTATCTAGTATTACTGAAGGATTTGTATGGGACACTAGCTTTGCAGTCTGGGCTTGCTCAGTACTGATAGTGGGAGTAATTGCATTTAGTTTATCTCTAATAGTTGTGATTTTGCTGTTAAAGAATAGAAGGAAGTCATTGCAGCTTAGAGTAACTGGTATTGAGGGTTCTACTGCTGTGACAGTTTGTCAGCCTGGCTACAGTGCTGAAGAGAAATCTAGAGTTATTTTTATTTACTTCTATTAAATTTGAATAATATCTGGTTTGAGCCTTACGCAGAGCCTGCTTATAAGACAGAAGGCAAGTTTTCCATTCTTTTAGGGATTCTTCTGTGTAGGAGCGCCGTAAGGATCTCTCTAGTTTTCTTACCCTTTGTTTGTGAGAACGTAGTTCTTCATTGTACCAGGGGGAGGCTCGTTTTGGCCTGATTACTTTCTGTTTAAGTGGAGCTGCAACATCAAGAGCAGATTTTAGAGAGTTGACCATTGAGTCAACAGAGTTATCGATAGCACTGGGACTGGCGCTGTTAACGACAGGATCACATGACATAATATTAAATATTGGTTCTATTATTTCTCTGAACTTTAAAATAGATTTTTCAGATATTGTCCTTTTCATTATAGTTTTAGTCTGAGGAGCTGGATAGTCCTTGAGAATAAACTGAAAGGTAATTAGGAAGTGATCTGACATTATTGGGTTTTGGGGGAAGACATTTAGGTCACTAATCTCTATTCCATAAGTTAGAACCAGGTCCAGAGTGTGCTGGTGACTGTGGGTTGGTTTATTTACATTTTGAGTGAAACCAATGCTATCTAATAAAGCGCTAAAGGCATTACTGAGGCAATTATTTTCATTCACATGAATGTTGAAATCCCCAACCACCACAATATTTTCCCAGTCTAATACTAAATTTGATGGAAGTCAAAGAATTCTGTTAAGAATAATGAATAAGGACCGGGAGGTCGATAGATTATTATGAACAGAACAGCTTTTTGGTTTCTCCAGTTTGGGCAGGTGATTGATAGGATAAGGCTTTCAAATGAGCAAGACTCATTATTAATTTTATTAATTTTAGGACTCAGGAGTAAACTAGAATGTGAGATTACTGCCACCCCACCTCCCCGGCCTGAGCTCCTGGCAGCTTGAAAGTTAACATGACTCTGTGGGGTGGCCTCATTTAATCTGACATAATCATCTTGTTGAAGCCAAGTTTCAGTTAAAGCTAAAAGATCAATATTATAATCGTTAATTAATTCATTAACTAAAAGTGATTTGGAGGAAATTGACCTAATGTTTAACAGTCCACATTTTACATGCTTATTTATTAGTTTATTTGTATCATGTGTAGGGATTATTTGTATTAAGTTATTTGGTCTGACACCTAAATTATCTGTGTTTGGATCTGACTTATTATTTACACGAGGGACACGCACAGTCTCTATTTGCTTTGACTCTGAACACTTGATCTGTGACAGCGCGGGCGAGAGCTTAGCGACAGAGGACAGACGTAACCAGCTCCTCTGCACCCGGGACTCACAGTTAGAGCGTCACTTTAGGCGACTAAGGCTATCGGCCAAATTCCGAACTAAAAGTGATGTACCCTCCGAAGTCGGATGGATGCCATCCCTGCGTATGAGCCCGGGCTTTCCCCAAAACGCACTCCAGTTGTCAACAAAGACTACGTTGTTTTGGGGGCACCAACTAGACAACCAGCAGTTGAATGCTGAAAAGCGGCTGTACATTTCAGCATTGACCCGATTGGGGAGGGGACCAGAAAATATTACGGTGTCTGACATCGACTTCGCCAATTCACACACCGCTCCAACCTGCAATTTGAGCACTTCTGATTGTCTCCGCCGGGTGTCATTACCACCTCCGTGAATCACGATACGACGGAACCTCTGACTACTCTGTTTTAAAAGCCTAAGGTTTCCTTCGATGTCACCCATTCTGGCCCCCGGATAACACCTAACTGAGGCTGCTGGCAGCTTCACGTCTCTAACTATGGAACTTCCAATCACCAGAGTGTCACGTTCGGCGGGCGTGTGATCGCCGAGTGGGGCAAACCTATTGCAGACGGGAAGCTTATGGTGCACTAAAGGCTGGCGTTTAGCGCATCGATCCCTCCGAACTGTCACAAATCTATCCCTGTCTTGTTCCTGGTCTGGTCCCGGCTGCGCGGGAGGCGCTGGGGGGCTGTTCTTACCCTGAGACTTAGCCTTGCTACCGCTAACACTGCTACCTGCGGCGCGGTCCGGTAAACCTGATGCTACGACCTGGCTATAGCTAGACTTTAGCTCCTCCATAATGCGGATCCGCGCTTCTAACTCTGTAACCCTGGCTTCCAAAGCTACCACTACGCTACACTTCACGCAACTCTCCCTGTCGTCAGTGAAGGAAGCAGGGTTCTGACTCAACATATGACAACTTGAACAGGTAAGGGCGAAAGAGGCGGAGGATGGGCCAGCCATGGCGCTAGTCGGCTAGGCTAGCTCCGGTTGATGCTAGCGGGCAGGGGGGGATTTAATCCACGAAATACTGAACAAAGTGAGCTAAATGAGGCTCCGGGTTGTTTAGGGAGCAAACTTTCAATTATGTGTAGCAGGGTAAGATAGTTTTTGTATAATTCGTGGATTAACAATAAAGTGTGGAGAATGATCAACTCGCAAACGCAGAATAGACTCACCGGATGTGACGTCAGCATTTGGCAGATCTCAATTTCTTTTATTTATTTATTTGTTTTAATTAATTAAGCTATTTAATCATCTAAAATGTTAAATTTGCTCATGTGAAATATATTCCAAGAGCTTGCATGAATTTTGTAAAATAGTTCAACTTAAAACGACTCTAGAACATGTAATAAGTTTAAATACTATTTAGGTAAACCAGCTCCATGGCTGGCCGTACTTAAGATTAAGCTTTAAATAATCAGTACTTCCCGTTGTGGCCTCAGCTGGGTCCAGTCGTCGGTCAGAGAGCGGAGGCAGAGCAGGCGGTGAAAAGGAACGGGGTCAAGGACCGACAGCGGGAGCCTGTACAGGAAATAAGAGCCTCACACAAGAAAATATTAGTTGTGCATGCAATGGTAACATAATTGTAAATTTACTATGTCTCTTTGTTCACTACTTTAAATACTCCAATGTCAGTATTGTGTTTGAATCTGCTGTGATGACCTCTCTCACAGCTGCCACCTTTATCTCTGTTTTGTCTGTGGCCTGTGAGGAGTCAGGTTTTTTCTAGTTCACAGGCTCATGACTAAAACTGGCCAGGACCTCAGAGTCCCGTGAAGGGAAAAAAAAGAAAAAAAGAAAACAGTATCAACCTAATTCTTATAATCAAAATGTTATGTCAGACTATTTGGAACCTCCAAGATGTGAATTTGGGGAGGTTTTAACTCTTTCAAAAACGTCAAATCCATTAAAATTTCCATAAAACCACTGTTTGTTACAAAAAGATGAGCTCATTCCAAAAATTCAAAATCGAAAAACAGGAGCAAAACCAGATCCTATTAAAGTCCTGCAGGGTTTCCGCCTAAACTTCTTGTCAAAACAAAATGTGCGCAAAAAAATCTTGGCCATAAAAAAAAACATACTCAAACAAACCAAACAATATTCAGTTGCAAAACAAAGCTCTATATTTCTCTTTTAATATAGCTATTTATTTCTTCTTAGATGTAGCTCTATATTCATTATGTCACTCAGTCTAAGCTGTGAGCAGGTTTGAACTGCGTTTATACAGAGACCAAAAACTTTTACGATAAGACGATCAGACATATCAAAATGCATCGTGTGCTATTCTTAAAGTGAATCAGTGCAAAGCATTTCTTCGTTGCGAGAGCATGTGCTGTGTATGTGCTGCTGATGACGTGACTAATTTTCAGGAAATGCATTCTCCATTAAAAAAAAAAAAAGCTTTTAAAGTTCTAATGCTGTGTGATGTTACCTCTCCTTTTTGTCTGTCTGCTGCACGGCCGGGCTCTGCTCCACCACTGCTGCTGTCAGAGGGTCACGCTGAAGGCCCAGACTCTGTTCAGTGTCCTCTTCACTGCCTTTAAGCAGTAGCTTCAGATGTTTATCTTCTCCCACGTCCATGCCCTGCAGGAGCACCTCCACAGTTAGGTCCATATTGTGTGAAATTTCGCAAAGTACGAATCAAAACTCCATAGTGGTTTTGTTTTGGCCGATTCTCCTTTGCCAGCTTTGTTTTCTTTGGGTCCTGATAGTGGCTTTGTAAACAATGTCTCTCAGACGTGACTTTCCCAGCAACTTTCTTTTGCAACATGAACATCAACCATTGTCTTTGAACTAAATCTTCTTTGAGGTGGCACTCATCCACCCGTGTTAGCTTTATTGTCCAATATGCAATGATTTGTTTGGGCGATGTCATTGAGATAATCCGTCTGTCCGTCCGTCTCATTTGTGCCCAGCTTAGTGCAGCTTGTAGCACAAGAGGGCATCCGGGTCGTTGGTGGAGGAATGGTGTGGCAGTGGTGTGGGTCTTATTAAGCTTGATCTTCTCCAGAGTCCGGTCCACAGGGTCTGGTCCACAAGGCTGGACAGAGCGTGTTGACCCTCGTGCAGTGATTTGGAGCCCGGCACTCACAGCAGTCAGAGGGAGGTTGTAACAGAAAGAAAAACAAAGATAATGAGTGACGTGTGAGTGCAAATGTGTGCAGGGTAATTCTTTACTGTTGCTTAATTTCTATTCCTTCAATTAAAAAATAAATAAATAAATAAATAAATAAATTGTTATTATTATTATTTCTTTTTCAGGTCTCCTTCTTTAACGTTATCAATGTTTACGTTATAATAAGTCTTTTAACTTTAATTTGCTTTAATTTTTCTTAGAAATCAGTGCTCAGTGATCCTACTTCAGGAAAGCTATATTTCTTGGACCACACAGTTAATACTTAAATACATTCCTTTCCGTGTTTGTCTGTCATGGCTTGAATTAGAGGGCTAGAGCTTCCTCCTCCACCACTGACTGGTTTGATCCCATTTTATCTCCCAGATATTTTATCTCCCAGATTTCTTATCTCCCAGATAAAATGGTAGTGCGCACCTTTCACCGCTTTACGCACGTCTGCGTAGCGTGTATCTTTTAAGACGTTTTACCACCACGTCTCGAGAATCCACCTAGAGTTCTCTTCACTTTTCCTAAGCTGGGCTCCTTTAAATTCCCAGGTTAATGTGTCACTTAATAACAATATTAGTGTATTCAATTCAATAAATTAGGTACTCTGAGGTATTTTTAGCCCGCTTTAGCTAAAAACTCTTTTAAAGGTTCCCCGAAGAGATCTATGCTCGCTTACCTTCCCTTTAAAGGCCAAAGGTCTTGCAATAGATTATACCCTTAACCCAACCTCTCGTTTTCTTTAAGATGTGACACAAACTTAAACAGAGCTCACTCTTAAATCAAGATTTCTTGCTCAGTTAAGTGGAAAAAGTGAGCCAGACTCCCTTTCAGCGTCTGGACTTCCCGACAGCCTGACCCCCGAGGTCTACCTGTCCAGTCTGGTCCAAGGCAGGATTCCTACCCCTTCAGATATTTAAACAAATATATTTAGCAGAGCTATATCAAGCAATCGGCAGACAAACAGAAGGAATGCTTTAGTAACTATTTAGTATTACTCCTAGAAGTTTTCAAGTTGCAATTAATTTAAAAATCAAACTAAATTTCCCCCTTTACTTTTATTAGATTGTAATAGGACAATTTTAGGGCTCTAAACGCCTATACAACTAATAAAAACTTAAAGATGCAGACTCACTCACCACAACAAAGTAGGATGTTTGGTTCGGAAACCTTGCGCCGGTGGTCCTCGTCCCCGTGAGACAGCCCTCCGTCTCAGAAAGCAGATGAGGTTAGAGGCTGGAAGATCCAGGTGGCCTGACGCTGACTCACGCCGGGAGAGAACCCAGACCGGGCGAAGGCCGCTGTTCGTTGACGCCAACTGTTACGGGAGAATTGCAGTTGTGGATTTCTTTAAAACAAGTTAAACAATAAAAATGCAGAGAGAATGAGTCTGATCAATGAGTTTCTTTATTCACTGGTACCAGAGTGAATAGACGCCTTTCCCTGACACAGTGACCTCTCCCTGGTCGACGGAGGTACAACACATTCAGAGTATAAGCGCTTTATACTCAGAGATAACACATCATGAGGACACAACATACAATAATAGTCAAAGCATAGTACATGAGAACAAGGAGGAAGGTTAACTTACGACATAGATGACATTTATCTAAATAAGCGAACTGGGTCAGATGGGCTCCGGCCAGGCGGAACAAACACCAGATACGACTAAGTTAAAGTTAAAGTTAACCTTAGCAATGTAGAATGAGTGAAACCCCAATTTCGGCTATTACAGTCCAGAGCTCAGCGGAGTTTGTCTGTGCAGGGCGGGATGTGCCTTCATGTCGGGACGAGCTGTTCTTCCGGAGATTACGCCCGTGACATCGTCTGACACGGTGACCCTCGTGCACGGCCCCGAGGCTGGTGCATGGACCCCGTCGGTTAGAACTGCACAGGGCCACAGCCTTAAAGGACCAACACTAACATTAATAATACCTGTCCTCGTCATGAGTTTGACTCGTCGAAGCCTCTCAAAGCACTTCGCTGCTGCTGTTGTTATTTTTTCACTCCACATTCGGAGCTCGGACAGGACCAGGCTTTGGTCGACAGGTGCGGCCCTGAAGCGCCTCTGACAGGTCGGACGACTCATTTAACTAAAATACAGTTAAGTTTTAAGTTATTTCAAATTCTGCTAAAATATTTACAAATATACAAAAAAGGGGTGCACGGTGGCAGAGCGGCTAGAGCTTCTGCCGCTCAATAAGGAGATCGTGGACCACCCCAACATCACACGATCTCTCTGGGTGGAGTCTGCATGTCCTCCCCGTGTTACCGTGGGTTCTCTCCTGGTTCTCTGGCTCCTCCCACCGTCCAAAGACATGACTGTGGAGGTTAATTGACAACTCTAAATTGTCCGTAGTGAATGAATGTGAGAGGGAATGGTTGTCTGTCCTTGTCTGTCTCTCTGTGTTAGCCCTGAGATGAGTTGGCCACTGTCCAGGGTGTACCCCGCCTAAGGCCCAAAGTCACTGGGATAGGCTCCTGTCACCCGCGACCCCTAACGGGAATAAGCGGTAGAAAATGAATGAATGAATGAATATTTACAAATTTGACCCCAGTTCAGTCTTTTGGGGTTTTTTTAAGGGGAGACACTACAGGCGAATAGAAAAAATCTTAAATTTAATATATTAATTTGAAATTTCTCCTGTAGTTTACTCACATAAATGTGAGAAGAAAAAAAGTTTTTCCTCATGTCATGTTTTCATGTAGAAATGAGGCATTTTATGTTAAAACGACCACAAATCCACATATTTTTTACATTTAAATCTGAAAAATGGACAGAACCAGGTTTAAATTTCTTGGTTCATTTTGTAACATATTAGTTATAAAAATGTACAGAAGGGATTTTGGATTTTTAATTTAGTTTTTAAGTAAACTAGATTGGACTGAAAATTGGCCTAAAAATTCAAATTCAAATTCAAATCATTTTTTTTACTTAAAACTTCAATAAATCAATTTTAGAATCAGATATTAACAAATCCGTCTGTACGTTTCATCAAAATCTTGTTGTTTGTTTGTTGGTTTGTAGGAGCTACTTTAAGGCTTTATGTCTTTAGGGGAGAAAAAATGCATTTTAAGAAAACGGCCTTTGAAATTACAATGTCCCAGAGAAATCTATGGATGAAGTGGATTCAATGAAACAATAAAATATTTTTAGGAGCAGATTGGACCAGGTTGTTGTTTCCACAAGAATATATGTGTGTTGAGAGAGAAAACTGACCAAAAAATAAAAAAACTGAAAAAAAAGAGTTTTGCGTCTCGCCTTAATTTTACTTCCTGGTTGTAAATGATGACATCACACTGGGAAATGACCAAGAAAACCTCCTGTAAAGTGCACCAAAACTCATGTAATGTCACAGATTTTTGTATCTGACAAAGAAAAACACATGACACCTTTATTTTGTTGAATCGATGTTTAAAGGGTCAAAAAAATTGTTTTCTGTAAATTATGCGTAACCTTTGTCTCCCCAGTGTGATGTCATCAGTTTGTTTACGATTACGTGGTGTAAAACTATAATTTATATTTACAAGAGATATTAATACACTGAATAAAGTCAAAATTTAAAAATCATTAAAAACCTGTCACACGCACTTTAAAGTTAAACTATAAAACATTCTTTCTTGAAGAGTTCAGTTACTGTAATTTTGCTCAAGCATTGAACGTAGGACCTTATTAGCATACTAGCATACATATAATTTTTTGTGAATAAGAAATGTGAAATGTGCTTTTCTGTTGTTTAGAATATGCGAGAAAGTAAACGATAACATAATATATACTTATGCGTAAAACTTAATATTTTCCTACAGGAACAAACTCTAAATCAATCAATCAATATCAATGACAAGCTCGTTCTCCCACTGTGTTTAACCAATCACACGACACCTGCAGAGCAACCAGAGCGCAACAGCTCCGCCCACCGCCCGGGTCGGTTATTTTCAGATTTTTAGGCCAAAAAAAAAAACAAGCATATATTAAAATTCGGTATCACAGTGTCACAGAACGTCAAAAAACAGCCGTTACCATGGAAATCCGCCATGTTTGCAGCTGGTGTGTTAAACTTACGTAGAGAAACATTAGCCAAAACGATGTAAAAAAAATAAAAAAATAAATAAAAAAAAGAGAACAAAATATTCATGGTAGAATCTAGAATTAACATCTTAAAATCTCCATTGATTTAACATTCTGACCGAAAATTCTGTTGTGTGACGTCACCATCCCGAGCTCAATTGATTTATTCTTAAAAAAGTTAATTTAGTCTGTGTCAGTTTTGTAAAGTTCTCCCTTGCAGATGTATTTTACCGTAACAGCAATAAATATGTTGTTGTTTTTTTTCAATAAATTCAGAGTTTCTTCTGTTAAATAAATAATAATATCTTGTTCAGCGTCAATGGGAGCGTCTCATTGGCTCTAACTCTCTTTAAGCCCCACCCACTCTAGCTGATTGGTCGAGCTCTGGAGTGACGTCTCCGCAGCGGGCTTCTGATTGGCTTCTGACAGAGGAAAAGTAGCCGCGGCGTCAGAAGTGCCACGTTTCCCGGAGTTTAAAAGAAGCGGACCCGGCGCCAGCCTGAGCCCCGATGCCGGACACAGCTGCCAGGATGGAGGCCCGACACCACAGCGACGACGTGGACAGTATTTCGGAGAGAATGGAGAAGTGAGTGGAGCTAGCGCCGTGCTAACGGGGAGCTAACGCTACATGTGGGGTTAGATTGAACGGGAAGCTAACACCGCCGCTGTAAACATGGAAATGTGGATAAAAACACGATGACAGTAACAGTTATGTTGTCTTACAGCATTAATAGACGAATGTTATAGTTATAGACCACTTATAAGAACAAAAACATTCTAAATTATAGCGTGGAGCAAACGTTTCAATGGAGCATGAGGAAATTCACTGGAGAGACTGGGATTAACCTCAGAATATCACAAATTATATTCACCTTATTCCGCCCACTTTTGCCGTTTTTTGCGCTTTTGTTGTAAACGCACTTCCGTTTGACGAGAACTCCGTTAAAGCTAATGACGAACGAGGGAAAAGGTTGATTTGTGTAAAATGTTTAATGAACACGAGCAACAACAAGTCACAACGCAACGATTTCCTGGTCAGTCTGAAAACGTCTTTTTAGTCGAGTAGAATTTATTTTCTGTTGAGCTCGTCTGCTCCATGTGAACTACAACGGAAACAAGACGGCGGCGCGTACGGCAACTTCCGGAATAAGGTCAATAAAATTCAGTTGTTTTTTTCCGAAATAAATGCACTCAGATCAGGCCTAGACTGGGAGAAAAAAAATCTGCCTAAAATGGTGTGGCTTTAGTGTATTGAACGATAAATCGATGAAGTAATTATCGTGACAGACATAAACAGAGGGACGTTTTTTGGTTTGTTTCTGGTTTGGTTTCATTTTGTGCCTTGTGTTTCAGGTCTTTGTGTGTGGACAACGAGGACACTCAGGACACTCAGGACACCGAGGATCAGCTGGAGACTTACAACAGGTAAAGGTCACTTCAGCCATCGACAAGTCGGCAATTGTTTCTATAGCACTTTGAGAAAAAATATTGACATTGACATAGTTCGGTCTGTGCGATATGGTGATAGAAATGGAATGGTGAGCTGGTCCCTGTGACAATCTTATTTTTGTGAAATGTTCTGGTGATTGACTGTTTGTCTTTAACGCAGCTGTCTGTTCAAACACACTTTTTCTCCTGATGTTTAGCCTCTGAAGCCTCTGAGCAGATGACTTTATTTACCTCTTAAAGGCCAGAGCTGCACAATTAAACCAAATCCACACAAAATCACAAGTTTAATGGATGCAATTAGCAAATCACAAAGACTGCAATAATTTCTTCCTCAAACGACAAAATGTTTTGCTTTGATTTGAATAAAAACTGCTCACACTGTAGTTTGGATTTGTACAAACAGTGCGACCAAAAGTGATTAAAAAATGTGTTCAAAAGCGACAAAAACGCGACTAAAAATGACAAATGCAGACAAACACGGGACTAAAAGTGACAAAGACGCGCTTAAATTTGACAAACACAACTGCGCGTGACTAAAAAGCGACTAAATTGGGAATTTGAACTGAATCCTATCTTTAAAACATAAATCCCAAAGGCACTGATCAGAAAAATCATGTAGATATTTTTCCTAAACGGTGCAGCTCTATTAAAGACAATAGAAAAATACAATGTGAACATGAAACTTGATCAAATCGAAATCATGATCTGGACCCAAGAAAAAGTTTTGCCGTATCGACCAGCTGTAGCTAAAGCCGACTAAATGAAGTATTCTCACTGCAGGTATCTAACCAAAACTACACTCAAAACAACAACTGCACAGAAGTGAATACAAAAATAATGATTTACAGACGTACAGAGAAGTACTTGGACACAGAGTATTTATATGTTGGACTTCAGTATCTTCAGCTTCTCACTCTTTTTAGCCAAATATATCCTTTTAATCTAAATATAATAATTAGTCGACTGATAAAAATGTTGGTCGACTAAGGCACCACTGACCGATTCATCGACTAAACGACTACTTTACTCTGGGGCTGCTCGATTATGGCAAACATTATAATCACAGTTATTTGGCTCATAATTGAAATCAGGATTATTTTGAACGATTTTTTCAATATTATCAAAATTATTCTGTGAAGAAAGTATAGATTGAATATCTTTTATTAATAGCGTTTAGAAAAGTGTCTTTGCTCAGGGTTTAGAGGCAAAAGGAGTCACTTATAATTCTGAACAGAATGACATTCAGTTTAATTACGATTACAACAGTTTTGAAATTGAATAGAGTAATAAAAGTCATAATTAAATAAATGATTAATTGCCCAGCCCCACTTTACTCTGTGTCAAATGTATGAACAGAACCGTAACAGAATCTCATCCTCGTTATAATATTAATACAGGGTTTAATATTTAATATTAAAAAGCATTAAAAGTCATTAAAGGAATTTGGGCAAAAATAAGGCCTTAAAATAAATGAAAAAACAAACATTAAATTCAATCTCCACATGCTTTAAATCTAAAAAAAATTTTGACAAAATATTGATTAATCTGAACAATAAATATATTTTTAATCTTAGGTGTTTTATTATAACCAGGTTTATTGAATCTGGATGTTAATAGCTTGATTAAATCATGTAAAAAAGTAAAAGTTAGGGTTCAAAACATTCATACATTTGCATGGTTTAAATTTCATCTAAATTAGCTTTTTTAAAGTAGTTTATTATATTCTGGTCACTCTGCTGCCCAGTGGAACGGTCACAATGGTTGATGAAAAGCGTAAATGTTGTTATAACGTTGATTAATGGCATTAAAAATCTTGAAATGTAGCATTAAAAAGCATTAAATCTGACCCACTGAAACCTGCACAAACCCTGTCATAAGATATCACAGCTTTAAATCACAATAAATATATAGTATTATTACAGCAACTCACTAAAAAGCATTATTCATTTATTGTGAGTTGTGGCATTTATATATGTGCGTTATAATCTAATTATGGACTAACATGGTTTTAATTCTGTCTGAAAGTGTTCTGCTCCTGATTGAAGCTACAATAAGACACTGATTTTGGGCAAGTGTTGTGTTTTGTATTTTCGGTTCATGAACTTGTAGATCCCTTCCCCTGACAGACCTGTGTCGTCCTCCAGAGGGCGGCAGAGAGACAGCAGCGGATCAGTGTGAAGGCTTTAGAGTTTAGCCCAGACAGTCGAGAGGAGGGCTGTCGTCAACTAAAGAAATTCTTGGTCGACTAAAGCCCTGGCCCATCGACCGTTTAGTCAACTAAAAGGGTATTGGCAAAAATATATCAAAACTATGAAATATCTCTATATATCTGACTAGAGCTGGGCGATATGGAAAACATTTTTATCATGATTTCTTTGGGGCCAGATCATGATTTCGATTTGATCACGATTCATGTTCACTTTGTATTTTCCTATTCCCTTTAATAGAGCTGCACGATTTATAAAAAATATCTAATTGTGATTTTTTTCTGACCAGTGCGTTTAAGTGAATAATAGGATTCTGTTAAAATTCACATTTTGTTGTTGCTTTTTAGTTTTTCTCATATTTAAACGCGTCTTTGTTGTTTTTTGTCACGTTTTTGTCGCGCTTTGGTGCATTGAGTAGCGTTTCTTGTTTGTAAGCAAGTTTTTGTTGCTTTTGAGTGCATTTTTATTGCTTTTGGTCGCGCTTTTTCTGCTTTTTGTGTCATTTTCATTGAATTGTGCAGCCCTTGTCTATAAGCGGTAAATAAAGTCATCTGCTCAGAGGCTAAACAACAGGAGAAAAGTGTGTTTGAACAGACAGCTGCAGAAAAACAGTGAATCACGATATGTCGACTTCACAAAAATAGCAGATTGTCACAGGGACGAGCTCACGATTCGATTGTAGTCTTATTTAAATGTGTCCAAGTCTTCAATTTCTCGTATTACTATAATCTTGGCTTGCTCTGGTGTTCCATTAAGTTTGATCATTACTTTACAGTTCCTTGTCCACGTATCCTGGATCCTCTTTTGTCTTTTCAACACTCTTGCCTGTCGTGCAATCTCTGCATTTTTTCTTGTGAGATGTTCATTTACAAATACATTTGTGCCCTTGAGTTTTTTGGCAAACTTTAGGACTTCAATTTTGTGTTTGCGATTTACAAATCTTAGTAGGACTTTGGGGCTGTTTCCTTGTTTCTGAGGGATGGTGTGGCATGCAGAAATATTACTACTTTCTAGAGCAGGGGTGGCCAACCAGTCAGAGACTAAGAGCCACTTTTTTTACTGTGTTACTGCAAAGAGCCACATCATACATGGGCACACATGAACATCATTCCATACCTCACACACACACACACACACACACACACACACACACACACACACACACACACACACACACACACACACACACACACACACACACACACACACACACACACACACACACACACACACACACACACACACACACACACACACACACACACACACACACACACACACACACACACACACACACACACACAGGCCTCTGCTCAGCCAGATTTATTGAAAATGACCCACAGCAAGATAATGACAGTTATTTTTTCAACAGTTAACATTGTGTGCACTGTCTCACACACACATAAACTCTCAGTTCAAGCAAGTCCACAAACAAAAATATAACAATTTTCAATAACATTTTTCTCTTACTATGCTGCTTAGTGGGACTTCTGGCATTCCTTGTCCTGAACAATCCTCCTCAAATCTGGCTTGTATTCCGTTGTTGCCACTCGAAGCAACTCTTTCACACGAGTGTCAGTCAGAACAGATCGATGCCGCACTATCGCCACATACGGCGCTGTACGGATCCACTGTCAGACCGCAAACACCACTTTTAGCCACAAATAATACTCAGAACTGCACCAAACTTCATCAATAGTACACACAGGGTCCCAGCACGTAGTCCGAGCCGTCAAACATCTGCTAGCTTAGCCTGTTTTCTTTAGCTGATACAACTCACCCACTTCTCCTCCTGGATCCGCTTGTTGGTGGGGAAGCCCTGGTGGAGCCCCGACGAGTGGATCCCCGAGTGCAGGTAACAGGCTAAGCTAGCAGATGTTTGACGGCTCGGACTACGTGCTGGGACCCTGTGTGTACTATTGATGAAGTTTGGTGCAGTTCTGAGTATTATTTGTGGCTAAAAGTGGCGTTTGCGGTTGAACAGTGGATCAGCGCCGTATGTGGCGATAGTGCGGTATTTGCTGAAGTTGATGGATCTCGTGAATCTAGCGGTCGGGTAAATTAATCTCTCGAGGGGGGGGTCTGACTCGGTGTTACGGTGTGTTTGACCATGGTTTACACTTACGCCGGAATATCGCTTTAAGAGCCGCATGAAATCAGCCAAAGAGCCGCATGCGGCTCGAGAGCCGCGGGTTGGCCACCCCTGTTCTAGAGGGATGTCCTTGCTCTTAAAGAAGTTGATGACTTGTTGTTCAAGTGTGTGTTGTTCACCTGGTGGTGCGTCTTCGCCCTCCTTGTCACCAGCTGTAGTCCTGGCATAGGTGCGATGTCGAGTCACCAGTCCAGTTATCACCAAGTCATCCATCCTTGTATATTGTTCTAAATCATCCACCCTTTTTTGTAATTCTTCAATCTTCTTGTCCTTTTCCTTGATGGTATCTTTCAGTTGCCGCACTTCATCAATTAACTTCAACAGGTCTTTTTGCTTAACCACAGAACTTAACTCTGCAGACATTAAGTTAAGCGATTTTTTTTCATTTCTTCAATATCCTCTGCCATCTTCTTCGCCATTTCTCTGCTTCTTTTAGTCAGGTTATGTTTCTGAGTTGTATTGCTGAGTAATCAGACTTGATTGACTGCCAACATGCAATACAAATGTTCTCCCAAATTTGTCCCGTGCCAAAAATATTCCCCAGAGAGGGGGAAAAAGTCTTCAATAACTCACAAATGCTTGATTAGTAGCATGCATGGCACTTTTCTTGGGAGATATTTAGTGGATTGTCAGAACTGAACAACCCAGCTTGTTACTGCAGCAGCCATCTTACATAAAGTAGATTGATATATGTAAAATGTTTAATGAACACGAGCAACAACAAGTCACAACGCAACGATTTCATGAAAACGTCTTTTTAGTCGAGTAGAACTTATTTTCTGTTGAGCTCGTCTGCTCCATGTAACTAATAACAACAGAAACAAGACGGCGGCGCGTAAGGCAACTTCCGGAATAAGGTGAATAAAATTCAGGGTTTTTTTTTCGAAATAAATGCACTCAGATCAGGCCTATACTGGGAGAAAAAATCGGCCTAAAATGTTCTGGCTTTAGTGTATTGAACGATAAATCGATGAAGTAATTATCGCGACAGACATAAACAGAGGGACGTTTGTGCTTGTGTTTCAGGTCTTTGTGTGTGGACAACGAGGACACTCAGGACACTCAGGACACTCAGGACACCGAGGATCAGCTGGAGACTTACAACAGGTAAAGGTCACTTCAGCCATCGACAAGTCCGCAATTGTTTCTATAGCACTTTGAGAAAAAATATTGACATTTGTATTTTATAATACTGCAATCATCAAATGATTTTTGAGTCCATATCTGGTTCACATAATAATTATCAAAATACACCATGTGCGATATGGTGATAGAAATGGAATCATGAGCTCGTCCCTGTGACAATCTGTTATTTATGTGAAATGGTTGAGTCGTGATTGACTGTTTGTGTCTTTAACGCAGCTGTCTGTTCAAACACACTTTTTCTCCTGATGTTTAGCCTCTGAAGCCTCTGAGCAGATGACTTTATTTACCTCTTAAAGGCCAGAGCTGCACAATTAAACCAAATCCACACAAAATCACAAGTTTAATGGATGCAATTAGCAAATCACAAAGACTGCAATAATTTCTTCCTCAAACGACAAAATGTTTTGCTTTGATTTGAATAAAAACTGCTCACACTGTAGTTTGGATTTGTACAAACAGTGCGACCAAAAGTGATTAAAAAATGTGTTCAAAAGCGACAAAAACGCGACTAAAAATGACAAATGCAGACAAACACGGGACTAAAAGTGACAAAGACGCGCTTAAATTTGACAAACACAACTGCGCGTGACTAAAAAGCGACTAAATTGGGAATTTGAACTGAATCCTATCATTAAAACATAAATCCCAAAGGCACTGATCAGAAAAATCATGTAGATATTTTTCCTAAACGGTGCAGCTCTATTAAAGACGATAGAAAAATACAATGTGAACATGAAACTTGATCAAATCGAAATCATGATCTGGACCCAAGAAAAAGTTTTGCCGTATCGACCAGCTGTAGCTAAAGCCGACTAAATGAAGTATTCTCACTGCAGGTATCTAACCAAAACTACACTCAAAACAACAACTGCACAAAAGTTAATACAAAAATAATGATTTACAGACGGCGTGGATACGACTGGACACTCAACAGCCCAAAGAGAAAAGGCCCCGATACCCCACACAGGTCAGGATCATACTGAAGGACTGCTTTGGCGTCTTGTGTTTTAGAACTGAAAATAATGTTTATAATGAAAAGCACATTAGAGCGGCAACAGGTTAATCGATTAATCGCATCTATTTGCTAACTGGTCTACACAGACTCCAAAACATGTCATGAGCTGAGAGAAGGAGAGAAGACAAACCACAGATCACACATGAATTACACGGAGAATGTGCACATTTTGTGTTTTTTATTAAAACACTGTCGTGAGTAAATATTTTACAGCAGGGCGTCTCCAAACAGCTTCACTTAAGGTGTAATTTAGTCAAAATCTCATTCACAAACCTTTCGCATTCTAAATAAGTAATCAATTAATCCAAAAAAATATTGCTAGACTAATCAATTACCAAAATAACTTTTAGTTGCAGCCCTAAAGCACACGTGACAGTCTCTCAGTCAAGCGTCAGGATTTGTAACATCAGACACACGGCGTCATCAAATGAGAAGAATCCTCAGCACTAAATAAGTCAATATGTTTGGATTTACGTGTGTCTAATATGAGCTCAGGTATTTATGATCTATAACTGTCAGGCGACCCGGGGCCTCTTTATGTGTGGAGTTTGTGTGTTCTCCCTGTGTCTGAGTAGGATGAAAACAGCCCATTGCTAATTCTGACCTCACATGTGAACCTGACCAAAAAAACAAATGCATAAATCTAAATATAATGTTTTTGCCTTCTGTAATTAATTTGCAATCATTGTGAACTTCAGATTTCACCGTTTTTTCTGTTATAAACTGTTTAATGGACGCCGTGATTACAAAACAAATGTCGAAGAAAACTCCCAGCAAAGGATTTCCATTAAATGTAGGAACCCTTTGCAAAAAAATTGTTAATGTAGAAAAAGAGCCTAGAGATATTCAATAATCCAATAATATTACATAATATTTTTTTTTTGTCTCTTTCTCCCCCTCTCCACGCAGGATTTGGAGAGTCCTTTTGGCGAGGTGGGTTAAGTGTCCTGCCCAAGGACACAACGGCATTATTCATCTGAAGGAGCTGAAAGCAGCCAAGGAAAACAGCAGCCTGAGTTACAAGAAGAACTCCACAAAATCAAAAAGGAAAGAGCGCTGAGATAAACTTGAATGGCCTACTTTCCCATTGCTTTCTCGTGTACTACCTCGGAGGTTTACCTGGATGTCCTCAGAATCCTCTCCTCCAGAGTCTGTCTCTCCGTTTTCCCGTGTGCTTCCTCCGCTCTCTCCTTCCTCCTGGTCGATGTCGATGCTTGAACTGCTGTCGCCGCTCGACTGGTCACTTTTGTGATTTTGAACAACTCACCAACCTGCTGGTCAGGGGATCTGACCACTCAACTACTCCATGTCTGGAGTGGGATTCGAACCGCCGACCTTCGGATCAGAAGGCGCCCACTCTACCTACTCGATACAGCGACGACCGAATCATTTGCTGACGTGTTCACCTCTGAAACATTGACTACAGACTTTTCCTTGTTGTGTCTTTCCGCCAGCGACTTGTCCACGTCAAAGCTTCCGTCTAGCTGTAGCTTGGACAGAATCTCCCTTTCCTCTTCGTCGGTTTGCTTTTTATCGTTAAACATATCTTGATCTGAAATTATATCACTATCATCATCGAGTTGTAGGTTAAAGTCGCCTCCTAAAGAGTCCATATGATAGCTAGAATTGGTCTTATTTACTGATTTGAAGCTAGCTTGCAACATGGATAGACGTTTATTATTCAACGGCGTATCGTGGAACTCGCCTAAGTCCATTTTAGTCTCGAGCTTTGTTGAGGTTTGTTGAGGATTTTCGTAATCGTCCGCCGAGAAATAGCTTGAACTGCTGTCGCCGCTCGACTGGTCACTTTTGTGATTTTGAACAACTCCATTCTCAGTCAAGTTACAAGTACAAACGTGTTCTGAAACGAGCGACAAAAGTGCAACCAAAACGTGACAAAAACACGACTTTAAACGACCAAGACACATTTGAATATGACAAACCCACAAAAAGTGTCATTAAGAGCAACAAAACTGTGTTTAAAATGTGAATTTGAACAGAATCCTTTTATTAAAACATAAATCACAATCTAATCACAGTGGCACTGGTCAGAAAAATCACAATTAGACATTTTTCCTAAACGGTGCAGCTCTATTAAAGATAGTAGAAAAAAACAAAGTGAACAGGAATTGAGAGGAAAATCAAAATCATGATCTGGACCCAAGAAAATTGTGATATGGATTTTTTGCCGTATCACACAGCCCTGTCTCCTAACCTGTTTACACCAGGACGCCGTCATATTTAACGATAACACATTTTGAAATGCGACATATTGTTAGAGAAAATATTAGGACAAACAACGATTGTAACCCTGAATGTGCCTGGTGTTTATGGAGTTAAAACTGTTAAAGGTCTACACTTTGATGACTCCACGAGGCTCCTTTTCTTAAGCTGCTCTGCATTTAAACTTTAGTGTGTTTATTGTGTTTATTCACAAATGTTCAGTGAAAAAAAAGAATGTTTATATTTTATAATGCTTAAAATAAAGTGTTTAATTCAAATAAAGTTTGGCTCTTGGTCCTGATTGGTTCAGCTGATGTTTAGTCCTGGTTTGTTCTGGGTTTAGATCATGTCTTTGTATTCACTTTATTCTGCCCCGCCCACTTTTGTTGTAAACGCACTTCCGTTTGACGAGAACTCCGTTAAAGCTAATGACGAACGAGGGAAAAGTCTGACACTAAAACGTTACATAAAGTAGATTGATTTGTGTAAAATGATAAAAGTGTGTGTTCTATTCTGTTTATTTTCAACCAGTGCCGGGAAAAAATGCCACATGTCATGGATTTTAATTGATTACATTACTATTCTGGAGTGTTTTGAGTAATAACCTGTTTTGAGAAAACTGTGCAAATTCTAAAGAACCAGACTCAGTGGCTCTTGGCAAGGACAGTATTTGCTAAATGAAGTAACACTTTTCCCCTAAACAGTGTGATTTGCTGTTCATATTTCAGTAGGTGGTGTGTGCCGTGGAACATTTTCAACCATAAAAGTGTGCCGCGGCTTAAATAAGAAAACACTGTTCTATTCAGTTATTTTTTTTATTTTACCGCCAAAGTAAAAAGTAAAGACCAAAAAGTCATTGGTCACATTTAGAGGAAAAGATCGACCGACGTTCAGAGGATTCAGCAAAAGAACTGTCCCAAAGAGATTTTTATTAATAAAGAATTATGAATACATCGTATAAAGAATCCTTCAGTCCCAGATTTTAACCTCCGTTTGTTTAAAAAGTATCGACATTCAGTAGAAATGACTGTTTGACAAGTCGACTAAATGAAAAAAACAAAAAAACATTCTACAACTAAAATAATCGTTAGGATTATCAGACTGATCTTTTTGTGCTAAAAAGTTGTGCAAAAAAGACTAAATCAACTCTATTCCTCTAAATCAGTGGTTCCCAACTTTTTTTGTCTCGAGTACCCCCTAAGTCTTGTTTCATACTCCGAGTACCCCTTAATTTGAGTTCCACGCAAAAAAAATGGGTTTACTGGTTGAATATAGTGAGTTATTACTATTGTATCTATTGTTTTAATTATATTTATGGTCCATGATGCTCCAAAGAGATGCTACATTTACAACTAATCTCACATATTTACAGATAAAAGTACATTTCATCTTCATTTAAAACCTAAAACCATTCCAAGGACCCCCTGGTTATTCCTCACGTACCCCTTGGGGTCCCCGTACCCCTGGTTGGGAAACACTGCTCTAAATTATTAAAAGACAATTGAATCGTCAAATCTTTGCAAATAATTAAACAGAGGGGGGAAAAAAGCATCATTTTTGGTCGACTGAGGGTAAAAGTGTGTGCGCCTCTGCTGTTTATCGAGGTTTAGATGATGAATGTTGTTTTGAAGATGGACAAAAATTAAAGCAGATCTAAGTAACATTTCGACCTTTTTTATGTCTGTGTGCTGGTTGTAAATGTATTTTTGGCCGTCTGAAGCCCACATCGTCGCCCCCTGCTGGCTCTGAGCGGAAAAACAGCTCCAACACCGACCTAAAGACGACTGTCCCGAGAAACACTGGCTCTTTTTATATTTGGTGACATGAAAGGTTTTTGTTTGTGATTTAACTTCCTTATTAAAAAAAAATAAAAGCTTCTGAGTCTTTTTATTGTTAGTGTATTTTCACAAGCGACCTGCAGGGGGCGCTCTGTCGCTGAAGTAACAAGTGCTTTAAATATAGAATGTATTTATGGTTTAAATGTTGTGAACTCATTTAACATTTAACGACATGTTTTATCACATTTCTGTTGGATTGACATAATGTCGTCTGGATATCGTATCAGGAAACTCCAGAAAGTATTTACAGATTAATTTTTGTCAATTTTTCATTTTTTTCAGATGTTTCATGGTGTTTTTGTAAAGTTTTGTGCAGTTTGTGTGGAGTTTTGTTGTGTACGTGGTGTTTCGTCGCCTATTTGTGGTGTTTTTTTGTTTGTTTTTATAGTGTATTTAGTGTTTTTTTGTTTGTTTGTTTTTAAGTGTTTTTTTTAGTAGCGTTTTAGTTAATAGTGCGGTGTTTTCGTGGTTTTTCATGGTGTTTAGTTGCATATTTGTGGTGTTTTTTGTGTGTGTTTCGTGTTTGCTTGAGATTTTCTGGTGTTTTCATGTGTTATGTTGATGTTTTTAGTTGTGTTTTATGATGTTTGTGGTGTTTTTTCATGGAGTTCCCGTGTGTTTTAGTGATGTTTTGGGGATTTCGTGGCATTTTTGTAGTTTTGTGGGGTTTTCATGTGTTTTAGTGGGTTTTGATGTGTTTTTTCGTTGGTGTTTTGTGGTTTATTTGAGGTTTATTTATTGTGTTTTCATGTTTTATGGTGTTCCTGGTTTTGTTTTTCGTGGTGTTTTCGTGGTTTCAGTGTTTTTGTGTGTTTTAGTTGTTTTTATGGTGTTTCAGTGGTGTTTTCATGAGTTTTCGTGGTGTTCCTGGTGTTTTGTGGTTTGTTCGTGGTGTTTTCATGAGTTTTCGAGTGTGCCTGGTTTATTTGTGTTTTTAATGGTGTTTTCGTGGTGTTCCTGTTTTTTTTATGGTGTTTTCGTGAGTTTTCATGGTGTTCCTGGTGTTTTGTGGTGTATTTATGGTGTTTTTTGGTGTATTTATGGTGTTTTGTGGTGTATTTATGGTGTTTTCCTGGTGTTTTGTGGTGTATTTTTTGTGTTTTTTTGGTGTCGGCTGAAGACCGTTTTCGTGTCATTTTCAGATCTTTCACCTTCAGATTCTGATGGAGCTGAAACGAACCCGCGTGAACCTGCGCCTGCCTCCGGAGCGACACGGCGCATGCGCACGCACGGCTCATGATGTCAGTCCGAAGCATAGAACTATAATAAAACCTGGAAGATGAATCCAAGATGGCCGTCCTGTTTATCCCTATGGAGTGAGCTCATTGGCGCATGACCCCAAAAAAGTTTCTTACTTCCGCATTTACTTCCTGATACGGCGGCTGACATCTTTGTTTTACTTCCTGAAACGATGGCTGCCATCTTTGTTTTACTTCCTGAAACGATGGCTGCCATCTTTGTTTTAGGGCGCCACGTGACGACAATCCCCCACTTCATATAAAAACGGTAATTTCGGGGATTTTAGAAACGGTCGAAAAGAACATTTCCTTCTATTTCATTTAAATACCGATAATAATTCAGTACTGTCCGCAATTATAATTAGCAATTTTAGAAAAAGGCTGGTTCCAAGAGGCTGCAGTACCTCACACGGCCACAAATCAATCTGGGACCACAGTCAGAGGGGGCGTACCTTATCCAGTTCATTTAATACATCCATGGTCCGAAGAGGCGAGCGAGTCCCGCAGCACTTCCGGTTTACGATCGGGCCTTCACAATAAAAGCACGAGCGCGAAACATGGAAATAAAAGTGGAAACACGTTTTTTTTTATTTATTTTTTAGTTTATCAGGATGAAGACGAGCAAAACAAAATGTGACGTCATCATAATGTTTAAAAAAATCACGTCTGGAAGAAAACGAAGTCAACCATATCACATTTTGAAAGATTAATTAACATTCAATCGATATATTAACGGTCTTAAATCTTTATAACCAAAAATAAGCAACAATTTAGAATTTCCAGTGTAAAAATGACTGTTAGTTTGCTTTTCTGTTAGAAATAATGGAAATGAACACGAAAAACGATTGTGCGCTCAACGTTTTTGTGAGAGTTTGTCCAGTACAAGTTAAACTCAAGATCTACAATCTCCGTTTGAACAAATGCGGGTGGAATTTAAATATTTAACGTGTTTAAAGGAGACGTATTATGCAAATTAACATGAATGAGCTTTTGATCTTGTTACAGCTCTGGTTCCTTGTCGTTATTTTACTCAAATTTGTTTTTTGATCTGGTTCCTGTGTGAGTTAATCCTGTATTGTCCTGCAACTGAGGCTCCAGTGTTATCACCTACCCCCTAGCCCCGCCCACATCCTGTACATCCTGAACAATGAAGAAGAGTGACACGTGGAGTTCTAAAATGTCATGTTGCCACTTTTCAAAGATAAAAACAAGTAAATAATGATCTGCTGCTTGTTACGGAGAAATGTCACTGTGAAGAGGCGGGGCTTATCACTGTGAAGAGGCGGGGCTTATCAGTTCCGCAGTTTTAAACAGGAAGTCGATGAACCTGTTTCTGTTATCAAGCCGTTTTAGATCAATATTGAGGAATCAATGAGCAAAATGTAAAATGATCTCCTTAGGCTCTGTGCATGGAATTTCAGTTGGCTATTTCTTTTTTAAATGGCTAGCTCATTGTTCTACTGAGGACTTTCTGTCCAATTCTGTCTTTATGAAGTTTTTGCAAAGTCACTAAAATGGATAAATCTCATGATTGAGATTTGAGACGGACACTTCCCCAGAGTCAGTGCTAATGCTAATGCTAATGCTAATGCTAACGCTCATTTAAAAGCAGAAGAAAACAAACTACAGAAAATGCAGATGAATGGGCTCTGGAGGAAGGCGGCTCATCTAGAGAGAGTTCCTCCAGGCGCTGATTAAACATTTATGTCACTAAAGCTTCAGTTTGATGTCTCTAAAATCCTGCTTTTCCTGTGTCAGATGCCCTCCCTCCTGTCACACTGTCGGTTTGAGGTTTCTGCTCTGATGACGGGCGCTTCCCGTAACTCGTGACGTCACGCGCCGCTTTTCTTGTGAAGTGACGCACCGGAAGCGCTCGTGTCCATCTGTCTTTGACGCGGAGTCGGATTCCAGTCGAGTTCCAGCGCAGGGTCTGATTGCTCCAGAGTTTACCCCTGAAACACGTCCCCAAGTGCGGCCAAGAGCTCCTGACGCGCCGCGGCGGAACCGGAACTAACCCGGGACTAAACCAGGACTACATCGGGTCTAAAGCGGGTCCAGACGAACCCAAACCGGGCTGAGGAGCGATGGAGGGAGCGCAGAAGAGGAGAAAACTGCCCTGATCTCCTTCTCCGGCGGCAGAGGCCAGAGGACGCGCACAAACGCGCGGAGCCGCCGCGTCAAGACGCGCGGCAGCGCACTTTTGGACGCGGCTCTGCGGACGGAGCGGGATCGTAACCGGTTTGGAGCCGCAGAGGAGCGGCTCGGAGGTTATTCACGGGGGCATCGGAGAAACGGTGGACCGCGGGGCATCATGGGAGCTGCAGTCCTGATCTGCGTCCTGCCGCTGCTGCTGTGCGCGCCGAGCGCAGGTGAGACACGCGCACTGGACCTGGTTCAGTCCTGGTTTAGTCCTGGTTTAGTCCTGCTCAGATTGTTGCACAGAGTGGTGTTTCTGTTAAATAACAGTCAGATGCCCTCCCATCTGCCTCGGGGCAGCTGTGGCTACGATAATCATGTCTGAAGGAAGTGAATTATTATTATTATTATTATTATTATTATTATTATTATTATTATTATTATGAAGGAGACGAGACCAAAGCAGATTTGACCAAATGTTTTCTGTGGTAAATCAGACTCTTGTTCAAACAAAGTCAGAGAAAATCCCCCGGATCCAAACCCTGGGACAGTCATCCTGAGGTTTGACTCAAGTCCAGACTTGATCTCCTTCTGGTTTAGTCCTGTTTTAGTCCTGGTTTAGTCCCGGTTTAGTCCTGGTCCAGGTCCTGGTCCAGTCCTGGTCCAGTCCTGGTCCAGTCCTGGTCCAGACCTGGTCCAGACCTGGTTCAGTCCAGGTCCGGGCTCTGGACTTTGGACGGGTTTAGGTTAAAGCTGGTGTTGAATGCAGGTCTTTGTGGTTTGGACTTTGAGGAGCTCCGTCTCAAACTCTGGGTTTCGTTCTTGAGCCGCGGCACACATTTATTCAGTTAATTCTAGTTCAATTCAGTCACAAATATTGTTTATAACGAGGTAAACCCCGTCTGTGGCTCTGTCTAGTTCTTTAAATGTGGTCATTGTGATGGTTTGTGTCTTTCTTTGGTGCAGGACGCTCCACAAAGGTAAATGTTCATTAAACCCTCGTTTGTGAATCTGTGACTCAAACTGGACGTGTTCTCACTGGAGGAAAATCAATGGAATAAAATACTACACGACACACAAAGAGCAAAGATAACAGAGAAATAATGTGATGATAAAGTCTCGTTCTTTAAATGTGGAAACCGTTATTAGTTTTTCTTTTTCTTTTGGTGAAGTCAGTTCAGGACAATCCAGTGTTTGATTTAATTTAATGGATGAAATGGTGATCAATGGTGTGAAAGAGTGATGTTCAGTCTTTTTTGAGTCTCTTTTTTGCACTTTTTTTGGTTGAAAAGTCACCACCTTTTACACTTTATGGTGGACAAAATCTGAAATACTGTGTGTCGTGTCAAAAAGTGTGTCCAGTTCTTTACATTTTGCTGCTGCGGTTGTTTTTTTTTTTTGCGTCTTTTTCGTTTTATGTCCCGCTCACTTCAAATAGTTTTTTTTGTTTAAATCCTTGTGTGAATCCAAGTTGGACGTTTGTCAATCCCTCAGGAGCACGGTGTCAATCAATCATTCACAACAATTAAAACATGAAAACCAGAACATTTAGTTTAAAACATGTTAAATAATGTCTGTGCCATGTTCAGGTTCTTTAAATGTGTCGTTACAGATGGTTTTGAGTTTGTTTTTGTTGTAGAAGTTGCTCAGGACGCTCCAGAATGAAAAATGAGTCAATTCTATCCACAACTGTTCAAGGCCCTGGAGGAAAATCAAGGATCTAAAAGATGCAAACAAACAAACAAACAAACAAAGACACACACAAACATTATAAACACATTTCTCAGATGATTCAAATGTCACGGAAAGATAAAAACAAAAGACCCCTGCAGGACGCACCAGGGATTACACCCACTCACACTCACACTCACTCACACACTTGTCAGATACTTTTATGTTTGTGTCCTGTACTTTTCCATCAATCACACCCTGCAGTACTTTACTGTACTTTACTGTACTACTCTGCAGTACTTTACTGTACTACGCTGTACTACGCTGCAGTACTTTACTGTACTTTACTGTACTACACTGCAGTACTTTACTGTACTACACTGTACTACTCTGCAGTACTTTACTGTACTAAAGAAATTATCTGCCGCACGCGCTCAGTGCGGACGTCCGCCGCACGCGCTCAGTCGGACATTTACTGCTGACGTCACAAGAAAACGGAAAAAAGCTCTCGATCTCATGTTTGGAAAGAATTCTTTATTGTTTGTTTAAAAAATGGTACAAAAAGATCTGATTAAAAATGATAATAATCTAACTTTATATAACACCGTGGCCCGCCGTGTTTATACCACCAGGTCAAAGTGCACATTATTCACAGGGAAAAACTGTTGTTGAGCCGATATGTGCCGATGGACCGTGAACATCTGGACGGACGATGTGGTGCAGATTTATTTAATATATTTATATTTGTTGTAAAAGTGGAAACAGAAGAGCGACTGGGCTAAAATGTGGTCAAACAAATGATTTTATCTCCCACATAAAGACATTCTGTTCATATTTTTGTTAATTATTGTTTGTCACAAGGAAAGTTAATTTGAACTTTTCTTAAACTTTAAATACTGTAGATTTGTGGACCTTGCTATGAATTTTAAAATGTAAATATCGATATATAAGACAAATATCAGACGTCAGTATCGGCTCAAAAACAAACAAAACATCAAAAATTCCATAAACCATCTCTGTCGTCAGAAGATGTGAAACTCCTGCAGTGGAAACGATCCATGGAAACCAGGTCAGAGTTTAGTTTTATTTGAAGCTGAAGCGCGCGGGGCTTTCACTCAAACCACAGGACGAGGGTTTGAGTCTCGTCACTGATCGAGTCGAGCTTCAGGTGTTTTATCATAAAAGACGCACTTCAAATGTCAAAAACAGAGCCTGGACCTGGACCTGGACCTGGACCTGGACCTGGACCTGGACCTGGACCTGGACCTGGACCTGGACCTGGACCTGGGCCTGGGCCTGGGCCTGGGCCTGGGCCTGGGCCTGGGCCTGGACCTGGACCTGGACCTGGACCTGAGCCTGTGAAAGATCTGACCCTCAACGTCAAAGTTTTACATCAAATTCTGTCTGTGCAAAAAAACCTGGTTTAGTTCTGGTTTAGTTCTGGTTTAGTCCTGGTTTAATGTTGGTTTAGTCCTGGTTTAGCCCTGGTTCAGTCCTGGTTTAGTCCTGGTTTAGTTCTGGTTCAGACCTTGTGTAGCTCTGGTTTAGCTCTAGTTTAGTCCTGGCTTAGATCTCGTTTGGATCTGGTTTAGTTCTGGCTTAGTCCTTATTTAATGTTGGTTTAGTCCTAGTTTGGATCTGGTTTAGTCCTGGATTGGTCTAAACCTTGAAGGGTGCGTTGGTTTGGTCCTGGTTTGAGTTCTTAAGAAGATTTCTTTAATTATTATTATTTTGGTCCTGTTCTAGTCCTGGTTTAGTTCTGGTCTAGTCTTGCTTTGGTTTTGGGTTTGGTTTCAGTTTAGTCCAAATGTTGAAACGGTGATAAAACTGGACTAAACCAGGTCTAAATGCTAATGTGAATGCTAATTTTGAAGCCTTATACATAAATTAATAAAACATATTGAATTTAAAAAAGCACCTTTTTACAAGAACAATCTTTACATTTTATATATATTCTACGTTTGTTAGCATTAGCTGTGAGGAACGGTTAGCCCCGCGGCTCAGGTGGCTAAGCTAACTAAGGTCATTCGAGTCGGCGCCAAATTTGCACCAAAATTCAATCTTTGCCCCGAAGCTTCTTCACAAACGTTGGTCTGTTACTACGGCAACACGAGAAAGGACAAACTACATGGATTTACTCTTTAAACGAGTATATTTAAAGTGAAATATGAACTGAGTTTGTGAAAACGCAATATTTAACAAAATAAGAGAAACATCGAGGAGCTGACTTTAGTGGCAGGTCACAGCCTAATAATAATAATAATAATAATAATAATAATAATAACAGTAAGACAATATAGTGACATAATTTAACATATTGACAATAAAAAGGCCATAAAAACCTAGAATATCTTTTAATAATTCAATATACAATAAAAAATAGCAAATAAGAATTCCCCTAAATATTAGTTTATTAGTTAAACGACTATAATACTATTAGCATTTTCCTCTTATTTAATTTTATCCCTATGCTGTATTTGTGTTTTGTCCTCTTGTTATCGGTGTGTTTGTTACCGTTTATTATTGTTATTTAATTATTGTTTTGGTCTTGTTGTGTTGCTAATTAAAAAAAAGAAGAAAAAAAAAACTGTGTCAGGTCTGCGTCATGTCTTTTTAATCCAAAATAAACTTTATGAAACGTCCTTGACAAACTGTATTTAACTAAGCTAACGGCTAGCATGACTGACGCAGATTGGGTAACGACATGTTTCTGTGAGCGCCGCACCTCTGACCTCTGACCTCTGTCCTCTGACCTGTGTCCTCAGCCCTGCCCCAGACCCAGCACCTGTCGTCGTACCACCTGACCGTCCCGCGGCCAATCGGAGGGCGGCTGAGGCGGGGCTTAGATGGAGCGCCGCCCAATCAGGTGCAGTGTCCTCTGCAGAGCTTTAAACGGCGAAGGTTCTCGTGTTTTTGTAAAAATGACTTCGTTTAGTGCAGGGCTGTCCAAACTATTTCCATCGAGGGCCACATATTGAAATATAGACCAAGCCGAGGGCCACAAATCAATCGTGAAACGTTAAAAAAGCTGCATTTATCTGATGTTTTAAGCTCCACCACATCTACATTCAGTCTCAGTGCCTTAATATCAGGTCTGTGCTGCACCAAAATGTTAGTTATTTAGGTTGGAATTGTAGAAAATCTGAAATGTGCTGTAAATAGTACTTATCAGGACAATGTGGGCCAGTTCACCAGGAAGACTAAGGGCCAAGAAAAATTGGTCTGAGGGCCACATTTAGCCCCCGGGCCTGAGTTTGGACATGCCTGGTTTAGTGGAATCAGACCTGGGATGAATATTTATAATAGTTTCACAGCCGTCGAGTGAAGAAAAATACATGACAGGAAGCAATGCTGAAACAGAATCCCTCTGTGATGTCATCAAAAGGCGACGAACCACTGAAAATAAAAGGACAATTTACAGCAACAATGTTTTCTAACAGTTTAAACCATCATTCAACAAAATAAAGTGTTATCAGGGATTATTCAAGTATAATATATAATGTCACTTCCTGGTTGAACGTGACACAAATATGACACAGTTAGAGGTAATAAGATAAGATAAGATAAGAGATCCTTTATTTGACCCACAATGGGGGAAATTCCAATGTTGCAACACACAGTTTAGGACAGGAATGAAAGAAATAGGCGCATGCAATAAAAATAGGATAAATAAACATGGTCATAAAAATACAATATAAAGTATAAAGTGCACACTACAATTAGTAATTAAACTAATAATTCTACAACTGTTACCATAGCAACCAGACTGTAAACAAGGGCCAACATCCACACACATGACACAACAGTTATGATTTGACAAATAATAATCCCTGATAACACTTTATTTTGTTGAATGATGGTTTAAACTGTCGGAAAAATGTGTCAGTCGAGCGTTAACCGTCTGTTTATTTTCAATAGTTTGTCGCTTTTTGATGACATCACAGAGGGATTCCATTTTAGAACTTAGCTCTACTTCCTGTCATCTCAAACTTTTATTTTTCCAAATTTCCTCACCAACTGCACGTTCACAGAGGTAAAACTATGATAAATATTTACCACAGATGCCCTCCCAGCAAACGAATTAGACGAACAGGAGAACCGGCAAATGGACTTTAAATTCATTCACGACCTTTCATCGTCTAAACAGCCGATTCATCGAAAGAATCATCTCTAGACTCATCGATTGGTAAAATAATCGTTAGTGGCAGCTTTATAAAACCGTAGCATAAATATTCAACCATAGATTTCACGTCTGCACATTTTTACGTTTTTTTTTGTAGAAAACACAATGTTGGGAAATAATTAAATACAAAAAAACCACAAAAAATACATGTCAGAAAACTCCTTTAAAGTGTTTTCTGGTGCAGTTCCTGTTTCTTTTGCTGGTTTTCAGTAAACAGTGACTTTACTAAAATCAGAGGAAACATTGTAGAATTTGATGATAAAATTGAGGCTTCGATGGCGACTGAATCGGTCACAAAATGATCTTTATAGAGTGTGATTTTTCCTTCTCTAATTTGAGTGACGGTTCTCTTTTCTTGAAAAAAAAAAGCGGAACAAACTGTGAAAGAAAAACACAAAGTAGTTTCAGTCGTCGTGTTTTACTCTAAAAACTCAGAAAGAATTCAAAGTGTTCTCTGTGACAGAATATTATTTAACAGTTTAATTAATGACATGGTTTTAAAGTTTTCTTCCTAAAACTGAAGAAAATGTGAGCACATGTTGAACCCCTGACCCTCTGGTGACAGGGCAGTGTCTGTGCCAGTGTGCAGGGCAGAGAGAGGTGCATTCTGGGAGCTGGAGTCCACTCACATCACACACACACACACACATGCCACTGACATGACCTCATCAGGATCAGCTGCAGAGCGAGAGGAGGGGGGAGAGGAGGGGGAGAGGAGGGAGAGGAGAGGGAAGAGGGGGAGGAGAGAGAGGGAAGAGGGGGAGGAGAGGGGGAGAGGGAGGACGGGGGGAAAGAAGGGGAGAGGGAGGAGAGGGAGGGAAGGAGGGGGAGAGGGAGGGAAGAGGAGAGTGAAGGGGGAGGAGGAGAGAGAGAGAGAGAGTAGGGAGAGGAGAGGGAGGAGGGGGAGAAAGAGGGGGAGAAGAAGAGGGAGGAGAGGAGGGGGAGGAGAGAGGGGGAGGAGGAGAGGGAGGGAAGGGGGAGGAGAGGGGGAGAGGGAGGGAAGAGAGGGAGAAGAGGGAGGGAAAGGGGGGGGGTAAGAGGGGGGTAGGGAGATAGTAGGTAGAGATAAGGGGGAGAAAAGGGTGTGAGAAGAGGGAGTGAAGAGAGGAGGAAGAAGAAGGATAAAAAAGAGAAGAACAAGGAAGTAAAAAAGAAGAAAATGAGGGAATAAGTCGGAGAAGAGTGATTGAAAGAGAGGGAGGGAGGGAGGGGGGGAGAGGGAGAGGTGAGGCGTGTTTGGAATGTACTAGGTTTCCGTGTTTTCCATCGTGTTTTGTGAATGCTGCTCAAGAGAGAGATGTGGGTGTGGTCCTGAGGCCAGTTTGTTCAGAGAGAGGGGGGGGGGGCAAGAGAGAGAGAGAGGGAGGGGGGGGGGGCGTGGGAGAGAGAGAGAGAAAGAGACGGAAAGAGTGAGAGAGGGAAGGACAAAAAAGCGGAAGGGAAAGTTGTGGGTGTGTCATGTTTTCTGTATTACTCACAGCTCTCACAAAACTAAAGCTCAAAGGGAGAGAGAGAGAGAGGGAGACAGACAGAGGGAGAGAGAGAGAGAGAGAGAGAGAGAGACACAGACAGAAGAGAGAGAGAGAGAGAGAGAGAGAGACAGAGAGAGAGACCAGAGAGAGAGAGAGACAAAGAGGGAGAGAGAGAGAGACAAAGAGAGAGAGGGACAGAGAGAGAGAGACAGAGAGAGAGAGTAAGAGAGAGAGAGAGAGAGAGAGAGGAGAGAGAGAGAGAGAGGGAGAGAGAGGGGGGAGAACATTCAGTGAGTTTGAACATGAAGCTTGACTTTCCTGAGTCGTACATCTGTGACATCAGTGACTGCACCCGTCACTCACCCGTCGCTCACCTGTCCTTCACCTGTCGTTCACCTGTCGTTCACCCGTCGTTCACCCGTCGTTCACCCGTCGCTCACCTGTCGTTCACCCGTCGTTCACCCGTCACTCAACCGTCGCTCACCTGTCGCTCACCTGTCGTTCACCTGTCGTTCACCCGTCGTTCACCCGTCACTCACCCGTCGTTCACCCGTCGCTCACCTGTCGTTCACCCGTCGTTCACCTGTCGTGCACCCGTCACTCACCCGTCGTTCACCCGTCGTTCACAAAATAGATTAAGACAAAAATCATTATAAACACATTTTAACAGCAGAGCGCAGATAAATCAAGTGTTTGTCCTGAAACGGTCCTTTAACCTACATTTTTAGATTTCTTTCTCTTCTTCATTCCTTTTCTGCAGCTGCTTTTTCCCACATTTCTAAACCTTCAAAATGTCTTTTTCTGTTTCTCGATGCCATCACACACTCTCTGATGCTTCCATTGAATCCCTTCACTTTCCACTCATCATTTTCATGACCACGTCCTGGTACTTTTCATCACATTCATCTTCATCACAGACACAGCTGCTCCGTGTCACAGGAAACAACAAAAGTCAATCACATTTAATCATATTTGCTGTTATAGTTTATTTACTGAAAATAGTAAAATCAATCTAACATTATACAATTACAGATTAATATCATAAATCAGCTTAAAGGGAAATATAGTTTGATTTGTTACATATTTTTCTGGGGGAGGACCCCCAAACCCCTGTTTAAATCTGAACCTGGAGCCATAACCAAAAGAATGAACCTGTGCAGCCTCCACACCGAAAAAACAAAACAAGAACGATTCAACAGACACGACAGTCACACTTGGTGAAGAGGGGCCTGGACTTATTTTGTCTTGGGCCCCAAAAGTCCTCGTTCCGCCCCTGTCCATCGTTGGTTTAGACTCGACGCTGAAGAAAACATCTGACATTTAAAGATATCCAGCTCCTGTGGTTTAGTCACACAAATGTAAGAAGAAAATGTATTACACGTTTTTGTAGAAATAATGCATTTTATGGGAAAAAAAATCACATTTAAATCTGAAAAATGGACAGAACCAGGTTTAAATTTCTTGGTTAATTTTGTAACATATTAGTTATAAAAAACATTATGAAGGGGATTTTGGATTGGATTTGAAACTAGATTTGACTGGATATTGTCCTAAATATTCAAAATTTGACTCTTTTCTTTTTTAACTTAAAACTTTCATAAATCATTTTAGAGTCAGATATCAGAAAATCCTTGTGTGTTTGGTCAGAATCTTGTTGAGTCCAGATTGTACAGTTTGGTGTAGGATCTACTTTAAGGCTGATCTTTATGTCTCGAGGGACAAAAATGCATTTGGAGAAAACGAACTTTGGAGTTTGTCACTTTTAGTTACGTTTTTGACGTTTATGTCTCGTTTGTGTCACTTCTAATCAGGTTTTTTTGCCACTTTTGTTGCATTTTTGTTGCTTTAAGTCTTGTTTTTGTAGTTTTTAGTCACTTTTTTCAATTTTAGACTTTTTGTCACTTTTCCTCATGTTTTTGTTTCTTTTAGTCACGTTTTTGTTGTTTATTGTTGTTATTTTAGTCAAATCCTTGTTTGGTCTAAATCCTTGTTGAGTCCAGATTGTACAGTTTGTGTGGATCTACTTTAGGCTGATCTTTATGTCTCGAGGGACAAAAATGCATTTGGAGAAAACAATGTCAGAGAAATCTATGGATGAAATGGATTCAATGGAAGAATCAAAGATCAGGAGCAGATTAGACATGTTTGTTGTTTCCACATCAAAGTCGAGATGTTGAGAGAGAAAACTGACCAAAAAATAAAACAAACAAAAAAAGAGTTTTGCTGTAGAGTCTCGCCTTAATTAGTTTTGCTTTTCAGTTCATTGTTGCTGTGAACCCTGCGGGCCACCGTACAAACCAATCTCAGCTCCAACATTCTTATTTCCCACAGACAGAGGCACAGGACAGTGGGGTCTGAGGGTCCTCCCCCAGAAAACGTATTTTTCTTTCCGTGCGTCGTCTGCTGCTTTGTTCTTTCGTTCGTTCTCTCTTTTTCACTTTTCTCTGTGATTACGAGGCCGATTAACAAAAAATAAACATCAATTTCCCTTCGTGAGACTCAAAATGAGGCCGAGCTGCAGGTTGGAGGCCCCTGCTGTAAGCTAACGTTAGCGGTTGTGCACGGAGTCAATGGGATTTCTCCGTCCTTCAGAGTATTCCCACTTGTCTAAACCGATATCTGTCTAATCCTGTGTTTGTTTGTTTCAGCTGTCGTACGTCATAAACGTGGAGGGACAGGACCATGTAGTGCGCCTCCACAGGAACACGTGAGTACTGCAGCGCTAACCCAGAGCTAACCCTTCAGAGGCAGAGCTTTAAGACGGTTTGAGCGGAGTTTTCCGACATTTCCAACTCGATACAGGACGCTCAATCCTTGATACCGATTTCAACAGCACAAGGATAATCTCAAATGGCCTTCTTTTTGGTCATTTTTTTAGTTATTTAGACCAGTGTTTCCCAACCAGGGGTACGGGGACCCCTTGCGGTACATGAGCAATTACCAGGGGGCACTTGGAATGGTTTCAGGTTTTAAAAGAAGGTGAAAAGTGCTTTTATCCGAATTAAAAAGTGTAAATATAGAATATTTTTGAAGTATCTTGGACCATAAATATGATTAAAACTAAAAATTAAATAGCAATAATTACAATATGCCAATAATAAACCCATATATTTGTTAAGGGGTACTCCGAGCATGAGACAAAGCTTAGGGGGGACATGAGACAAAACAGATATGGAACCACTGATTTAGACAATACACTAACATTTTTTTTTATTATTATTATTATCACACAACTACAACAAAAAAACAAAACAAAAAAAACATAACAATAACAATTAATAACAGATAATTACCAAAAACAACACCAGTCTTCTCTTCTCAACCTATGGTCTGGCATTATTACTAAATCATACTTAGTAGTAAATAAATATTGTGACCTATTTATTAGTTAATTCATTTGCCTGTCCTTTAACATATAGTTCATTCATCCTTTTATTCTTTATTTCAGTCGTGAAAATGAGCGCCTCTGCTGTGGTTCTGGATTTAAATCATTTTTACTTTTAGAAAAAATCTAATATTAACCCTTTGTGACGGCCACAGAACCAGTTTGTATAAACATTATTTTACATTTTTGTTGCTGTTGTGTCATTTTAGTTACACTCTTCAAATGACAGACATATATTATTGATCCGACCATGTTTAACATTTCAAATATCTAAAATGCTCAATAAATCACAAAACATATATATATTTTTTCCATATTTTATCCAATGCTGAATTCTCTTTCTCTCAAAACATTACAGGACTAAGAGTTTCAGAATGTTTTCCAGACGAGATAAAAGTCATTTTAAGTTTGGTGAAAGTTAACAATCCGTGTTTTAGAGTTCACAAATATAAAGTTCATTCATTCCACGAGGCACAGATCCTGACGTTTGTTCTTGAGCTCTTTGTATCACATGGTGCTTTGAGTGAAGAAAAGCAGGACGTCCAGTGGTTTTTGTCTCGGAGCGAAGAGTGACTCAGTTTAATCAAACGTGTGTGACCTCATATCATTTTATCAAAGTGGATGATAAATCCTGTACAGTTTGTTTGTGAAGTGACTCTGAAACTCTGTGTCTCTGATAATAATAAACCTCACGTGTTGTTTCTGACGTCGTCTTTTCCGTCTAAAACTGGGAGGAGCTTATTTCTGATAAACGTGAACTCACAAAGTAAACCGGAAATAGTAAAACGTGATCATTTTAGATTTTAGAAGCAAAACTCAGTCGTTTCAGTTCAATCTAGAAAACAAAAAGATTATTGAGAATACAGTAAAGTCTGCACCTGAAAGTACTTTTTCCATATTTACTTTTTATCATATAAAAACGATGTTTTTGTCCAGTTTTTGTCCAGTTTTAGTCCCGTCCTAGTCCTGTTCTAGTCCTGTTTTAGTTCTGTTCTAGTCCTGTTTTAGTCCAGTTTTAGTCCCGTCCTAGTCCTGTTCTTGTCTGGTTTTTGCCTGTTTTTTGTTCAAATTTATCCCCGCTTTATCCAGTTGTAGAGCTGTCTCTGTGGTAAAAAAGTGAGAAAATAAATAAATAACTGAAGTTAAATGTCCAGGAGAAATCTGTGGATGAAGTGAAAGAATGAAACACCTTCAGGTTCAGATCAGACGGTGCTGTGTTTCCCAAACGGGACAAAAAGCAACATAAGACTTTGATGAAAGTTCGTCTCGTTCCACTGATTATGTTAATGTTGTTGTTGTTGTTAATGTTGTTGTTGTTGATGTTGATGTTAATGTTGTTGTTGTTGATGTTAATGTTGTTAATGTTGTTGTTGTTGTTGATGTTAATGTTGTTAATGTTGTTGTTGTTGTTGTTAATGTTGTTAATGTTGTTGTTGTTGTTGTTGTTGTTCCAGACTCCTGCTTCCTTCAGACTTCACAGTGTTCACCTACAGAAGCGACGGCTCCCTGCACAGCTCCACTCCACCTGTGCAGGTACGTCAGGTGCCCTCCCTGTCTCCTGTGTCAGGTGCCCTCCCTGTCTCCTGTGTCAGGTGCCCTCCCTGTCTCCTGTGTCAGGTGCCCTCCCTGTCAGTCCAGTAGGATTTGAAGGACTCCAGTCTCATGTATTTTCCCTTTAGCCGTTAGCATTAGCCCTCAAAAAACGCAAATAATGAATAATCCAGAGCGTGTTGGCTGGTACCAACCATCGAGCTCATTCAGGTGAAGCCAGAGCCGCGTTCAGAATCTCTGTTGAGTGTGTGACCCTTTTTATGTTTTAATTTAGATAATAATTGGCGTAAAACTGTCATCTGAGCTAAAGGCTAACTGGCTTTAAGCTGAGATTCTGGATCTTGTGTTTCTGATAAGACTCTAGTGACCTCAAAACATCATTTACAGGAACAGGGTTTTTGTCAAACCAGACGCTCTTTAGTTCAGGATCCGAGTGGATCTGGGGCTAAAAGAGGCAAAAGTGAGCGGAGCCGAATAAGGTGAACAGAGCTCGGGACAGAACATCGAAAAACAACCGTTACCATTGAAATGTTTGCAGCTGTGTGATAAACTTAGAGAGAAACATGAGCCAAAACGATGTAAAAAGTGAACAAAAAATCCACGGAAGAACCTGATGAACAGAGTCACTTCTGGTAAAAACATTTATCAATAAAAAGTGTTAGAATACTTTTGAGTTAATGCTAAGTTTAGTGTTTAGCATCTTAAAATCTCCATTGATTTAACATCGGGCCGACTGACAATTCTGTTATGTGTGACGTCACCATCCTGAGCTCAACTGACTCTGTGCACAAGGTGGCAGTTGGGTTGTTTACTTTACATTGTTATGCGTTAGCGTTAGCATCGACACACAAACACGTCCCTTTGGTGAAGCACTCGCTTGTTTTGTCTTTAACGAGTCTCAGACGTCCAGCACTCACTGTTCACTGACCATCAGGAGGTGACTGACAGGACCAAAACCCATAGAAAAATAAACAGACCAGCTGCCACCCTGTGCACAGAGTCAATAAAGGCTTCAGCTAAAACACAATAACTGCAGCTGACACTCACAGTATCAGGGCCGTGCTTTTTAGACACGATTCAACACAAGCAGGCTCCAAACGCAGAAACATAAGATCGAACTTTAATTCTGCCGATCAGTTAAATCTGTTTTGAAAATAGTTTTTTTTTTTAATCCATGAAATTGTGACATTTGCCGTCGTGTTCAGTTGATTTGCGTCACACCCAGGACCAGCAGGAGGCGCTGTGTGTCCCGCAGCCGCTGGAGCGAGGCGCCTCTGGATGTCTGAGTCTCACTGTCTCACGCCTCGGGGTTTGTGGCACTGGTGCATGATGGGAGCGCACGTGTACTTCCTGTCCCTCGACCTCTGACCTCCAACGTCCTGTTCCTCTGACAGCGCTGAGTCAGGACGACCCACACAAACAAACGGAGGATCATCAGAACGTCCACTCAGCTCTGACCGCGGAACGATCTGTGTCTGCGATAAAAGAGTGGATAAAAAAGACTCAAACGGGACATGAGTCCTGGTCTGACCCTGGTCTGACCCTGATCCTAAAACAGGTCTAAACCTGGTCCAAACCTGGTCCAAACCTGGTCTAAAGAAGGTCTAAAAAAAACCCATCTAAACCGGATCTAAAGCAGGTCTAAACTGGGTCTAAACTTGACCTAAACCTGGTCTAAAATTTTTTTAAAGCAGGTCTAAAAACACGTCTAAACCAGCTCTAAACCTGGTTTAAACTTGGTCTGAAGCAGGTCTAAACCAGGTCTAAACTGGGTCTAAACCTGACCTAAACCTGGTCTAAAAAAATTCTAAAGCAGGTCTAAAAACACGTCTAAACCAGGTCTAAACCTAGTCTGAAGCAGGTCTAAAACGGTTCTAAAATGGATCTAAACCAGGTCTAAAGCAGGCCCAACGCAGGTCTAAACCAGGTCTAAATAAAAAAATGAAAACCCCTGTTTGTTGTTGACTCAGATAATCTTTTCTAGTTGTTTGTTTACCAGCTTGTTGTTGTTGTTGTTTGTTTAGGACCACTGTCACTACAGCGGGCGGTGGAGGGCATGGAGGGCTCGTCTGTGGCTCTGAGCGCGTGCAGTGGACTCAGGTCTGGCCCCGCCTCTCACTCCAAACACCCCTGACCCACACGGGACACACCTTCGGCTGAGAGGACTTTTGTCTCTCTCTTAATCCTTTTCTCAAGTTGTTACCGACTGGAGTTGTGTTTAGCTTCAGTCTCACTCACCGTTAGGCGAGGGGCCTAAGAATATTGGACCATAAAACAAATTCAAAATATAGATAATAATAATAATTGACAATATGCGATTATTTATTTGACTGAAACTCAAGTTAAAGGGTGAGACAAAGCTTAGTCTAAAGTGGGACTAAACCAGGTCTGATGTGGGACTAAACCAGGTCTAAAGTTGGACTAAACCAGGTCTGATGTGGGACTAAACCAGGTCTGATGTGGGACTAAACCAGGTCTGATGTGGGACTAAACCAGGACTAAACCAGGACTAAAATGGGACTTAACCAGGACTAAACCAGGTCTAAAGTGGGACTAAACCAGGTCTAAAGTGGGACTAAACCAGGACTAAACCAGGTCTAAAGTGGCAAGGCAAGGCAAGGCAAGTTTATTTGTAGAGCACAATTCGTACACAGGGCAATTCAAAGTGCTTTACATAAACAGGAAAAGTTGCATTAAAATCACAAAACACAAAAAGACACACAGAATAATTTTAAAATCATTTTAAAATAAACTGCTTTAAAAGAGAAGAGTGCAGATAGATCTTTCAGTTGTATGCACGTCTAAAGAGAACTGTTTTGAGCCTGGATTTAAACATTGTCAGAGTGGAGGCCTGTCTCACATCTTCGGGGAGACTGTTCCAGATTTTAGCTGCAAAAAACTGAAATGCTGATTCCCCATGTTTAGTCCTGACTCTAGGCACCTGCAGGAGGCCGGTCCCTGAGGTCCTCAGAGTGCGAGATGGTTCATATGGCACTAACATGTCAGAGATGTACTTTGGTGCTTGGCCGTGGAGAGACTTGAACACAAGCAGAGCTGCTTTAAAGTCAATTCTCTGAGCCACAGGAAGCCAGTGCAGAGACCTGAGCACAGGACTAATGTGATCGTACTTCCTGGTTCTTGTCAGGACCCGAGCAGCAGCATTCTGGATGTACTGCAGCTGTTTTACAGCTCGTTTGGAGAGGCCAGTGAACATGCCGTTGCAGTAGTCTAACCTACTAGAGACAAATGCATGGATAAGTCTCTCCAAGTCTGGTTTAGACACTATACCTTTAATTTTGGCAATGTTTTTTAGGTGGTAAAAGGCTGTTGATGTTATTGATTTGATGTGGCTGTTAAAGTTCAGGTCTGAGTCCATTATTACCCCCAGATTTCTAACTTGATTTGTCGGTTTTAGAGCGAGAGACTGGAGGTGACTGCTGACACTTTCTCTCTGTTTCTGCGGCCCAAAGACGATGATTTCAGTCTTGTCTGAGTTTAGCTGAAGAAAATTGTTTTGCATCCACACGCTGATCTGTTGGATGCAGTGACAGAGTGAATCCACTGGTCCATATTCACCTGCCGTCAGTGAGACATAGATCTGAGTGTCGTCTGCGTAGTTGTGATAAGACACATTTGTACTGAGTATTAACTGACCTAAAAAGTGGGACTAAACCAGGTCTGATGTGGGACTAAACCAGGTCTGATGTGGGACTAAACCAGGTCTGATGTGGGACATGTTTGTACGATGTGTTTCCTCAGAGGAGTTCTTCATCTGGAGCAGCACAGCTTTGGGATCGAACCCTTAGACCAGGACCAGGACCGGGACCAGGACCAGGACCTGGGGCAGCACCTGGTCTACCGTCTGCAGGACGTGACATCACAGCCCAGGGGGTGTGGCACCGCTCACCATGACGACCACAGGAACGCCACGGAGCGCGCTCAGTCCGGCTCAGAGGAGATCCACCACAGACCACACTCCAGGGTCAGGACCGGGACTGGACCGGGACTGGACCGGGACTGGACCAGAGTCAGGACCGGGACTGGACCAGGACTGGACCGGGACTGGACCAGGGTCAGGACCGGGACTGGACCAGAATCAGAACTAGGACTGGACCAGAGTCAGGACCGGGACAGGACCGGGACTGGACTAGAGTCAGAACTAGGACTGGACCGGGACTGGACCAGAGTCATAACAAGGACTGGACCGGGATTGGACCAGGATTTGAACAGGACTGGACCAGAGTCAGGACCGGGACTGGACCAGAGTCAGAACTAGGACTGGACCAGAGTCAGGACCGGGACAGGACCGGGACTGGACTAGAGTCAGAACTAGGACTGGACCGGGACTGGACCAGAGTCATAACAAGGACTGGACCGGGATTGGACCAGGATTTGAACAGGACTGGACCAGAGTCAGGACCGGGACTGGACCAGAGTCAGAACTAGGACTGGACCGGGACTGGACCAGAGTCAGGACCGGGACTGGACCAGAGTCAGAACTAGGACTGGACCGGGACTGGACCAGAGTCAGGACCGGGACTGGACCAGAGTCAGGACCGGGACTGGACCAGAGTCAGAACTAGGACTGGACCGGGACTGGACCAGAGTCAGAACTAGGACTGGACCGGGACCGGACCAGAGTCAGGACCGGGACTGAAGCAGGACTAAACCAGGACCAAATCAGGACTAAACCAGGACCAAACCAGGACCAAACCAGGACCAAACCAGGACTAAACCAGGACTATAAACTGCACTGAGGTGAAACTTTCCAGACTAAACTGTCCGTGTGTTTCCAGAGGAGGAGGGCCGTCCTGCACCAGACTCACTTTGTGGAGCTGCTGCTGGTGGTGGACAACGAGCGGGTGAGAACCCCCCTCATGTATTATAATATTCAGATTATCCACAATTATCTTACTGTTATTATTATCCTCTTTACTGTTACTCCTGGTCAGAAGTCAGAGTTATATTATATATATACATAGAACTATAATAAAACCTGGAAGATGAATCCAAGATGGCCGCCCTGTTTATCCCTATGGCCTGAGCTCAAAAAAATGTCTTACTTCCGCATTTACTTCCTGATACGGAGGCGGCCATCTTTGCTTTAGGGCGCCACGTGACCACAATCCCCCACTTCATATAAAAACGGTCATTTCTGTGATTTTAGTAACAGTAGAATAGAACATTTCCTTCTATTTTATTTAAATACCGATAATAATTCAGTCCTGTCTGTGATTATAATGTGACATTTTAGAAAAAGGCTGCAGTACCTCACACGACCACTAATCAATCTGGGACCACAGACAGAGGGGGCGTGTCTTATCCAGTTCATTTAATACATCCATGTATATATATTATAATATTTACTGTTCCTGGGTCAGAGGTCAGGGGTCAGAGGTCAGGAGTCAGAGGTCAGGGGTCAGGGGTCAGAGGTCAGGGGTCAGGGGTCAGAGGTCAGGGGTCAGAGGTCAGGGGTCAGAGGTCAGGAGTCAGAGGTCAGGAGTCAGAGGTCAGAGGTCAGAGGTCAGAGGTCAGGGGTCAGGGGTCAGAGCTCCTCCTCAGATTCGTCTTTTGTTTGTTCAGTTTAACTTCATGAACCAGAACGACACGGCGGTGAGAGAGGAGATGGTGCTCCTGGCAAACATCATCGACAGCGTGAGTCAAAGCACCTCCTGCTCCCCCTCCTCCTCCTCTTACTCCTCGTCTCCTCCTCGTTCTCACCTCCTCCTCTTCTGGTTCTTTCCTCCTCCTCCTCCTCCTCCTCTCATTCTCTCCTCCTCTCTCTCTCTCCTCCTCTCGTTCTCTCCTCCTCTCTCTCTCCTCCTCCTCTCGTTCTCACCTCCTCTCTTGCACTTCTCCTCTTCTCACCTCCTCCTCACCTCCTCCCCCTCCTCTCTCTCTCCTCCTCCTCCTCTCGTTCTCTTCTCCTCACCTCTTCCTCTCCTCCTCCTCCTCTCTCTCACCTCCTCCTCCCCCTCTAATCCTCCCCCCTCCTCCTCCTCCCCCTACTCTCTCTCCTCCTCTCTCTCTCCTCCTCCTCTCGTTCTCTTCTCCTCACCTCCTCCTCACCTCCTCCTCCTCCTCTCTCTCACCTCCTCCTCCTCCTCCCCCTCTAACTCCTCCTCCCTCCCTCCTCCTCCTCCTCCCCCTCCTCTCTCTCTCCTCCTCCTCGTTCTCACCTCCACCTCCTCTCTCTCCCCTCCTCGTCCCCCTGCTCTCTCTCTCTCCTCCTCCTCTCTCTCTCCTCCTCTCTCGCTCTCCTCCTCTCTCACCTCCTCCTCCTCTCTCTCTCCTCCTCTCGTTCTCACCTCCTCTCTCCTCCTCTTCTCACCTCCTCTCTCTCCTCCTCCGCCTCCTCTCGTTCTCATCTCCTCTCCTCCTCTCTCTGTCCTCCTCCTCTCGTTCTCACCTCCTCACCTCCTCCTCCTCACCTCCTCCCCCTCCACTCTCTCTCCTCCTCCTCTCGTTCTCTTCTCCTCACCTCCTCCTCACCTCACCTCCTCCTCACCTCCCTCTCTCTCTCCTCCTCCTCCTCACCTCCTTCTCCTCTCTCTCTCCTCCTCCTCTCTCACCTCTCTCCTCCTCTCCTCCTCCTCTCTCTCTCCTCCTCCTCTCTCTCTCTTTCTCTCCTCCTCCTCTCTCTCCTCCTCCTCTCTCTCACCTCCTCCTCCTCCTCTCTCTCTCCTCCTCTCGTTCTCTTCTCCTCACCTCCTCCTCCTCACCTCCTCCTCCTCTCTCTCTCCTCCTCTCTCTCTCCTCCTGTCGTTCTCACCTCCTCCTCACCTCCTCCTCTCTCTCACCTCCTCCTCACCTCCTCCTCCTCTCTCGCTCTCCTCCTCTCTCTCACCTCCTCGTCACCTCCTCCTCCTCCTCTTCGCTCCTCCTCACCTCCCCCTCCTCTCTCTCCTCCTCCTCCTCCTCTCGTTCTCTTCTCCTCACCTCCTCCTCACCTCCTCACCTCCTCCTCCTCCTCCTCAGATCTACGTGCAGCTGAACGTTCGGGTGGTGCTGGTCGGGCTGGAGATCTGGACGCGTCAGAACCCCTTCAGCACAGAAGGAGGCGCTGGGGAGGTGCTGAGCAGGTTCACGCAGTGGAGAGAGAAGGAGCTGGTGCCACGGCGACGACACGACTCCGCCCAACTCATCCTGTACGCAAACTCCTCCTCAATTACCACAGAAACTATAGAAGAAGTCGATGGGAGCGTGTAGTCATTCCAAGATGGCCGCTGCTCCAGAGATTTGACTTTTTTAACATTTTAAAACCGGGAAATGTAGAATGTTTACAAGGTTCACTGCATTAATCATTGACTTTATCTTCTGAGTATTAGAACTAAAAAAAAAAACTACAACATTTACTACAAACCAGGGGCGGACTTGACATTGGGCAACAGGGGGCAATAGCCTTGGGCCCCCGACCTGAAGGGGCCCCAATAAGATGCCCTTCCTGATCGTCACTGTTGCTTTTCTTTCAAAATTACAATAAAACAGCACAGTGTACTTTTAAACAAAAAAAAGACCAACCCCCCCATAACAAATGTTAATAGTAAAGAAAATAAAACTTTAGTATCATGTATTTAAACCTGAACATAAGATCAAGAGACGCTGCAGGTGAACAGGAAACAATCTTAAATGTAAAGATATCAATTGTAAACTTCTCCTGTCGTTTACTCACATAAATGTAAGAAAAAAATGTATCAGAAGTTTTTCATCATGTCATGTTTTTATGTAGAAATAAGGCATTTTATGTTAAAAATGGACAAAAATCCACATATTTGGGACATTTTAATCTGAGAGAGAAGCAGGTTTAAATTTCTTGGTTCATTTTGTAACATGTTAGTTATAAAAATGTACAGAGGGGATTTTGGATTTATTATTTAGTTTTTAAGTAAACTCGATTGGACTGAAAATTGTCCTAAAAATTCAAATTTCACCTCATTTTTTTGACTTAAAACTTCAATAAATCCGTTTTAGAATCAGATATTAAAAAGTCCTTCTGTCCGTTTGGTCTAAATCTTGTTGAGTCCAGATTGTACAGTTTGGTGCAGGATCTACTTTAAGGCTGATCTTTATGTCTCGAGGGACAAAAATGCATTTTAAGAAAACGTCCTTTGAAGTTACAATGTCCCAGAGAAATCTATGGATGAAGTGGATTCAATGAAAGAATCAAACATTTTAAGATCAGATTGTACACGTTTGTTGTTTCCACATGAAAGTCGACGTGTGAGAGAGAAAACTGACCAAAAAACAAAACATGACTTTTCCCTGTAGAGTCCCGCCTTAAAGAGGAGGGGCCTAGACCTGACTTTGCTCTGGGCCGATCCCGGGACGTTCTGGTGACGTCACATATGAACGAAACGACTCCAAAGTGTCTTAAGTCACCGAGGGACCGGGGCCAGTCCAAACGTGGCTTGAAATATTATATATTAAATTATGATTTCGTCATTAATTCTGTTCTTCTCTGTTGTTTTCAGGAAAAAGTCTTTTGGAGGAACAGCAGGAATGGCCTTCGTGTCCACGGTTTGCTCTCGGAGCCACGGAGGAGGAATCAACGCTGTGAGAACCGCCTTTCACTCCGTCTGACGTCCTTTCTTTGTCTTGAGCCTGGAGTTTGTCTCAGTCTCATGTGGGAATAGTCCACGCTGGTCCACTCTGGTCCACACTGGTCCACACTGGTCCACACTGGTCCACACTGGTCCACACTGGTCCACACTGGTCCACACTGGTCCTCACTGGTCCACACTGGTCCTCACTGGTCCACACTGTCCCCCACTGTCCCCCCCGGTCCCCCACTGGTCCACACTGGTCCTCACTGGTCCACACTGGTCCACGCTGGCCCACGCTGGCCCACACTGGTCCACACTGGTCCACACTGGTCCACACTGGTCCTCACTGGTCCACACTGGTCCACACTGGTCCACACTGGTCCACACTGCCCCCTGCTGGTCCACACTGGTCCACACTGGTCCACACTGCCCCCTGCTGGTCCACACTGGTCCACACTGGTCCACACTGCCCCCTGCTGGTCCACACTGGTCCACACTGGTCCACGCTGGTCCACACTGGTCCACGCTGGTCCACACTGGTCCACGCTGGTCCACACTGGTCCACACTGGTCCACACTGCCCCCTGCTGGTCCACGCTGGTCCACGCTGGTCCACACTGCCCCCTGCTGGTCCGCACTGGTCCACACTGGTCCACACTGGTCCACACTGGTCCACACTGGTCCACACTGGTCCACACTGGTCCACACTGCCCCCTGCTGGTCCACACTGGTCCACACTGCCCCCTGCTGGTCCGCACTGGTCCACACTGGTCCACACTGGTCCACACTGGTCCACACTGGTCCACACTGCTCCACACTGCCCCACACTGCCCCCTGCTGGTCCACACTGGTCCACACTGCCCCCTGCTGGTCCGCACTGGTCCACACTGGTCCACACTGGTCCACACTGGTCCACACTGGTCCACACTGCCCCCTGCTGGTCCACACTGGTCCACACTGCCCCCTGCTGGTCCACACTGGTCCACACTGCCCCCTGCTGGTCCACACTGGTCCACACTGGTCCACACTGGTCCACACTGGTCCACACTGGTCCACACTGGTCCACACTGGTCCACACTGGTCCACACTGGTCCACACTGGTCCTCACTGGTCCACACTGGTCCACACTGGTCCACACTTGTCCACACTGGTCCACACTGGTCCACACTGGTCCACACTGCCCCCTGCTGGTCCACACTGGTCCACACTGGTCCACACTGGTCCACACTGCCCCCTGCTGGTCCACACTGGTCCACACTGGTCCACACTGGTCCACACTGGTCCACACTGGTCCACACTTGTCCACACTGGTCCACACTGGTCCTCACTGGTCCACACTGGTCCACACTGGTCCACACTGGTCCACACTGCCCCCTGCTGGTCCACACTGGTCCACACTGCCCCCTGCTGGTCCACACTGGTCCACACTGGTCCACACTGGTCCACACTGGTCCACACTGGTCCACACTGGTCCACACTGGTCCACACTTGTCCGCACTGGTCCACACTGGTCCACACTGGTCCACACTGGTCCACACTGGTCCACACTGCCCCCTGCTGGTCCACACTGGTCCACACTGCCCCCTGCTGGTCCACACTGGTCCACACTGCCCCCTGCTGGTCCACACTGGTCCACACTGGTCCACACTGGTCCACACTGGTCCACACTGGTCCACACTGGTCCACACTGGTCCACACTGGTCCACACTGGTCCACACTGGTCCTCACTGGTCCACACTGGTCCACACTGGTCCACACTTGTCCACACTGGTCCACACTGGTCCACACTGGTCCACACTGCCCCCTGCTGGTCCACACTGGTCCACACTGCCCCCTGCTGGTCCACACTGGTCCACACTGGTCCACACTGGTCCACACTGGTCCTCACTGGTCCTCACTGGTCCACACTGGTCCACACTGGTCCACACTGGTCCACACTGGTCCACACTGGTCCACACTGCCCCCTGCTGGTCCACACTGGTCCACACTGCCCCCTGCTGGTCCACACTGGTCCACACTGGTCCACACTGCCCCCTGCTGGTCCACACTGGTCCACACTGCCCCCTGCTGGTCCACACTGGTCCACACTGGTCCACACTGCCCCCTGCTGGTCCACACTGGTCCACACTGCCCCCTGCTGGTCCACACTGGTCCACACTGTCCCCCTGCTCTCTCTCTCCTTCTTCTCTCCTCTCCCCTCACCCTCTCCTCCTGCTCCTCTCTCTCTTCTCCTTTCGTTCTCACCTCCTCCACTTCTCCTCCTCCTCCCCCTCTCCCCCTCTCCTCCTCCTCTCTCTCTCCTCCTCCTCTTGTTCTCACCTCCTCCTCCTCTCTCTCCTCCTCCTCCTCCTCCTCTCCTCTCTTCCTCCACCTCTCCCCCTCTCTCCTCCTCTCTCTCTCCTCCTCCTCCTCTCGCTCTCTTCTCCTCCTCTTCTCTCTGTCCTCCTCCTCCTCTTGTTCTCATCTCCTCCTCTCTCTCCTCCTCCTGTCGTTCTCACCTCCTCCTCTCTTCCTCCTCCTCTCCTCCTCCTCTCTTCCTCCTCCTCTCCTCCTCCTCTCCTCCTCCTCCTCCTCTCGTTCTCACCTCCTCCCCTCTTCCTCTCTCTCCTCCTCCTCCTCCTCTCATTCTCACCTCCTCCTCTCCTCTTCCTCTTGTTCTCACCTCCTCCTCTCTTCCTCCTCCTCCGCTCTCCCACAGCCAATCAGCTCTCAGCTTTTTTACAAATTTGAAATGAAATCCTAAATTATTAGACGAAGAAAATGAGCAGAAGTCTTGACTTTTTTCCCACAATTTTCTGTTTTTACCAAACACTTTCTGAGGAGAAAACAAAATGTACCAGTTCAGAGGAAAAAGGCCGGGGACTTCAGCTTTAAATCCTACACTTTCATTTGATTGAATGGAAACTACATCCATTAACCCAGGACTGAGAAAAATGAATCTTTGATGCACAGCAAAAAATGTAAATCTATTCAAGCTTAAAATGGCTTGAATTAATCATTTTTATCTGGATTTGAGAAGTTTTGACTCGATGAGATTTAATTGTTGATGTGATGCAGAATATTTCATGGTTTCAAGGTATTTCTGATGATCAGACCATAATTTATTATAAGATAAGAAAATACATTTGTCAGTAAAATGATCTTAACCCAGTGACAGATAATTTGGATTGAAGTAAGAAATAATGTATTGAAACAAGTCACAAACTGTTTGAAACAAGTGAAATAATCTAGTTCCATCAAATAAATCGTCTCCACTGATCTTATCGAGTCAAAACGCCTGAAATTCAGAAATTAATTATTAACCTAGAGATTCATTTGTTTGGTTAAATGACTAATATTTGAACAGTTTGGGCTGGATGTTTGCGCTCAGCTCCGTCTTCTGACTGACTTCTCTGTTTGTTTCCTCCAGTTCCCGAACAACCACGTGGCCTCGTTCGCCTCCATCGTGGCCCATGAACTGGGACACAACCTGGGCATGAACCACGACGACGGCAGGGACTGCACCTGCCCCACCCAGGCCTGCATCATGAACTCTGGAGCCACGTAAGCCCCGCCCCCGCTCCACTGTCTGAGGCCCCCTCTGGTTTAAACAGTCAGTCACCACGGCAACGGGCCTCACTACTGAGCGCTCTCAAACTCACAGTTACAGGTCAGATCTGCGGAGAGGCGAGGTGGACAAAACATCAACATTTAGACCAACATTTTTTTGAGGAGATGCAAAATTTGAACATAGAGTTTATCGTTAATGGTAGAAAATTCTACAAAAAAGCAGATTAAAATGTACTGCTGATTGTACATTTTCAAATAATGGAAAAATAGTGCAATTTCTGCATTTTTAAATAATGTTACCGACATCACATTTGTCCGATAATTAAACCCAGAGGTGGGACCAAGTCTTTGTTTTGCAAGTCTTAACTTTGGCGTCAGCTCCAAGTCGTCTGCTTCACGTCCATTGAACCAAATCACAGTAAACGGCTCAAGTTTTTGCAATTCATAGGATTTTTGTGACTGTATTTTCTTTTCAACCCTTTGGTCGTCAAACGGCTTCACTTCAGCTTTATTTCAATTCAATTCACCCCAAAATCACAACAACAGTTGCCTCGATGGGCCACAGGTGAAAGCAGTTTAAATATTTAGAGACTGAACCTCCTTCTCAGCAAAAAAAAACACACAAAAAAAACTGTGGGAAGTTCATCCAGTGCAGAGAGGAATGAGAACATCCAGGTCAAAGGTCAGGGTCGTGGAGCAGCCGCCGCAGAGTCTGAAAGTCTCCACTCCCAGAAAGAAAAAACATGTGAACAGCAATGAATAGACTCCAGTTGAACAAAAATCTTAAATACTGTTGAAAGTAGAAGAACCAGAGGACAGTGTTCAGCTCACACTTCCTCCAGCACAGCAGGGGGCAGCAGAGCTAACACTGTAGGTGTTTATATGTGTTCTAACCGTCCTGACCATAGACTCTGACAGAGGAGCGTTTGGAGCCTGTGCCTCTTTAACCTGAACAGGAGCTCCGCCTCCTGCTGAGCTTTAGAGACTCCAGGACCAACAATAGTCCACATTTGAGACCAAAGTGCTCTGTTTGATGGGATTCTACTGTCACAGCTTTAAGGTCGATGGGACCGTATCATTTACGGCTTTATAGTTCAGGAGGAGGAGTTTAAATTTGTTTCTAAACTGAATGGGAAGCAGTGAATCGATGAATTTATCTGGGTAAAGTTCTCATATTCAACCGTCTTTCGTGTTCTAAACCAGTGTTTCCCAACCAGGGGTACGGGGACCCCAAGGGGTACGGGGCAGTTACCAGGGGGTACGTGGAATGGTTTCAGGTTTTGATGATGAAATGTACTTTTACCTGAATAAAAACAGTGTTATTAGTTGTAAATTTAGCATCTTTTTGGAGCGTCTTGGACCATAAATACAATTAAAACAGAAAACTCTAATAGTAATAATTGACAATATTTAACTAGTAAATCTGTTTATTTGCCTGAACTCAAGTTAAAGTGCGTATGACAGGTTTTTATGATTTTCTAATTTTGACTTCTTTCAGTGCATTAATACCTTGTGTAAATACAAATTACAGTTTTACACCAATCAAGTCGCTGTTTGTGGAGAAAAGTTGAAAAATATGTTGAAAATTACAGGAAGTAAACAAACTGATGACATCACACTGGGGAGACAAACTTTATACATAATTTACACAAAATAAACTACTTTTTTGACCCTTTAAACTTTAATTCAACAAAATTAAAGGTGTTCACGTGTTTTTTCTTTGTCAAATGAACAAAATCTGTGACATTAGATGAGTTTTGGCCCAGTGTACAGTGTGGTTGCTATGGTAATTTCCTAGTGTGATGTCATACTTTACAACCAGGAAGTAAAATTTAAAACCTAAAAAACAGCTAAACTGGGGTTAAATTAGTAAAGATTTTAGTAGAAATTTGAATATATTTATCTTAACTGCATTTTAGTTAAATGTGTATTTCAACCTGTCATGGGCCCTTTAAGGAGTACTCCGAGTGTGAGACAAAGCTCAGGAGGTAGAGACAAAAAAGGGTGGGAACCATATCATAACATATCGGTTAATCAAAAGAGCAATCTCTAGACTAATCGATTACTGTATTAATCATTAGTTACAGCCCTAATTGTCTAAATATCGTTATTGGGAATCTCCAAATAAATATTGCGTTGTTCCTTTAATCGTCGCCCGGCTGTAGTGAAAAGGCGACGCTGCTCACTCTAAGAACAGGTTTTATTGAGTATTTTTGAGCGATAAAACATGAAAAACGCCTGAACGACTCAGTAAATCCCTGTAAGTGCGCCCCCTGCTGTCCGTGTCTTGCAGCGGCTCTCGTAACTTCAGCAGCTGCAGCGCCGACGACTTCGAGAAGATGATCCTGTCTGTGGGCGGGTCCTGTCTGCTGAACGTGCCCCGCCCCGACGACGCCTACAGCGCCCCCTTCTGCGGCAACGGCCTGGTGGACGGCGGCGAGGAGTGCGACTGCGGCTCACAGAAGGTCAGCGCGGTACAGGGGTTAGCCCCGCCCCTTCAGGCAGGACGGTACACTTCTGACCAGGGGTACAGTGTGTCAGGAATGTTTGAGATTTTATGGGAATTTACGGGAATTAACTGGGAATAAACTGAGAATTAACTGGGAATTAACTGGGAATTAACTGGGAATAAACTGGGAATAAACTAGGAATAAACTAGGAATAAACTAGGAATAAACTGGGAATAAACTGGGAATAAACTGAGAATTAATGACAGAAGTCTGGGAGTCCCTGTCAGACTGTGACCTGGCCCCAGATGAACAGAAGAAGAAGAAGAAGAAGAATGAACAGAGAAGGACTGTTTATTTCACTCATTATTTTGGACAACACGAGCGTTTGAAGTCCTGCGTCCTCTTGCTCTCCTCTGTGCTCTGCCTCTGTCTCTGTGCTCTGTCTCTGTGCTCTGCCTCTGTGCTCTGCCTCTGTCTCTGTGCTCTGCCTCTGTGCTCTGCCTCTGTGCTCTGTCTCTGTGCTCTGCCTCTGTGCTCTGCCTCTGTGCTCTGTGTCTGTGCTCTGTCTCTGTGCTCTGTCTCTGTCTCTGTGCTCTGCCTCTGTGCTCTGTCTCTGTCTCTGCCTCTGTGCTCTGTCTCTGTGCTCTGTGTCTGTGCTCTGTCTCTGTGCTCTGCCTCTGTGCTCTGCCTCTGTCTCTGTGCTCTGTGCTCTTCCTCTGTGCTCTGCCTCTGTCTCTGTGCTCTGCCTCTGTGCTCTGCCTCTGTGCTCTGTCTCTGTGCTCTGTCTCTGTGCTCTGCCTCTGTGCTCTGCCTCTGTCTCTGTGCTCTGTCTCTGTGCTCTGTCTCTGTGCTCTGCCTCTGTGCTCTGTCTCTGTCTCTGCCTCTGTGCTCTGTCTCTGTGCTCTGTGTCTGTGCTCTGTCTCTGTGCTCTGCCTCTGTGCTCTGCCTCTGTCTCTGTGCTCTGCCTCTGTGCTCTGTCTCTGTGCTCTTCCTCTGTCTCTGTCTCTGTGCTCTGTCTCTGTCTCTGTCTCTGTGCTCGTTTACAGTCTGTGGTTTAGTTTATTTGTTTAGAATCAGAAAAGGGTTATTGTCAGTGACAAGATTCACAAACTACGGCCTTGATTTGGCGTCAGGTGCAGCCCTGACCACGACACATCCTGACACTCTGTGAAGTGTCAGATGAAAACCTCCTGAGACCCACAGACGTTCACAGAGTCTCTGTCTCTGTCGATGTTGCTCAGAGTTACTTTGAACACAATCGATGGTATTTATGTCATGTGTCTGGTCTCCCTCTGTAACATGTAAAAGAGGAGGTTTGTGTCATTATTCATGAGTTTATCAGAAGCATCAGCTCAGAAAACTCAAGTTAAAGTCAGTTAGCCTTTAGCTCAGATAACAGTTTTACACACTAATTATCTAAATTAAAACACCAAACGGTTTATTCACTTAAAACTGACTTTTAACTTCCCCTAAATGTGCTCGATGGTTGGTAACAGCCGACACTCTCTGAATTATTCACTATTTGCGTTTTTTATGGGCTGATGCTAACGGCTATTGGGAAAATCCATGACACTTCCTCCGGAGTCCTTCATATCATGCTGGACTAGCCGCTAAGTGTTTGAGGCACGACCATTGAACTCCTCGTCTGTGTCTGTGCTCACCTTCTGTCCAGACCAGACCCAGGGATTGACCCTTTAATCTTCTAACAGAGAGCTGCCCTTAAGGCTCCGCCCACATGAGCAGGAGGGCTTTGTAAAGCACAGAGGGGTTTATAGATTAAAAAGAGTTTGTGCGGCGCCTCTAGTGGCCTCTAGGGGAGGCACTTGTTCAGTAAAGTTCCTCCGTCATGTTTTATAAAAGTGTCCCGGTGTCTTCAGGAGTGCGAGTCCGACCCGTGCTGCGAGTTTGGGACGTGTCGACTGAAATCTGGAGCCGAGTGCGCCTGGGGAGAGTGCTGCCACAAGTGCCAGGTACACGGGAGGGCACCTGACACACACCTGACACACAACTGACACACACCTGACACACACCTGACACACATCTGACACAGAGGGAGGGCACCTGACACAGAGGGAGGGCGTCTGATACAGAGGGAGGGCATCTGACACAGAGGGAGGGCATCTGACACACACCTGACACACAACTGACACACACCTGACACACACCTGACACACATCTGACACAGAGGGAGGGAACCTGACACAGAGGGAGGGCGTCTGGTACAGAGGGAGGGCATCTGACTCACACCTGACACACATCTGACACAGAGGGAGGGCACCTGACACAGAGGGAGGGCGTCTGATACAGAGGGAGGGCATCTGACACAGAGGGAGGGCATCTGACTCACACCTGACACACATCTGACACAGAGGGAGGGAACCTGACACAGAGGGAGGGCGTCTGATACAGAGGGAGGGCATCTGACACAGAGGGAGGGCGTCTGGTACAGAGGGAGGGCATCTGACACACACCTGACACATCTGACACAGAGGCAGGGCATCTGACACAGAGGGAGGGCATCTGACAAACACCTGACACTCACGGGAGGGTGGGAGAGCGTCTGACACAGAGGGAGGGCGTCTGATACAGAGGGAGGGCGTCTGACACATACCTGACACAGAGGGAGGGCATCTGACACACACCTGACACAGAGGGAGGGCGTCTGACACAGAGGGAGGGCGCCTGACACACACCTGACACAGAGGGAGGGTGTCTGATACAGAGGGAGGGCGTCTGACACACACCTGACACAGAGGGAGGGCGTCTGACACAGAGGGAGGGCGCCTGACACACATCTGACACAGAGGGAGGGCACCTGACACACATCTGACACAGAGGGAGGGCACCTGACACACACCTCACACAGAGGGAGGGCACCTGACACACACCTCACACAGAGGGAGGGCACCTGACACACCCCTGACACAGAGGGAGGGCATCTGACACAGAGGGACGGCACCTGACACACACCTGACACAGAGGGAGGGCACCTGACACACACCTGACACAGAGGGAGGGCACCTGACACACCCCTGACACAGAGGGAGGGCACCTGACACAGAGGGAGGGCACCTGACGGGATGTGTCTCCTCAGTTTCTTCCTGGAGGATCCGTGTGTCGCTCGACGTCAGACGAGTGTGATCTGCCGGAGTTCTGCAATGGCTCGTCCCCGCTGTGTCAGAGCGACGTGTTTGTGCAGGTACCAGAACCACCAGAACTACCAGAACTAACAGTACCAGAACTACCAGTACCACCAGTACCACAACTACCAGTACCAGAACTACCAGTACCAGAACTACAAGTACCAGTAGTACTACTACTACAAATACTACTACTACTACTACTACCAGAACTACCAGTACCAGAACTACTGCTACCACAACTACAAGTACCAGTGTTTCGTGTGTGTTTGGTTCCTGTTCTTCGTGTTTTTTAGTTCCTGTTCTTCATGTGTGTTTGGTTCCTGTTCTCCGTGTGTTTAGTTCCTGTTCTTTGTTTTAGTTCCTGTTCTTCATGTGTGTTTGGTTTCTGTTCTCCGTGTGTTTAGTTCCTGTTCTTTGTTTTAGTTCCTGTTCTTCGTGTGTTTAGTTCCTGTTCTTTGTTTTAGTTCCTGTTCTTCGTGTGTTTGGTTCCTGTTCTTCGTGTGTTTTGTTCCTGTTCTTCGTGTGTTTTAGTTCCTGTTCTTCGTGTGTTTAGTTCCTGTTCTTCGTGTGTTTGGTTCCTGTTCTTCGTGTGTGTTTGGTTCCTGTTCTCCGTGTGTTTAGTTCCTGTTCTTTGTGTGTGTTTGGTTCCTGTTCTTCGTGTGTTTGGTTCCTGTTCTTCATGTGTGTTTGGTTCCTGTTCTCCGTGTGTTTAGTTCCTGTTCTTTGTTTTAGTTCCTGTTCTTCATGTGTGTTTGGTTTCTGTTCTCCGTGTGTTTAGTTCCTGTTCTTTGTTTTAGTTCCTGTTCTTCGTGTGTTTAGTTCCTGTTCTTTGTTTTAGTTCCTGTTCTTCGTGTGTTTGGTTCCTGTTCTTCGTGTGTTTTGTTCCTGTTCTTCGTGTGTTTTAGTTCCTGTTCTTCGTGTGTTTAGTTCCTGTTCTTCGTGTGTTTGCTTCCTGTTCTTCGTGTGTGTTTGGTTCCTGTTCTCCGTGTGTTTAGTTCCTGTTCTTTGTGTGTGTTTGGTTCCTGTTCTTCGTGTGTTTGGTTCCTGTTCTTCATGTGTGTTTGGTTCCTGTTCTTCATGTGTGTTTGGTTCCTGTTCTTCGTGTGTGTTTGGTTCCTGTTCTTCGTGTGTTTGGTTCCTGTTCTTTGTGTGTTTGGTTCCTGTTCTCCGTGTGTTTAGTTCCTGTTCTTTGTTTTAGTTCCTGTTCTTCGTGTGTTTGGTTCCTGTTCTTCGTGTGTTTGGTTCCTGTTCTTCATGTGTGTTTGCTTCCTGTTCTTCGTGTGTGTTTGGTTCCTGTTCTCCGTGTGTTTAGTTCCTGTTCTTTGTGTGTGTTTGGTTCCTGTTCTTCGTGTGTTTAGTTCCTGTTCTTCGTGTGTTTGGTTCCTGTTCTTCGTGTGTTTGGTTCCTGTTCTTCGTGTGTTTGGTTCCTGTTCTTCGTGTGTTTGGTTCCTGTTCTCCGTGTGTTTAGTTCCTGTTCTTCGTGTGTTTGGTTCCTGTTCTTCGTGTGTTTGGTTCCTGTTCTTCGTGTGTTTAGTTCCTGTTCTTCGTGTGTTTAGTTCCTGTTCTCCGTGTGTTTAGTTCCTGTTCTCCGTGTGTTTAGTTCCTGTTCTTCGTGTGTTTAGTTCCTGTTCTTCGTGTGTTTGGTTCCTGTTCTCCGTGTGTTTAGTTCCTGTTCTTCGTGTGTTTGGTTCCTGTTCTCCGTGTGTTTAGTTCCTGTTCTTCGTGTGTTTGGTTCCTGTTCTTCGTGTGTTTGGTTCCTGTTCTTCGTGTGTTTGGTTCCTGTTCTTCATGTGTGTTTAGTTCCTGTTCTTCGTTTGGTTCCAGGACGGTCAGCCGTGCAGGAACAGCGAGGCCTACTGCTACAACGGGAAGTGTCAGACGTACGATGGACAGTGTCAGGCCATTTTCGGACCCAGTGAGTGGACCCTGAACGCACCACAGCACTTCATATCACTCACTTCATCTGTACCACACACAGGGCTTTACAGGGGCTTGAAAGTGCCTGAATTTTGGAAAAAAGTGCTTGAAATTCAAACACCCTGATCTGTATCCTCTGCATTGACAGTAAATATCAGTAAAAAGGTCTGTATGCTGCGGATACAACTGTTTGTGGTAATGTTTGAACGTTATTTGGCGTCTTCAAAATGATGTCTGTGCCTGAACTCCGTGGCACGTTTTTCCTCCAATTAATGACTTGAATGGAGCTGCACTAAAACACTGAAAATGACTTCTGATTTATCAAAAATTTCCAACTAAGCAGACTTCACCGAGCCCATTTCTTGTCTCAAAGTGTGTTTTCAGAGAGAAATATATTACATTATTTTACATTATTGTAGTGCTTTGCTGGAATAAACTTGCGATTCTACCTTGAAGGTGCTTGAAAAGTGCTTGAATTTTACTTTTAAAAAGTTGTACGAACCCTGTGTACATATTTTAGTCCTGGTCCAGTCCTGGTCCAGTTGTGGTCCAGTCCTGGTCCATTCCTGGTCCAGTCCTGGCTCAGTCCTGGTCCAGTCCGGGCTCAGTCCTGGTCCAGTTGTGGTCCAGTCCTGGTCCATTCCTGGTCCAGTCCTGGCTCAGTCCTGGTCCAGTCCTGGCTCAGTCCTGGTCCAGTCCTGGTCTAGTCCTTGTCCAGTTGTGGTCCAGTCCTGGCTCAGTCCTGGTCCAGTCCTGGTTTAGTCCTGGTCCAGTCCTGGTCCATTCCTGGTCCAGTCCTGGCTCAGTCCTGGTCCAGTCCTGGTCTAGTCCTTGTCCAGTTGTGGTCCAGTCCTGGCTCAGTCCTGGTCCATTCCTGGTCCAGTCCTGGCTCAGTCCTGGCTCAGTCCTGGCTCAGTCCTGGCTCAGTCCTGGTCCAGTCCTGGCTCAGTCCTGGTCCAGTCCTGGCTCAGTCCTGGTCCAGTCCTGGCTCAGTCCTGGTCCAGTCCTGGTCTAGTCCTGGTCCAGTTGTGGTCCAGTCCTGGCTCAGTCCTGGTCCAGTCCTGGCTCAGTCCTGGTCCAGTCCTGGTCCAGTCCTGGTTTAGTCCTGGTCCAGTCCTGGCTCAGTCCTGGCTCAGTCCTGGTCCAGTCCTGGCTCAGTCCTGGTCCAGTCCTGGTCCAGACCTGGTCCATTCCTGGTCCAGTCCTGGCTCAGTCCTGGCTCAGTCCTGGTCCAGTCCTGGCTCAGTCCTGGTCCAGTCCTGGTCCAGTCCTGGCTCAGTCCTGGTCCAGTCCTGGCTCAGTCCCGGTCCAGTCCTGGCTCAGTCCCGGTCCAGTCCTGGCTCAGTCCTGGCCCAGTCCTGGTTCAGTCCTGGTCCAGTCCTGGTCCAGTCGTGGCCCAGTCCTGGTCCAGTCCTGGTTCAGTCCTGGTTTTGTTTTGTGCAGAGGCCAAAGCTGCTCCTGAAATTTGCTTCAAGGACGTCAACAGTAAAGGAGATCGCTTTGGAAACTGTGGTTACTACGGCTACGGCTACAAGAAGTGTGAGAGCAGGTACTTCTACTACTACGACTACGACTACGACTACGACTACGACTACGACTACGACTACGACTACTACTACTACTACTACTACTACTACTCGCGGCCGGCGGACGACGGCGGCGGCGGCGGCGGCACGGCGGCGGCGGCGGCGGCGACGACCCACCACGACCACGACCACGACCACGACGACCACGACGACGACGACGACCACGACCACGACGACCACTACCACTACCACTACTACTACTACTACTACTACTACTACTACTACTACTACTACTACTACTACTACCACTACTACTACTACCACTACTACTACTACCACTACCAATGAGGGGTAGTAGTGGCTGACACTTCCCACTGGACATGTTCAATTTGTTCCATTTTGTTCCATTTCTGCCTCGTTAAGTATAAAGTCGTGTCTTTTTTAGAAAAGTTCCTCCAGAGCACAATGTTATGTCCAGGCTCCGTTTGCATCAACTAAACCCTTTCAAAATAAAACCAAAACCTGTTCACAGACACGCTCTCTGTGGGAAACTGCAGTGTCCTGAGCTTAAACAGTGTGATGCGTTCACAGACACGCTCTCTGTGGGAAACTGCAGTGTTGTGATCTTAGTGTGGTGCGTTCACAGACACGCTCTCTGTGGGAAACTGCAGTGTCCTGAGCTTAAACAGTGTGGTGCGTTCACAGACACGCTCTCTGTGGGAAACTGCAGTGTCCTGAGCTTAAACAGTGTGGTGCGTTCACAGACACGCTCTCTGTGGGAAACTGCAGTGCTCAAACGTCCAGAGCACCACGGTGTTCGGGATTGAACCCTCGATCATCTCGACGCCCATCGGAGGAACCAAGTGCTTCGGCGTCGACTTCAGACTCGGCTCCGACGTCCCAGATCCAGGGATGGTCCAGGAGGGGACTCGCTGTGGGGAGGACAAGGTGAGACCAGACTGGAGACCGGACTGGAGACCGGACCAGGGACCAGGGACCAGAGACCAGGGACCAGGGACCAGAGACCAGAGACCAGAGACCAGAGACCAGAGACCAGAGACCAGAGACCAGAGACCAGAGACCAGAGACCAGAGACCAGAGACCAGAGACCAGAGACCAGAGACCAGACCTGAGACTGGACCAGAGACCAGAGACTGGACCAGAAACCAAGGACCAGGGACCAGAGACCAGATACTGGACCAGAAACCAAGGACCAAGGACCAGGGACCAGAGACCAGGGACCAGGGACCAGACCTGAGACCAGAGACCAGAGACCAGAGACCAGAGACCAGAGACCAGAGACCAGAGACCAGAGACCAGAGACCAGAGACCAGAGACCAGAGACCAGAGACCAGAGACCAGACCAGAGACCAGACCAGAGACCAGACCTGAGACTGGACCAGAGACCAGAGACCAGAGACCAGACCTGAGACTGGACCAGAGACTGGACCAGAAACCAAGGACCAAGGACCAAGGACCAGGGACCAGGGACCAGAGACCAGATACTGGACCAGAAACCAAGGACCAAGGACCAAGGACCAGAGACCAGGGACCAGGGACCACGGACCAGAGACCAGAGACCAGACCTGAGACTGGACCAGAGACCAGAGACTGGACCAGAAACCAAGGACCAAGGACCAGGGACCAGATACTGGACCAGAAACCAAGGACCAGGGACCAGAGACCAGGGACCAGACCTGAGACTGGACCAGAGACCAGAGACTGGACCAGAAACCAAGGACCAGGGACCAGACCTGAGACCAGAGACTGGACCAGAAACCAAGGACCAAGGACCAGAGACCAGGGACCAGGGACCAGGGACCACGGACCAGAGACCAGAGACCAGACCTGAGACTGGACCAGAGACCAGAGACTGGACCAGAAACCAAGGACCAAGGACCAGGGACCAGGGACCAGATACTGGACCAGAAACCAAGGACCAGGGACCAGGGACCAGAGACCAGGGACCAGACCTGAGACTGGACCAGAGACCAGAGACTGGACCAGAAACCAAGGACCAGGGACCAGACCTGAGACCAGAGACTGGACCAGAGACTGGACCAGAGACTGAACCAGACCAGAGACCAGGGACCTGAGGGACACTGGACCCTTGAGATGGCATCATATTGAAATTATTAAAAAACACAAGCTTTTCACCGTTTAAAATTCTCAGTATTTTGAAGCTTTTTTTAAACGTCTAAATAGTGTTGTGTCGCCGCTGTCTCTGGTCTGTCTCTGGTCTGTCTCTGGTCTGTCTCTGGTCTGTCTCTGGTCTGTCTCTGGTCTGTCTCTGGTCTGTCTCTGAATAAGCGGTAGAAAATGAATGAATGAATAAATAGTGTTGTGTCGCCACTGTCTCTGGTCTGTGTGAGACTCTCAAACACCTCACACCGGCCTCTGTCAGAGCTCCCTGAAGTTACCGTTTAAACCCTCTCTTGGACGGTCCAGTCTCTCCTTTAAACATAGAACTATAATAAAACCTGGAAGATGAATCTAAAATGGCTGCCCTGTTTATCCCTATGGAGTGAGCTCATTGGCGCATGACCCCAATAAAGTTTCTTACTTCCTTTGTTTTACTTCCTGATACGGAGGCGGCCATCTTTGCTTTAGGGCGCCACGTGACGACAATCCCCCACTTCATATAAAAACGGTAATTTCGGTGATTTTAGAAACGGTAGAAAAGAACATTTCCTTCTATTTTATTTAAATACCGATAATAATTCAGTCCTGTCTGTGATTATAATGTGCAATGATAGAAAAAGGCTGGTTCCAAGAGGCTGCAGTACCTCACAAGACCACTAATCAATCTGGGACACAGACAGAGGGGGCGTGTCTTATCCAGTTCATTTAATACATCCATGGTTCACACGATGTTTAAAATGGGCCTTGTTTCTATGTAATCGTTTACTTCTGTGTTGAAGTGTCTCGTTTGTGTTCCAGGTCTGTATGAACTTTGAGTGTCGCAGCTCGGACGTCCTGAAGTACGACTGTGACATCCAGAACAAGTGCCACGGACACGGGGTGAGTCTGACTCCTCCTGGTCACACACTCCTCCTGGTCACACACTCCTCCTGGTCACACACACTCCTCCTGGTCACACACTCCTCCTGGTCACACACTCCTCCTGGTCACACACACTCCTCCTGGTCACACACTCCTCCTGGTCACACACACTCCTCCTGGTCACACACACTCCTCCTGGTCACACACTCCTCCTGGTCACACACACTCCTCCTGGTCACACACACTCCTCCTGGTCACACACACTCCTCCTGGTCACACACACTCCTCCTGGTCACACACACTCCTCCTGGTCACACACACTCCTCCTGGTCACACACACTCCTCCTGGTCACACACACTCCTCCTGGTCACACACACTCCTCCTGGTCACACACTCCTCCTGGTCACACACTCCTCCTGGTCACACACTCCTCCTGGTCACACACACTCCTCCTGGTCACACACACTCCTCCTGGTCACACACTCCTCCTGGTCACACACACTCCTCCTGGTCACACACACTCCTCGTCACACACTCCTCCTGGTCACACACTCCTCCTGGTCACACACTCCTCCTGGTCACACACTCCTCCTGGTCACACACACTTCTCCTGGTCACACACACTCCTCCTGGTCACACACACTCCTCCTGGTCACACACTCCTCCTGGTCACACACACTCCTCCTGGTCACACACACTCTTCCTGGTCACACACACTCCTCCTGGTCACACACTCCTCCTGGTCACACACACTCCTCCTGGTCACACACACTCTTCCTGGTCACACACACTCCTCCTGGTCACACACACTCCTCCTGGTCACACACACTCCTCCTGGTCACACACTCCTCCTGGTCACACACTCCTCCTGGTCACACACACTCCTCCTGGTCACACACACTCCTCCTGGTCACACACTCCTCCTGGTCACACACACTCCTCCTGGTCACACACACTCCTCCTGGTCACACACTCCTCCTGGTCACACACACTCCTCCTGGTCACACACACTCCTCCTGGTCACACACTCCTCCTGGTCACACACACTTCTCCTGGTCACACACACTCCTCCTGGTCACACACACTCCTCCTGGTCACACACTCCTCCTGGTCACACACACTTCTCCTGGTCACACACACTCCTCCTGGTCACACACTCCTCCTGGTCACACACTCCTCCTGGTCACACACACTCCTCCTGGTCACACACACTCTTCCTGGTCACACACACTCCTCCTGGTCACACACACTCCTCCTGGTCACACACACTCCTCCTGGTCACACACTCCTCCTGGTCACACACACTCCTCCTGGTCACACACACTCCTCCTGGTCACACACACTCCTCCTGGTCACACACACTCCTCCTGGTCACACACACACTCCTCCTGGTCACACACTCCTCCTGGTCACACACTCCTCCTGGTCACACACACTCCTCCTGGTCACACACACTCCTCCTGGTCACACACACCTCCTGGTCACACACACCTCCTGGTCACACACTCCTCCTGGTCACACACACTCCTCCTGGTCACACACTCCTCCTGGTCACACACTCCTCCTGGTCACACACTCCTCCTGGTCACACACACTCCTCCTGGTCACACACACTCCTCCTGGTCACACACTCCTCCTGGTCACACACACTCTTCCTGGTCACACACACTCCTCCTGGTCACACACACTCCTCCTGGTCACACACACTCTTCCTGGTCACACACACTCCTCCTGGTCACACACACTCCTCCTGGTCACACACTCCTCCTGGTCACACACTCCTCCTGGTCACACACTCCTCCTCCTGGTCACACACACTCCTCCTGGTCACACACTCCTCCTGGTCACACACTCCTCCTGGTCACACACACTCCTCCTGGTCACACACTCCTCCTGGTCACACACTCCTCCTGGTCACACACACTCCTCCTGGTCACACACACTCCTCCTGGTCACACACACTCCTCCTGGTCACACACTCCTCCTGGTCACACACACTTCTCCTGGTCACGTTCTTCACCTCCTTGTGCTCCTCAGGTTTGCAACAGTAATAAGAACTGCCACTGTGGGTCCGGGTGGGCCCCGCCGTTCTGTCAGTTCAAGGGCTACGGAGGCAGCGTGGACAGCGGCCCCACGTGGAACGGTGAGGAACTGCAGGAGGAGGAGGAGAGGAGGAGGAGTGAGGAGGAAGAGGAAGCGCGGAGGAAGAGAAGAGGAGGATAAGAGAAAAGGAGGACAAGGAAGAGTGAGGAAGAGAAGGAGCGGAGGAAAAGAAGAAGGGGGGAGGAGAGGAAGTGGAGGAGGAGGACATGAAGAAGAGGAGATGGTGGAGGAGCAGAAGGAGGAGGAGAGGAAGATAAGAGGAGGAGCAGGAGGATGAGAAGGAGAGCAGCAGAGGAGGAGGAGAGCAGAGGAGGAGAAGGAGAAGAAGAGCAGCAGAGGTGGAGGAGGAGGAGGAGGAGAGCAGAGAAGGAGAAGAAGAGGAGCAGAGGTGGAGGAAAGGGTCAAAGAAGGAAGAAACAAGGAGCAGAGGATGAAGAGGAGCAGATCAGGAGAGAATGAGAAGCAGGAGAGAAGTAGTAAGAGGAGCAGAGGATGAAGAGGGAGAAGAGGAGGAGCAGAGGATGAAGAGGGAGAAGAGGAGGAGCAGAGGATGAAGAGGGAGAAGAGGAGGAGCAGAGGATGAAGGGGAGCAGGAGAGAGTCAGAGGGTCATCTTGTGGTTTTTCTTCCAGACAAAGACACTTCGTTGAGGGACGGGCTGCTGGTTTTCTTCTTCCTGGTTCTTCCTCTCGTGGTTCTGGGGGCGTTTGTTTTCCTGCGCCGGAACGAGCTGCTGAGGCGGGTGGGGCTCGGGCGCAGGAAGCGGTCCCAGGGATACACGTGAGTCAGACGGACACGCCCCCGACGGATACGCCCCCGACGGACACGCCCCCGACGGACACGCCCCCGACGGACGCGCCCCCAGCGGACGCGCCCCTGACGGACACTGCCTTGATAAACACGCCCCGACAGACACGACCCGACAGACACGCCCCCGATAAACCCGCCCCCGACAGACACGCCCCCGATAAACCCGCCCCCGACAGACACGCCCCCGACAGACACGCCCCCAACAGACACTCCCCCGACGGACACGCCCCCGACAGGCACGTCCCCGACAGACACGCTCCGACAGACACGCCCCCAACAGACACGTCCACACAAACACGCCCCGAGAAACACGCCCCAGACGGACACGCCCCGACAGACACGCCCCGATAAACAAGCCCCCGACAGACAGACACGCCCCCGATAAACAAGCCCCCGACAGACAGACACGCCCCCGATAAACACGCCCCTGACAGGCACGCCCCGAGAAACACGCCCAGACAGACACGCCCCCGATAAACATGCCCCCGACAGACAGACACGCCCCCGACAGACAGACACGCCCCCGACAGACAGACACGCCCCCGACAAACACGCCCCCGACAGACAAGCCCCCAACAGACAGACATGCCCCCGATAGACACGCCCCCGACGGACACGCCCCCGACGGACACGGCCTTGATAAACACGCCCCCGACAAACACGCCCCGACAAACACGCCCACGACAGACAAGCCCCCAACAGACAGACATGCCCCCGATAGACACGCCCCCGCCAGACACGCCCCCGCCAGACACGCCCCGACAAACATGTACGAGACAGACACGTCCCCGACAGACACGCCCCCAACGGACACGCCCCCGACAGACACGCCTCGACGGACACGCCCCGACAAACATGTACGAGACAGACACGGCCCCGACGAACACGCCCCGACAGACACGCCCCGACGAACACGCCCCGACAGACACGCCCCCGATAAACACTGATGCCAGCAGAGGGCGCAGGGACTGTTTATCTGACGGGGTGTTTTGTGTCCAGAGCTGATGGGGCGGTAGCGGCGACAGCCAATCAGAGCAGAGCGCCTCCTCCCAGAGCCCCGCCTCCTGCCGTCGCCCGCGGAAACAACGACATCGTCCGTAACGAGGTGAGTCGCTTTAACGAGGAAACGCTAAGAGTCAAGAGTTAAACGGTACATTTATATTTGAGTTTTAAACCGAAACGCACCAAGATCTGATGAACCCGACCCAAACTCAACAGTTTGGATATTTGGTCCCAGACGTGGAGCAGAGTTCACCAGCTTTGGGTCGAACTCAGTTACATTTTCTTGAGTAACTTTTTAAAGAAATTGTTCTCCTTGTCACCCCGAAAATCCAACATGGCTGTGCGTTTGGATACAGTTCAACTTTAAAGAACTTTAGCTGATTTTTATTGTTGTGAAACGGAAAACACAACTAGTCCATGTTCCACATTTCTGCAGGAAATAAAGTAAACTGTTTTTCCAACTTGACGACTGGAACACAGAAAGTCAGAAAATAACGTCTGTCCCAATTCTGACCCTTAAAGTAGGACTGTAACGCAGTAAAAAACTGGACCAAAACCGGACTAAAACAGGACAAAAACTGGACCAAACCAGGACCAAAACTGGACCAAACCAGGACCAAAACTGGACCAAACCAAGACCAAAATAGGACCAAAGCAGCACCAAAAAGGGACCAAATCAAGACCTAAAGCGGGACCTGAAGAGGGACCTAAAACGGGACTAAAACGCAACCAAAACTGGACCAAATCAGGACTAAAATAGGACTAAAATAGGACCAAAATAGGACCAAAGCAGGACCAAAACTGGACCAAAGCAGCACCAAAACGGGACCAAATCAAGACCTAAAGCGGGACCTGAAGTGGAACCTAAAACGGGACTAAAACAGGACCAACACACAACCAAAACTGGACCAAATCAGGACTAAAATAGGACCAAAGCAGGACCAAAACTGAACCAAAGCAGCACTAAAACGTGACCAAATCGAGACCTAAAACAGGACCTAAGGTGGGACCAAAGTGTGACCAAAACTAGACCAAAACAGGACTGAAACAGTACCAAATCAGGATTAAAACAGGACTAAAACGGGACTAAACCAAATGGTCTGAGTGCGTTACTCTTACTTGAGGACAAATGTTCGTCTGACTGAGTTTCCTGTTGAACGCACTCACAGGAGCCAGAGGAGGGCGCCGTGGAGCAGGTGAGGAGGAGGAGGAGGAGCCATGACACGTCTCCTCCTCAGTCTTTAGCTTTAGCTCTTTAGACAAACGTGATGATGTAATGGGTTCAATGAATGATTCCGGGCGGGACAAGATCAAAGAGCCACCGACACATTATTTCATGACCGAGCGGCAGAATCACGAGCAGCACAAACTTAAATCTGTTTCTTTCTTTTTTTTTGTCTAATTTTTGTCCGTCGAGCTCTTGTTTCTCTCAAATTGACTTTAAACGGTAAAATCTAAAGTGAAAGTAGTTTCTCGTTGTTGCTGCGACTGTGCAGTGCTTAGCTAGCTTGTTTGCCTACGTCACGGGGTGATAAAGGACATTTCAACTCAACACAACGATTAATTGCCTCAACACTTGGACTCAGAAACCTGTTTTTTAAGGAAAGAAAAGTCCTGAGTTCAACTGATCCAAAGTGTGTGTCAGTGACAAATGTGAGCAGCAGGTGGCGCTGGAAATCTGGTCTTTATTTTTATTTTCTACTTTTTCAGTGTCAGGTACAAACTTAATATTTAGCAGAGTTGTAGCTTTTTGTCACGTTTTCGTGGCTTTTTTTTTTTTTTTGTCGCTATTGTGTTTTTTACTTGCGCTTTTGTCACTTTTTAGTTTTGTTTTTGTCACTTTTTAGTTTTGTTTTTGTCACTTTTTAGTTGCGTTTTTTTGTTTTTTGTCACTTTTTTCATGCGCTTTAGTCACTTTTTACTTGTGTTTTTGTCGTTTTTTTGTCACTTTTTAGTTGCATTTTTGTCACTTTTTTCAAGTTTTTTTTTGTTAATGTGACCCTGGAAATCTGCTTTTCTACAACTGTTTACTTTATTATATACTTTTAAATGTCAGATACAAGCTCAATATTTCTCAGAGTTGTACTTTTATATTTGTTCTCAGACTGCAGCGGCTCTTTCACATTTTAGTTTTGAGTTTTACAGAAGAAAACGTCATCACTCACCTCTGACTCTCGTGTTTTTGCCGCTCGTTGTTAAAATTCAGAACATTTGAACGTCGTCTGCTTAAACTCTCAACAACCGCGACATGTTTGACACAAACCCTCTGTTCAAATATTTTTTTTCTCTCTTCATTTCCATTTTGTCGTGACTTATTTTCAGTAAAAAACAATGTTAAACTTCTATATTACGATCATTACTCCGTGCAGATCTTGCCCCAACGCAACGACTTAGTGACAAATGAAAATAAAACGGTGGCTCAAGATCTTGTCCTGTCCATTTTGATCATTATTTAGAACAAATGAAGTGTATCATTTAGATTTGTAGTCCTCCTTGTCGCCTAATCCTACAAACTCTTTAAAATTCTGTCAGAACATTCTCAAATGGAGGCAAAGGTGAAAAAACTTGACCTAAAGCTAATGATTTGAAGTCTTGACACCAAAAAACCAGCAACAATTTTGAATTTCCAAAGTAGAAATGGAAGTTAGTTTGCTTTTCTGTTACGAAAGATGAAAAAACTGATTTGTTTTTTAGCCTCACGACTGTGTTTGAGCTTCACGAAAAGTATAATTTGTGGGAATAAATCTGTAGATAATGGTATTTGTCCAGTAAAACCTAAAACCTTCATCATATTGTGTGTCATAATGTGCTTTAAATGTGCTTTAAACCCAGATAAATGTGTTCAAAGCAGCTCTGGTGTCACTCACATGTGTCTGAGGCTTTTACTTTCACCAAAATCATCCACATTTTTTAGATTTTGTGATATTCTGAGGTTAATCCCAGTTTATCAGTGTATCACATCACGTTGCGTTTCACTTTTGCCTCTAATCTGGAATATAGAATGTTTTATTACAGACATTTAAAGGGTTTGTGTTTTACTCTCATGATTCCACTAGAGCTGTAGACACGCCCCGTCGACCGATTATCGAAAAATAGATCCAAACTCTGCAGTATCTCTTTATATCTGGCCCAAACTGCACCCGAAAGACCAAAACTGCACATGAAAAACATTATTTATACTTGAAAGTACTAGTATTTACATGATAGACCTCAAAATCTTCATCAAACTCATTCCATATCTTCTTGTTTTTGCTTTTTTTAGTCATATAAATTTCCTCCAAAGAAGAAAAAAAGATTAGTCAACCAATAAAAATGTTGATCGACTAAGACTTCATCGACTAAACCAGAGCTTCCCAACCTTTTTTGTCTGGAGCCCCTAAGTCTCACCCTCAGAGCCCCTTCATTTGAGTTTCCAGTAAATGATTGGGTTTACGAGTCCAGGGGAGTCCAGGGGAGTCCAGGGGAGTCCAGGGGAGTCCAGGAGAGTCCAGGAGAGTCCAGGGGAGTCCAGGAGAGTCCAGGAGAGTCCAGGGGAGTCCAGGGGAGTCCAGGGAAGTCCAGGGGAGTCCAGGGGAGTCCAGGGGAGTCCAGGAGAGTCCGGGGGAGTCCAGGGGAGTCCAGGAGTCCAGGAGAGTCCTGGGGAGTCCAGGAGAGTCCAGGGGAGTCCAGGAGAGTCCAGGAGAGTCCAGGAGAGTCCAGGAGAGTCCAGGAGAGTCCAGGAGAGTCCAGGGGAGTCCGGGAGAGTCCAGGGGAGTCCGGGAGTCCAGGGGAGTCCGGGGGAGTCCGGGAGTCCGGGAGTCCGGGAGTCCGGGAGTCCGGGAGTCCGGGAGCCTGGGAGCCCGGGAGCCCGGGAGAGTCCGGGAGAGTCCGGGAGAGTCCGGGAGAGTCCGGGAGAGTCCGGGGGAGTCCGGGGGAGTCCGGGGGAGTCCGGGGGAGTCCGGGGGAGTCCGGGGGAGTTCCTGGGCCCCCTTGGTCCCCGGGCCCCTGGTCGGTGTCCCGTCTGAAGTGTGTGTTTGTGTCTCCACAGCACCAGGCCCAGCTGCTGCCGCCGCACTCACAGGTACGTCCTGCCCTCGTCCTGCCCTCGTCCTGCCCTCGTCCTGCCCTCGTCCTGTCCTCGTCCTGCCCTCGTCCCGGCCTCGTCCCGGCCTCGTCCTGCCCTCGTCCTGTCCCCGTCCTGCCCTCGTCCTGTCCTCGTCCTGCCCTCGTCCTGTCCTCGTCCTGTCCTCGTCCCGTCCTCGTCCCGCCCTCGTCCCGTCCTCGTCCCGTCCTCGTCCTGTCCTCGTCCCGTCCTCGTCCTGCCCTCGTCCCGCCCTCGTCCTGTCCCCGTCCCGTCCTCGTCCTGTCCTCGTCCTGTCCTGTCTCTGAACCTGAATTCACCTGTTTTTCTCTCCAAAGGTCGTGGAGACGAGCAGAACCGGGACGTCCTACTCCAGGCCGCCGCCCCCTCCGCTGTAAGACACACCTCCAGAGTCCAGAGCGTAAACCTTTAAAACAAAAACTGTTTCAAATCAGTCGTCCGAACGATTTCAAACAGTTTTTGGTTTAAGGGTTTACGCAGGGAATAAATTCGGAAAAATGTGTAAATGTTTTAGTAGAAACTAAAATATATTTATCTTAAGTGCATTTTAGTTAAATGAGTGGTCCGCCGCACTCACAGGTACGTCCTGCCCTCGTCCTTTTAAACTCTAACGTCATGTGTTTGTTTCCAGGAAACCCAAACCGACCGCTGCAGCTCAGCCTCTGATGCCTCTAAGACCCGCCCCTCCGCCTCCCGTTTAACCAATCAGGATCCTGCATCTCCAGCCCTTTAACCATTCAGGACGCTCGGAACCTGTGCAGCCAATCAGGAGCCTGCAACCGCTCAGCCAATAAGGAACCACCAGCCTGCTCCGGTCGAACCAATCAGACCAAGCCTCCGCTTCCTGCTTTTGCTCAGCCAATCGGGAGCCTTCACTTCTGCACTTCGTAAACCACTAAGAAAACCACTTCCTGTCGTGTTCGGCCAATCGGGACGCAGCGTACGCCTGAGCCTGTGTCGGAGTCCGTCCAGTCGCGTCACAGATCAGGGATTTGGAGCGTCCTGATTGGTCGCTGTGGGTGTCTGGAGGGGGCGGGGTTTGTGCTGATTGGGCGGTTTGTTTCTGAATGTATTCGTTGTGCTGCTGCCGGACGCGCCTGTCTGTTTAAAGTGGATGCCCCGCAGCAGAGCCGGTCCCAGGCGTCAGAGCGAGACGTTTTAACAGAAGTGAACACGTTTGTGAAGATTAGGCCCGGTTTGGTCCTGGGTTCTGGTCCTGGGGTCTCATTTATACACAATAGTTACATTCAAATGTTACTTTCCTGACGTTTCACATTGAGCTTGTGTTTTATTTTCTTTAAACATAACAAACCACTCACAGAGCAGCAAAACGAAGCAGTAATAATTAGTTCTGACGCTGAGAAAGCTTTTGATTCCATTTGCTGGCCTTTTTTATTAAAATGTTGAACAAATTTCTATCAAACGACTTAAAGCTGGGGTATCTAAGGTATTTTTTTTTTAATTAGCAGTTTTTTTGTTTGACTCCAAAGAGTATCTTGTAAGAGCAGCACTTTGTGACAAAAATGAGACCTCTGCACGCTAATAATAAAGTATTTTATGTCTCGTCAAACAGGAAGTAAGAGCTGAAAGCTGCGCTCTGATTGGCTGTGCTTGGGGCGGTCGCAGGAGTTTAATTTCACCGCTGAGCCTGCGCCTGAAAATGAGATGCTAGTGGATGTTAGCGACGAGCCAAAGGGTTTGAGAAAAGAGACACAAACCGAGAACCAACTGTCGGTTTTGTGTCGTGAAAATGAGGAACCCCAGCTTTAATAAAAAGAGCGTCTGCCGAAACCCGAAATAAACCTGCAAATAAAACTTAAACGATTAAGAGATCAAGACCATAAAGATATTCTGATTTTATTGAGCTTTGATAGTAGGTATTATATACCAGTATTTGCTGCATTGAAGTTGGTAAAAATGGTGTTTCTGTTCTGAAAATGGCTAATAGAGTATCGGATCAGTATCGGATCAGTATCGGATCAGTATCGGACGAGTGGGAATCAATACCCGGTTCATCCTATTTTCCAGTATTTGCACCGGTATCGATACTTTCACTGATATCGATTCGGGTAATCTGTGCTCAGAGAGACGAGAAGTCTGAGGGAGTTTGTGTTGAGGAAGTTTGTCTGCGAGAGGTTTTGGAAATGGTCTGTTTTATCCAGGTCTAGTCCAGGTTTAGATCAGGTCTTGGTCCCAGTTTGGTCCCAGTTTGGTCCCAGTTTAGTCCCAGTTTGGTCCCTGTTTGGTCCCTGTTTGGTCCTCTGTTTGGTCCTAGTTTGGTCCTTTGTTTGGTCCTAGTTTGGTCCTTTGTTTGGTCCCAGTTTGGTCCCAGTTTGGTCCCAGTTTGGTCCCAGTTTGGTCCCAGTTTGATCCCAGTTTGGTCCTAGTTTAGTCCCAGTTTGGTCCCAGTTTGGTCCCAGTTTGGTCCTAGTTTGGTCCTAGTTTGGTCCCAGTTTGGTCCCAGTTTGGTCCTAGTTTGGTCCTAGTTTGGTCCCAGTTTGGTCCCAGTTTGGTCCCAGTTTGGTCCTAGTTTGGTCCTAGTTTGGTCCCAGTTTGGTCCCAGTTTGGTCCTAGTTTGGTCCTAGTTTGGTCCCAGTTTGGTCCCAGTTTGGTCATCTGTTTTCTGTTTTCCCCCCGTCCTTCAGTGTCTCTGGATTTGGAGAAACTGGAGGATTATTGTTTTATGTTTTAGGTCGATGAAGGAAACCAGAGGAATCTACGGAAGCCCTGAGAGGCAAACAAAACAAATAAATAAATAGAGTTCAAAATATTTTTCTTCTACTTTGAGCTTGCAGGTGTTTTGGTTTGTCTGATGAAAAAGTAATCTAGTGTTTTCTTTGAGGATTGATTTAAATACTAGAAGACCTGTGAGCCAACCCACTTTGATGAAAGTTTAGCTTGTTCTAGTATTTAAAGCAACACACACGGAAAACACTCGAACTTTAGAGCATGTTTTAACCAAAAAACGGAAGAAAAATATTTTGAACTCAGAAAATTAAGTTGTACTATTTTTTTGTGTTTCTTTTTATAGAAATACAACTTGACAAGGAAAGTTAAAAAATTCTGAACTTTGCACATCAGCAAACGGGGCTACGATCCAACTCTTTAGTTTTAATTGCAATATTTAGTCAGAGCCACCAACAGCCTGTTTATTCTCAAACTGGAGAAAAATGTTTGTAATTTAGAAAATTGAGTGGCCTCAATTTTTTTTTTTCTTGCCTCTCAGGGCTTCCGTAGCACAAGGCCATAACATAAACTCCTGGTCGAGAATCAAACCCAGAACCTTCCCTTTTATGGTTTTAACAAAATTGAAAACACAGAAATTACAATAAACATCACAAATTTAATTATTTTTTTATTTTTTAAATCTTTGTAGAATGAAAAATGGTCTTCTGGTTAAAACTCAAACTCTAAAAAAAATCCAGCGTGTGGTAAAACGTCTCGCCCCTGATGCCTGTGGGTCACATGATCGGTCACATGACTGGCACGCAGCCACGCCCACCTCGCTGCAGGGAATGTACTTTCACAGAGGGGGGTGTGCAAAGCCTTCTGGGAAATGTAGGCAAATCGCTTAAAACCGTCTGAACATTTCTATAAAAACACACTTTGTCTGGTGTCCACAGCAGACTCTGGTTTGTGAGCGGCCTTTAAGTGTTTTAGGAAATTTAAAAAAGTGTGGAAATTATATTTTTATTTAACTTTATTTTAACCATTTTTGAGGAATGTCCCGATTTAAAAGCAGAACTAAGTAACTTCAGCCACACAGCTCCCCCTGCTGCTCTCTGGTGGAATTACACTGCGGTGAAAAGACGCAAAAGCTTGTTTTTTTCTAAGGAAGGAATAAGGAAGTAAAATCACACACAAACACGTGACTTTACCAAATATGAAAGAAATATGACAGAAGAGCGGGGGTTTGTCAGGAGCTGTCTTTGAGTCGATGTTGGAGCTGGTTTTCCATCCAGAGACAGCAGGGGGCGACGGCGAGCTTCAAACGCACTGAAAAACGGATTTACGAAAACTTTAATGAGGTCAAAATGTTACTTAGTTCTGCTTTAAGATGAAACTATCTCACAATTTGTTCGATTTTGTTAAAGGTTTTGTTTTAATTCAGTTTTACGCTGCGTTTAGTCGTGTTTCGAGCCCAGTTTAGTCCAGATTCAGACTCGTCCTGTTCTGATTTAGTCCTGGTCTAATCCAAGTCCAGCTCTGGCTTTTGCACAAACGCCACATTAAAACCAGGACTAAACCAAGACTAGGACTAAACCAGGACTAAACCAGGACTAAACCAGGACTAAACCAAGACTAAACCAAGACTAAACCAGGACTAGGACTAAACCAGGACTAAACCAGGACTAAACCAGGACTAAACCAAGACTAGGACTAAACCAGGACTAAACCAAGACTAGGACTAAACCAGGACTAAACCAGGACTAAACCAAGACTAGGACTAAACCAGGACTAAACCAGGACTAAACCAAGACTAAACCAGGACTAAACCAGGACTAAACCAAGACTAAACCAGGACTAAACCGGGTCTAAACCAAGACTAAACCGGGTCTAAACCAAGACTAAACCAAGACTAAACCAGGTCTAAACTGAAACGTTTTTATGACATTTCGACCGCTTTTGTCAGTGTTTAGTCTTTGATCTTTGTCACTTTAATTACTGTTTTTTACTTTTTTCAGCAAAAATATAGGAGCTGACGAATGAACACCGTGTTATTATTTCAGATTACGTCAAATCAGAAACGACAAAAATTAAATATGAATGTTTTGACATGAGGTTTGTGGACGAAAGAGACAAAAACGGAAACATTTTATGGAAGAATTCACCTTTTAACTGTCAGTACACGGCTGTTTGCCCCGGTGTGTTTCTGTAATCACCGGGACAATCCTCATGAAGCAAAAACTGGCACAAAGTTCCACGTCTTCAAGATTCAATTCCCTCCCGCTTTAGTGTTAAAGGGGGTGGCATTTCTCAAACACAAGGGCATGATTGTGGTCGGATAAAAGAATTGTATTTCAAGTTTAACGCCGCGTTCCGGTTTCCCTCGGACCTCGGAGTGACGTTTTCTCCGCGTTTTTTTGTGCTCAAGGCGTCAAAATAATGAGCAGAACGTTAGATTTTAGCTCGGAATATTACAAGAACGATTCAAAAGAAGAAATGAAAACAACAAAGTGCTCAAATTACTCAAAATATGGATCCTTTGGAGATGATTTATTAACCTGGACATTGTTATTACAGTAAATAACACCCTGGGAATTCTGAAAGTCCGACCTCCGAAGACAAACTGGAACGCGGCACATTTTTGGACCCAGTTCTTTGCAAAAAAATGATACGGTTCACGTTACATTTGTGATTGTTTGTTTTGTTTTGTTTCTTTCGCAAACATTGAGTCTCTGCTCTCCGTCTGAGATGATCACAGCCATCTCTGTGCTCTCTGTGCTCTCTGCATACTCTCTGTGCTCTCTGCACACTCTCTGTGCTCTCTGCACACTCTCTGTGCTCTCTGCACACTCTCTGTGCTCTCTGCACACTCTCTGTGCTCTCTGCACACTCTCTGTGCTCTCTGCACACTCTCTGTGCTCTCTGCACACTCTCTATGCTCTCTGCACACTCTCTGTGCTCTCTGCACACTCTCTGTGCTCTCTGCACACTCTCTGTGCTCTCTGCACACTCTCTGTGCTCTCTGCACACACTCTCTGTGCTCTCTGCACACTCTCTGTGCTCTCTGCACACTCTCTGTGCTCTCTGCACACTCTCTGTGCTCTCTGCACACTCTCTGTGCTCTCTGCACACACTCTCTGTGCTCTCTGCACACACTCTCTGTGCTCTCTGCACACTCTCTGTGCTCTCTGCACACTCTCTGTGCTCTCTGCACACTCTCTGTGCTCTCTGCACACACTCTCTGTGCTCTCTGCACACTCTCTGTGCTCTCTGCACACACTCTGTGCTCTCTGCACACTCTCTATGCTCTCTGCACACTCTCTGTGCTCTCTGCACACTCTCTGTGCTCTCTGCACACTCTCTGTGCTCTCTGCACACTCTCTGTGCTCTCTGCACACACTCTCTGTGCTCTCTGCACACACTCTCTGTGCTCTCTGCACACTCTCTGTGCTCTCTGCACACTCTCTGTGCTCTCTGCACACTCTCTGTGCTCTCTGCACACACTCTCTGTGCTCTCTGCACACTCTCTGTGCTCTCTGCACACACTCTGTGCTCTCTGCACACTCTCTATGCTCTCTGCACACTCTCTGTGCTCTCTGCACACTCTCTATGCTCTCTGCACACTCTCTGTGCTCTCTGCACACTCTCTGTGCTCTCTGCACACTCTCTGTGCTCTCTGCACACACTCTGTGCTCTCTGTGCTCTCTGCACACTCTCTGTGCTCTCTGCACTGTGAGCCTGTCGTCCCTTTACTCTGCACTGAAGCCTAAACTAAGCCTGGCTCGCTTCAGGTTCACTCGAGCCGGACTCAGCTGAGCCGGGCCACGCTGGGCCAGGTTGCACCGGTCCGGGCCGCACTGGGCCGCGCTGGGCCGGGTTGCACCGGTCCGGGCCGCACTGGGCCGGGCCGCACTGGGCCGCGCTGGGCCGGGTTGCACCGGTCCGGGAAGCGCTGGGCACAGACACAGGCGTTTTTGCACAGAATTAACAAACTGCAATTCTAAAAACATGGGGCTGGACTCGTGCCATTTTAACGTTTTAAAAATGCCAAATATTCAGAATAATTTAGTGCAACTCATCGATTCAGAGGAAGTGAAGCTGCTGTTGTCACTAAAACTAAACATCCAGATATTTAAGTCTGGTTTATTTTACGTTGAGGATTCTTGTCTGACGTTTGTGGCACACGGTGATGTTTGATGGTTTCCATGGAGATCTTCTGTTATGCTTTGCTGGAATGTTCCACAGTGGCATTAAACCATCTCCACGGAGACAAGAGGTGACGGTACACGGTCAGGTCACAGCTCAGATCTGTGGAGAGGCGCGCGCAGGTTCTTCAGAACACACCGGTACGTTTAATGCCACACTCTGGAACATTCTGAGTAAAACAGTGACACAGTGCAACTTTGTATTTATTTTTAAACATCGAAAAATAAACTGTTTCTTCAAAAGAGAGAGAAAAAAAAGAACGTTACATTTCTAAAAAGTGCTTTTACAGGTTTTTATGATTTTCTAATTGTTTTGTTGGATAAAACCTGCTGGAAACATAAACCCTGTGTCTGTTTGTGGAAGAAAAATGTAAAAACCAGCGTAAAATGAAACGCTCTGAAACTCATCGATGACTACACACTGTGCAAAATGTACAACACACCCTTTAAACATTCATTCAGCAAAAACCTTTCACTTTTTCCATTTATTTTTATTTGTCAGATACATGTTTCTGTGACATTAGAGGAGTTAATAGTGTAACATGTCATAATGTACAACCAGGAAATGAAATTATAGACGTCAAAATTGGTCAAAACTGGAAATTTTAAAAAAATCAAAATTGAAAAATGAGTAAAATTTAATTAAAGAAACGTATTACTATTGTTTTCTGGCTCTTTTTCGTTTTAAAGCAGATTTAGTGACAACAGTGAGTGTGAAAAACAGAAGAATCCTCTGAATAAACCAGCGGCGTCTGTTTGTCTGAGGAATCTTCAAACCGTTTGTGCAGATGTGGTGTATTTATGGTCAAAGTCCGGGGCAGATCCTCCGCGTCAAAGCCGTGCTCTGGTTGGACTTTTCGTGGATCCTGAGAGTCCAAACTCAGGGCAGAACTAAACCCGTGTCACCTTTTTCTAACAAACGATTTTCTACGGAGTTCGTTTGACGGCGGCGAGAAGAGGAAAGACTCTGACGAGACGGGACGAAGGGACTTTTCTGCTCCGGTCATATTTAATGAAATTATTGCAGTGAATTGTAATAAAGGTCCATAGGAATGTGTTTAAATGACACGTGTCTGTGTTTATTTGTTTGTTTTCGTTGTATTTGAGTTTAATTTAAGAGTCTAATTAGGTCGATACGGCAAAAAATTATCACAATTTTCTTGGGTCCAGATCATGATTTTGATTTTCTCACGATTCTAATTCTAAATATCTAATTGTGATTTATGTTTTAATGATAGGATTCTGTTCAAATTTACATTTTAAAGGTCCCATATTCTGCTCTTTTCCCCTTTACACAGTCTGTTCTAAGGGCTTTGTTGATACATTTTCTCGTTGTGTAATATCCATAACATAACAGTTTACAAAAAACACCCATTTCTTGGACTGGCCCCCCTCCTTGCAAAAGCAAACGGCTCACTCTGAACAGAGAGCAGGCTGCCTCCCCCGCCCAACCCGCGCGCCTCCCCTGTAGTGGAGATGGTGCATGCGCCGTGTGCTCCGGTAAACAGCGATACACAAACACTGAATAAACATCTTCTCGTCCTGACGGTGCGTCGTGCTGAGTCCTACGTCCTGGATCTGACCTGGAGTTTGACGTGCTCCAGGGCCTCGACGACGGACGTGCCGTTTGGTAAATAACAAGCTAACTCTTCTATCTGTCGTATCCATCGTGTAATTACTGTGTAGCATTAGCATTAGCTGTTTTTATTCTTCCTGGAGGCGTGGCTTAAACACCGCGTCATCTTAGTGAGGAGCCCCCGTCTGCTGCTCAGCCGAGGGGGACGGAAAAGACAGTTCTCTAGTGAAAACATGAGGGAATCAATCAAAAAACCACTTTGGGCACAACATACGAGGCCCAGATAGCACTGGAGGAAGGTTAGAACTAGTGTTGGTCTAAACGAGCCGAGGCACCGATTCCCGTATCATGCGCTGAAAGCAATGCCTCAACCGAGCTGTGTCGCCGAGCGTATCACTTTAAGAAAAGTCACGTGACCGACACAGTGACTGTGTCACGTTAGACCACGTCGTATCACGTGTCATTGAGGCGCCAGTTCAATATCAGGAAGTCCAGCACAGGTGACTCACTTGTTGCTACGACAACGCGGTGACTATGAAGCCTCCAAGAAAGAGAAAGTGTTCTTCTGTGGGATCATTTTGACCTCAGAACACCTGATAAGGTCATTTATATTCCATTCCCGTTTCCACGGGAAGCCTTTCATAAATATTTTTGTGACCCACAGGTTAAATGTCGTCTATGCTCATCGGAGTTGTCCTATGCAACCCGAAACACGTCATCAATGCTACGGCATTTTAGAGCTCGCCATGAAAGAGAAAATACATTAGGAATGGACACTGGTGGATTAGTATTTTGTAATCAGTCACTAATTATTATGGAGGCTAATAGCAATCTAAATCTAACACACACAAGCACTGAAATGTTCACAAGCACTCATGACACACACAAAATGTGTTTAATCATAACAAGAATATAAATAATATTTGCTCTAATTTCACTTTATCACAGAGAGATTAATGAAAATAGGCCCAATTCTTTTGTTCACGTGGAAAAAGTAATATATTGCACTTAGTTACACAAACTAATTACAATGTGTTCCTTTGCATTATGGCTACAGTACATTTTTTTAACCACTAGATGGAACCCATACACATATGTGATACAACGTGATACAGTGTCGACACAGTAAGAGGAATGTGTGACACACACACTGAGGTATCGTCTACCCATCACTAGTTAGAACCTCTGAAAAGTCCATTTTGCATGTTATGGGACCTTTAAACACAATTGCTTTTAGTCGTGTTTTTGTCACGTTCGGTTTGTCATATTTAAACGTGTCTTTGTCACTTTTAGTCGTGTTTTTGTGGTTTTTAGTTGAATTTTTGTCGTGTTTTTGACGCTTTCAGTTGTGTTTGTGACGTTTAAATGCTTTTTTGTCGATTTTAGTCACGTTTTGTTGCATTGAGTCGCGTTTTTGTCGCTTTTGAACACATTTTTATCGCTTTTGTTCGCACTTTTGTGGCTTGTTCCAGATCATGTTTGTACAAATCCAACTGTTTTTATTCAGAGCCCTGTTCACGCAAATGACAAACGAGGGAAAAGGCTCGCCGTGAGAAGATTATGTAAAGTAGATTGATTTGTGTAAAATGTTTAATGAACACGAGCACAAACACGTCACATGCGCCGATTTCCTGAAAACTTCTTTTTAGTCGAGTAGAACTTATTTTCTATTGAGCTCGTCTGCTCCGTGTGAACTACAACGGAAACAAGACGGCGACGCCCACGACAACTTCTGGAATAAGATGAATAAAAGCAAAAAAATCCTTATTTTCCCCCCCGGAGCATGAGCCTTAGATAAAGCACAAACACAAAAAAGTTCAATTATCAAAGTATTTATTACAAAACGATGATTAAAAAGTTCAGCTCTGTCATTTGAGTCGTTGTTCCTTTGTATAATGTGACGACACAAGATGGAGACGGATGTTGGTTACTGTGGGTTACCATAGCAACGTTCTCTCAGGCCCTCACTATAACTCAATGGTTCTATTTATTCATTTCATTCATTTGAGCCAATTATACGCCACCAGACTCTACACTCACAGTTGTCCGGGGTTATTATTTGTCAAATTCTAACTATTGTGTCATGTGTGTGGATGTGGGCCTTGTTTACAGTCTGGTTGCTACGGTAACAGTGGTGGAATTACCTCTAACTGTGTATTTGTGTCATGCTCAACAGGAAGTGACATCATAAGGACAAATGTTTACTCAAATCACTACGTTTTAGTCAAATGTGAGTTTAACCCGTCTTTAAATGGACTTTAAATAGATTTGTTTAGTACAAATGTTGAGAACATTTGTATTTTCTGTATTTTTACTGAAGTAACACAATGTGGTGCTTCCTCCACAACGACTGAAGACAAAGGTCCAGGGAGTTTGATTAAGACGGTCAGCAACACTGTCAAGGACGAGGACGAGCAGGAGGACGAGCAGAGAGCAGGAGGACGAGCAGAGAGCAGGAGGACGAGCAGAGAGCAGGAGGACGAGCAGAGAGCAGGAGGACGAGCAGGACGAGCAGGAGGACGAGCAGAGAGCAGGAGGACGAGCAGAGAGCAGGAGGACGAGCATAGAGCAGGAGGATGAGCAGAGAGCAGGAGGACGAGCAGAGAGCAGGAGGACGAGCAGAGAGCAGGAGGACGAGCAGAGAGCAGGAGGACGAGCAGGAGGACGAGCAGAGAGCAGGAGGACGAGCAGAGAGCAGGAGGACGAGCAGAGAGCAGGAGGACGAGCAGGAGGACGAGCAGGAGGACGAGCAGAGAGCAAGAGGACGAGCAGAGAGCAGGAGGACGAGCAGAGAGCAGGAGGACGAGCATAGAGCAGGAGGACGAGCAGAGAGCAAGACGACGAGCAGGAAACAGGAGGACGAGCAGAGAGCAGGAGGACGAGCAGAGAGCAGGAGGACGAGCAGAGAGCAGGAGGACGAGCAGAGAGCAGGAGGACGAGCAGAGAGCAGGAGGACGAGCAGTAGGACGAGCAGAGAGCAAGAGGACGAGCAGAGAGCAGGAGGACGAGCAGAGAGCAGGAGGAGGACGAGCAGAGAGCAGGAGGACGAGCAGGAGGACGAGCAGAGAGCAGGAGGACGAGCAGAGAGCAGGAGGACGAGCAGAGAGCAGGAGGACGAGCAGAGAGCAGGAGGACGAGCAGGAGGACGAGCAGAGAGCAGGAGGACGAGCAGAGAGCAGGAGGACGAGCAGAGAGCAGGAAGACGAGCAGGAGGACGAGCAGAGAGCAGGAGGACGAGCAGAGAGCAGGAGGACGAGCAGGAGGACGAGCAGAGAGCAGGAGGACGAGCAGAGAGCAGGAGGACGAGCAGAGAGCAGGAGGAGGACGAGCAGTAGGACGAGCAGAGAGCAAGAGGACGAGCAGAGAGCAGGAGGACGAGCAGAGAGCAGGAGGACGAGCAGGAGGACGAGCAGAGAGCAGGAGGACGAGCAGAGAGCAGGAGGGGCAGAAACAGGAGGACGAGCAGAGAGCAGGAGGACGAGCAGAGAGCAGGAGGACGAGCAGAGAGCAGGAGGACGAGCAGAGAGCAGGAGGACGAGCAGAGAGCAGGAGGACGAGCAGAGAGCAGGAGGACGAGCAGAGAGCAGGAGGACGAGCAGAGAGCAGGAGGGACGAGCAAGAGAGCAGGAGGACGAGCAGAGAGCAGGAGGATGAGCAGGAGGGCGAGCAGAGAGCAAGAGGGCGAGCAGAGAGCAGGAGGACGAGCAGGAGGACGAGCAGAGAGCAGGAGGACGAGCAGAGAGCAGGAGGACGAGCAGTAGGACGAGCAGAGAGCAGGAGGACGAGCAGAGAGCAGGAGGACGAGCAGAGAGCAGGAAGACGAGCAGGAGGACGAGCAGAGAGCAGGAGGACGAGCAGAGAGCAGGAGGACGAGCAGGAGGACGAGCAGAGAGCAGGAGGACGAGCAGAGAGCAGGAGGACGAGCAGAGAGCAGGAGGACGAGCAGTAGGACGAGCAGAGAGCAAGAGGACGAGCAGAGAGCAGGAGGACGAGCAGAGAGCAGGAGGACGAGCAGGAGGACGAGCAGAGAGCAGGAGGACGAGCAGAGAGCAGGAGGACGAGCAGGAGGACGAGCAGAGAGCAGGAGGACGAGCAGAGAGCAGGAGGACGAGCAGAGAGCAGGAGGATGAGCAGGAGGACGAGCAGAGAGCAAGAGGACGAGCAGAGAGCAGGAGGATGAGCAGGAGGGACGAGCAGAGAGCAGGAGGACGAGCAGAGAGCAGGAGGATGAGCAGGAGGACGAGCAGAGAGCAAGAGGACGAGCAGAGAGCAGGAGGACGAGCAGGAGGACGAGCAGAGAGCAGGAGGACGAGCAGAGAGCAGGAGGAAGAGCAGGAGGACGAGCAGAGAGCAAGAGGACGAGCAGAGAGCAGGAGGACGAGCAGGAGGACGAGCAGAGAGCAAGAGGACGAGCAGAGAGCAGGAGGACGAGCAGAGAGCAGGAGGATGAGCAGGAGGACGAGCAGAGAGCAGGAGGACGAGCAGAGAGCAGGAGGACGAGCAGAGAGCAGGAGGACGAGCAGAGAGCAGGAGGATGAGCAGGAGGACGAGCAGAGAGCAAGAGGACGAGCAGAGAGCAGGAGGACGAGCAGAGAGCAGGAGGACGAGCAGTGTCATAGAAAATTATGTTGTGGATTTCTAAAAATGGTTGTCCATAAAAATGCAAAGAGAGTGAGTCTGGATCCATAAGTTTGCTTTATTCACTGCTACCAAGGTGAACAAAGGACGGCTGTCCCTCACAGAGCTTCTCTCCCTAGACGACGTACCTCACAGTCCAACAGTAGAACATTATATAGATTCAGGTGTGGGCTGGCTCACAACAGTCCTGAAGCCAATCAGATTGGGTAATCAGGTGCTTTGTATCGGGTCAGGAGCTACATTGTGATGCAATCAGGGTCCTAAGAGAATGGTCACCACAGGGGGGGGTCCCGAGTGGTGTGTTTACAATAGCAGAGGTGTGTTCTGAACGAGAGGACCCCCCTGTTGGCTGGTCTGGAAGGGAGTGGGGACACAAAGGATATTTATGACTTTTATCACCTTCGGTTGCAGAACAGGATCTTCTTGAGTCTCAAGACTCTGAAACAAATGGTCACATGTTTATGCAGGACACCGAAGGACAGCAATACAATACATGAAAAGACATCTTCAACTCCTTGATTAATCAGGAGGGCTCCCGGATGTCTGCTCATATATACCACATGGGACAGATTTAAGTTCACTTTTATCAGCTTTTAACAAGTCTGCAATATCCAAGATTGCTATAACAGCAGAGAGCAGGAGGACGAGCAGGAGGACACCAGCAGGAGGACGAGCAGGAGGACACTAGCAGGAGGACACCAGCAGGAGGACACCAGCAGGAGGACGAGCAGGAGGACACCAGCAGGAGGACACCAGCAGGAGGACACCAGCAGGAGGACACCAGCAGGAGGACACCAGCAGGAGGACGAGCAGGAGGACACCAGCAGGAGGACACCAGCAGGAGGACACCAGCAGGAGGACACCAGCAGGAGGACACCAGCAGGAGGACGAGCAGGAGGACACTAGCAGGAGGACACCAGCAGGAGGACACCAGCAGGAGGACACCAGCAGGAGGACACCAGCAGGAGGACACTAGCAGGAGGACACCAGCAGGAGGAAACCAGCAGGAGGACACTAGCAGGAGAACACTAGCAGGAGGACGAGCAGGAGGACACCAGCAGGAGGACACCAGCAGGAGGACGAGCAGGAGGACACTAGCAGGACACCAGCAGGAGGACACCAGCAGGAGGACGAGCAGGAGGACACTAGCAGGAGGACACCAGCAGGAGGACACCAGCAGGAGGACACCTGCAGGAGGACACTAGCAGGAGGACGAGCAGGAGGACACTAGCAGGAGGACACCAGCAGGAGGACACCAGCAGGAGGACACCAGCAGGAGGACAACAGCAGGAGGACACCAGCAGGAGGACACCTGCAGGAGGACACCAGCAGGAGGACACTAGCAGCCGTCGATCTGGGTGCGCAGGCTGAACCGGACCAGCTCGGCGCACTCGGGGCCACAGTCTGAGGGCCAGACCTGGACCAGCGCCTCGGAGTCCAGAGGGAACCGGAACCTGCAACAGACGAGAGCCAGAGGGTAAAAGAAGAGCTGGACTGAGCTAAAGTGGGCGTGTCTAACGAAGCCTCGAAACAAACCGCGTGTCTCTAACGAGGAAGTCACATGACTGAGGCTTCTGTTTGTGTGAAATCAGAAAAAACAGAAACACTTCGTGTTTGTGAGCGTAACACTATGTATAAATATCCTTATTTTTATCATCTGTGTTCATTGACTCTGGTTACCACCTTTAAAATAAATGTTATATTCATTGAAAAACATAAACCCCCAGTAGAGGGCAGCATTGTGAGGCTCATCAGTAACAGAGGATCAGAACGAAGGACAGACACATCCCACCGGCCCTGGTCCCTCAGACTCTAGAGCGTCTGTGATTCCTGCTCAGGTTTGGACTCAGAGTCCGTGACGTCTGACCCAAACATCACAAATGTTTTCTTGAGATAAAACCTAAATCGTACCCGAATGATTCCTTTTAAAAGTCACATGTGCCACGTGTGAAGTCCAGACTGAACCAGTGTCACGTTGGTCTCTGAGCAGGACGGAGACTGTAACCACTCAGTACACTTTATGGGGGGGTCTGGGTCTGGGTCTGGTCTTGGTCTGGTCCTGCCCTGGCCCTGGCCCCACCCTGGCCCCGCCCTCACCTGTAGTTCTGGCCCTGGCCCCGCCCTGGTCCCGCCCTGGTCCTGCCCTGGTCCCGCCCTGGTCCCGACCTGGCCCCGCCCTCATCTGTAGTCCTGGCCCTGCCCTCACCTGTAGTCCTGGCCCTGGTCCCGCCCTGGCCCCGCCCTGGTCCCGCCCTTACCTGTAGTCCTGGCCCTGCCCTCACCTGTAGTCCTGGCCCTGGTCCCGCCCTGGCCCTGGCCCCGCCCTCACCTGTAGTCCTGGCCCTGCCCTCACCTGTAGTCCTGGCCCTGGTCCCGCCCTGGCCCTGGCCCCGCCCTCACCTGTAGTCCTGGCCCTGGCCCCACCCTGGTCCCGCCCTCACCTGTAGTCCTGGCCCTGCCCTCACCTGTAGTCCTGGCCCTGGTCCCGCCCTGGCCCTGGCCCCGCCCTCACCTGTAGTCCTGGCCCTGGCCCCACCCTGGTCCCGCCCTCACCTGTAGTCCTGGCCCTGCCCTCACCTGTAGTCCTGGCCCTGGTCCTGCCCTGGTCCCGCCCTGGCCCTGGCCCCGCCCTCACCTGTAGTCCTGGCCCTGGCCCCACCCTGGTCCCGCCCTCACCTGTAGTCCTGGTCCCGCCCTCACCTGTAGTCCTGGCCCTGGTCCCGCCCTGGCCCCGCCCTCACCTGTAGTTCTGGCCCTGGACCACCTCGAGGCCGGAGGAGCCTGAGATGAGGTACTGCTGGCCCCGCCCTGGTCCCGCCCTGGTCCTACCCTGGTCCCGCCCTGGCCCCGCCCTCACCTGTAGTCCTGGCCCTGGCCCCACCCTGGTCCCGCCCTCACCTGTAGTCCTGGTCCCGCCCTCATCTGTAGTCCTGGCCCTGGTCCCGCCCTGGCCCCGCCCTGGTCCCGCCCTTACCTGTAGTCCTGGCCCTGCCCTCACCTGTAGTCCTGGCCCTGGTCCCGCCCTGGCCCTGGCCCCGCCCTCACCTGTAGTCCTGGCCCTGGCCCTGGCCCCACCCTGGTCCCGCCCTCACCTGTAGTCCTGGCCCTGCCCTCACCTGTAGTCCTGGCCCTGGTCCTGCCCTGGTCCCGCCCTGGCCCTGGCCCCGCCCTCACCTGTAGTCCTGGCCCTGGCCCCACCCTGGTCCCGCCCTCACCTGTAGTCCTGGTCCCGCCCTGGTCCCGCCCTCACCTGTAGTCCTGGCCCTGGTCCCGCCCTGGCCCCGCCCTCACCTGTAGTCCTGGCCCTGGCCCACCTCGAGGCCGGAGGAGCCTGAGATGAGGTACTGCTGGTCCTTCTGAAGGTCCACGGAGCTGCAGGTGGTTTTCTTCACAAAGTCCACCTCGGCGTTTGCACTGACGTCCTCGAACTCTGAAACCACCAGAACCAAACCGTCAAAAAACACAACAAAAGAAACAAACAAGTGATAAAAACAGACAGATAAAAATGTAGCTGTCACTTAGATGTATTTGTGGACTCTAGATTGATCTAAAAGAGAGTCACAGTTGTTAGTTTTTAGTTCTTATGATCATAATGTGACCTGAATAATCATGACGTCCGACTGAATAATCTGCACCTTCTTTGGAGGTGAATGAAACACGCCCTCAGTCGCTTCATGACAAAAGAACGAGGGGCGGACCGAGGAATCTGGGGCCCAGGGCAAAATGAACAGGCCCCTCCTCATCAACAGGGATTTTCTGTAACTTTTCTGTCGTGTCTCTTTAATTGTTCTTTAAAGGAAGCTTGTTTTTTTGTTGTTTTTATTATTATTATTATTATTATTATTATTATTATTATTTATATATTCTATTCTTTTTTTAAACAAATTCATATGTGCAACAGCTTACATGGTTTAAACAGGGGGTTTGGGGGTCCTTCCCTCGAAAAATATCTAAGAAATCAGATCATAATTCCTGTTTGTTGGTGCATTGTTCAGCTGAATTATATAATTGTATATAATAATGTCAGCTTTTATTTACGATTTAGTTAATACAGACCTGATATAGTTGACAATCCTATATATTATTGGTCTTTTTGTTGTTTAAAGGTTCCCTGCATCACTTTACAGTGACACTGAGAGCACAGCTTACAAACAGAGAGGACGTACTTCCTTGGCTCTTGATGACTTCGACGACGGAGGCCGTGTAGCTCTGGAAGTCCCCCTCGGACTCAACGTGGGTCACTTTCACTTTGTAGGCTGTGAACACAAGCAGAGGCCGTGAGCCGAGCGGGACGCCGCGTAAACGTGGACGAAGCTGTGGTCGATATTTATCACGGTTTTATATCTGTGAAGCCGCAGTTTGTGAAGAAACGTTTGAAAAATAAAAGTTTGAAATGGCAGGAAGTAGAGCTGAGTTATAAAACAGTGTATTATTGTTGCTTGTTGTTGTGTGTTCTTGAGTGTGTGCGGTTTGACGGTGCAGTTTATTGTTGTTTGTTGTTGTTTATTGTTGTTGTGTATTGTTGTTGTGTGTTCTTGAGGGCGTGCGGTGTGACGGTGCAGTGTATTGTTGTTGTGTGTTGTTGTGTGTTCTTGTTGTTGTTTATTGTTGTTGTTGTTGTGTGTTCTTGTTGTTGTTTATTGTTGTTGTTTATTGTTGTTGTTGTTGTGTGTTCTTGTTGTTTATTGTTGTTGTGTGTTCTTCAGTGCATGTGGTGTGACGGTGCAGTGTATTGTTGTTGTGTGTTGTTGTGTGTTCTTGTTGTTGTGTGTTCTTGTTGTTTATTGTTGTTGTGTGTTCTTGTTGTTGTTTATTGTTGTTGTGTGTTCTTGTTGTTGTTTATTGTTGTTGTTGTGTGTTCTTGAGTGCGTGCACTGTGACAGTGCAGTGTATTCTTGTTGTTGTTTGTTGTTGTTGTGTGTTCTTGTTGTTGTTTATTGTTGTTGTTTGTTATTGCTGTTGTGTGTTCTTGGGTGTGTGCGCTGTGACAGTGCAGTGTATTCTTGTTGTGTGTTCTTGTTGTGTGTTCTTGTTTTGTGACGGTGCGGTGTGTCCTGAGGTGTAGTACCGTATGTGACCTCCGGGCGGCAGATCTCTTGTGAGAGTTTGGCTGCGGTGACGGTCGGGTCCACGTTTCTTCTGAAGCTGGAGCAGACGGCTGACACACAAACACACAAACACACACACACACACACACACATACACACATACACATACACACACACACACACACACACACACACACACACACACACACACACACGATAAAGTAAACATCACAGTAATGTACAGCGTTGTCATTAAAGGGGACGTATCATCACAAACACTTTAATGAGCTGTAATCGATGATCATTATTTTACTCAGAGTTGTGTTTTGATTGAATCCTGTTTGAGTTGATCCTGTATTTTCCTGCAACTGAAGCTCCAGTGTTTTCACCTGCCCCCTAGCCCCGCCCACATCCTGTACTTGGTGTGATTATGTTAAAAAGAAGAACATTTTCGCCACTTTTCCTTTATGTAACAGAATTCAAAAGCTGTTGTCATTTCCACGACAACAGATCGATCTCTTCAGCCTTGAACCTGGTTTACTCTGATCTTAAATCTAGAGCGCTCACGTGTCGGGCTGGACTCACCGCTGATGCACTGACACTGCTCAAACTGACACAGACGGTGCATCTTCTGCTCCTGGTCCGACACCTGCTTCCTGCATTTGGCCCCTGGACACACAACACGCAGAGTTTGACACGGATTTCCCATCAGCCACTGCAACCAGTTCATCCATGAATCGCAACTAATCGATGATAGAAAAGGTTGTCAGCGAATTAAGTCATCTAATAATCGTGAAATGGTCCAAACACAGACTCCAAAACATTCTCTGAGCTGAAACAAGAGCTTTATGACTCAGACAAAAGCAGAGGAAACATGTACAGTGTGTTTTTGATTAAAATACTTTACGTCCAAAGGCTTCACTTCAGCTTTATTTGAGTAAAATTTTGTAAAAATCATTCATGAGTCGTCAACGTTCTACAAAACTAAACGATTAATCCAAAGAATAATTGCCAGACTTATCAATTACTGAAATAATCGTTAGTAGCAGCTCTTTTTCACATTGTGCCTTAAATACTTAGCGCTGTAGAAGAACCAGGCTTTGGGGAAACGGAGAGAATTTAACCGAGATTCAAGTATTTCAAACGCTTCATGGTTTGGTTTGTTTAAGGCGAGACGCTGCAAAAAGATATCAATTGTAGTTTAGTCACATAAATGTAAGAAAGAAATGTATGACATGTTTTTCATCACGTCATGTTTTCATGTAGAAATAAGGCATTTTATGTGTAAAAAGGACCAAAATGTCACATATTTGGGACATTTAAATCTGAAAAATGGACAGAACCAGGTTTGAATTTCTTGGTTCATTTTGTAACATATTAGTGATAAAAACATTTTTATAGAGGATTTATTATTTAGTTTTTAAGTAAACTAGATTTTACTGAAAATTGTCCTAAAAATTCAAATTTCACCTCATTTTTTGACTTAAAACTTCAAAAAATCAGTTTTAGAATCAGATATTAAAAAATCCTTGTGTGTTTTCTCAGAATCCTGTTGAGTCCAGATTGTACAGTTTGTGTGGATCTACTTTTAGGCTGATCTTTATGTCTCGAGGGACAAAAATGCATTTAGAGCAAACGTCCTTTGAAGTTTTTATCGGATTTTTGTCACTTTTAGTCGCATTTTTGTGGTTTTCAGCACTATTTTTGTCACTTTTAGTCAAATCCTTGTGTCCGTTCTGTCTAAATCTTGTTCAGTCCAGATTGTACAGTTTGGTGTTGGATCTACTTTAAGGCTGATCTTTATGTCTCGAGGGACAAAAATACATTTTAAGAAAACGTCCTTTGAAGTTACAATGTCCCAGAGAAATCTATGGATGAAGTGGATTCAATGAAAGAATCAAACATTTTAGGATCAGATTGTACACGTTTGTCGTTTCCACATGAAAGTCCAGATGTGAGAAAGAAAACTGACCAAAAAACAAAAAAAAAAATTTAAAAATGAGTTTTCCCTGTAGAGTCTCGCCTTAAATCAAAAAGTCTCCTTGAGTGAAAATGTGGCTTGAAGCAGAGTTAAGAGTTTGGAAGAAGAATTTTGACAATAGACCCTTTAAAATGTCGTCAAAATAAAGCAGACAGTTCTTCATTTTCAATAATTCGTTCACATCAGTTATAAATACTAAGGTTTTCAATCGTTTTGTGACGAGAAAAAACAACAAATTAGGATTTCCATGGAAGAAACGTCAGATAGTTTGTTCTTCTGTTACAAAATGATGGACAATACACTGTTTTCTAGATTTAAAACTGTATTTGAGCTTCATAAAAGTATAATTAATAGTCAAGTATGTGATATATCTGTGGATACAATGAAAAATGATTGTGGGGTCATCATTTCTGTGAGTATTTGTCCAGTTAAACCTAAAAATCTGGATTTTTCCTTCATCAAAAATGCAAAGAGTTTATCATTATCTCCATAAACAAAAACAAATCATGTCAAATACAATAATAAATGTGTTTAAAGCAGCTCTGACGTCACTCACATGTGTCTGAGGCTCAAACTGACACTAAATTGTTCATATTTTGTGATATTCTGAGGTTAATCCCAGTTTCTCAATTAAATCACATTACACTTTTGCTTCAAGAATTTAGAATGCTTTTGTTTACGAACTTTTAAAGGGTCTATAGGTTTAGTTCACGTCACAACATTCTGTACAGTTTAAAGGATACATATAATATTTTGTAAAATCAAGCTTTTAACTCTGTTCTAACATTGTTCGTCATCAAAAACACCTGGAGTCACATTTAGCTTCATTCACACTCGTTTGATGGATCCTCTCCCTCCGACGTCAAACACACTTCCTGCTGAACTCCCTCGATCCGTGATGTTTTTGTGACGTGGCTCCGAGAATCGTCTGCCTTTTTGAAGTTCATAAATCATCGTCCGACTCGTCCTGAGCATTTCTGCCTCTAAATACGAGCATCGAAACTAACACGGCTAGCATAACAAGCAGTGTTCAGTTTAAATGTGTGTAAAGGCCTCTGCAGCCAGTAGATGGAGCCACAGCTAAGTCACTCTGGCGTCTCCCAAGGCTGTGATAAAGTTATATTGTTCTTTGTAAAAAACATGTTATTTTTAGTTGTAAAACATGAGACGTCAAAGTAAAGACACTCAAGAGTAGCTTTAACAGAACAAATGACGCAGAATATTAAAGCCCATGTGAAAGTTCTCCTGATTTTCTGACTTAGTTTGGTGGGAGGGCACCTGTGGTAAATATTTATCGTAGTTTTACATTTGTGAAGTTGCAATTTGTGAAGAAATTTTGAAAAATTACAGGAAGTAGAGCAGAGTTCTAAAACCCCTCTGTGATGTCATCAAAAAGCGACGCACCATTGATAATAAAAGGAAAATTTATAACCGACACATTTTTCTGACAGTTTAAACCGTCGTTCAACAAAATGTTATCATGGATTATTATTTGTCAAATCATAATTATTGTGTACTATAAGTGGATGTTGGCCCTTGTGTACAGCCTGGTTGCTAGGTAACAGCTGTTTATAGCCTGGTTGCTAGGTAACAGTTGGCCCTTGTTTACAGTCTGGTTGCTAGGTAACAGTTGGACCTTGTGTACAGCCTGGTTGCTAGGTAACAGTTGGCCCTTGTGCACAGCCTGGTTGCTAGGTAACAGTTGGCCCTTGTTTACAGTCTGGTTGCTAGGTTGGCCCTTGTTTACAGCCTGGTTGCTAGGTAACAGTTGGCCCTTGTGTACAGCCTGGTTGCTAGGTAACAGTTGGCCCTTGTTTACAGTCTGGTTGCTATGGTAACAGTTGTGGAATTACCCCTAACTATGTCATATTTGTGCTCATGACCAACCAGGATAAACTTATAAACTTTACACAAAGTGTCAAACGGAACAATAGGCAAAATGTTTAGTCAAATCTTAAATAATAATAATCATGTTCACTACGTTTTAGTCGATGTGTTGTTGAACCTGTCGAATCGACTTTAAAACAGCACAAGTTTCTCATCAGTTATTGGGAAAAAAACGTCACAGATCGAGGGGGTTCAGCAGGAAGTGTGTTTGACGTTGGAGGGAGATGTCAAACTCGTGTGAATGAAGTTGAACGTGACTCTGTGTGTTTTTGAGGAGGCGCACAGTCAGACCGGGGTCAGCTGAAGGTTACCCTGGTCCTGCTCCTCGTACACGGTGAACACCACGTCGCTGGTTCCTCCCACGACAAACGCCGTCCTGATCCGGAATCCCACACAGAGGAAACGATCGGCCGGGACCTGCACAAGAGGGCGGGGTCAGTGAGTGTGACCTCACCACACCTGAGCAGGTCTGGACTTTACATGCCCTTTGAACTTCTCCTCCTCTGCTGCTCCCTCCTCTTCCTCCTCTGCTCCGCCTCCTCTCCTCCTCCTCCTCTCCTCCTCCTCCTCCTCTCCTCCTCTTTCTTCTCCTCCTCTCCTCCTCTCATCCTCCTCTCCTCCTCCTTCTTCTCCTCCTCTCCTCCTCCTTCCTCTCCTCTCATCCTCCTCTCCTCCTCCTCCTCTCATCATCCTCTTCTTCTCCTTCCCTCCTCCTCTTCCTCTCCTCCTCCTCCTCTCCTCCTCCTCCTCTCCTCCTCCTCCTCTTTCTCCTCCTCGTCTTTCTCCTCCTCGTCTTTCTCCTCCTCCTCTTTCTCCTCCTCGTCTTTCTCCTCCTCGTCTTTCTCCTCCTCCTCCTCTTTCTCCTCCTCGTCTTTCTCCTCTTTCTCCTCCTCCTCTCCTCCTCCTCCACCTCTTTCTCCTCCTCGTCTTTCTCCTCCTCCTCTTTCTCCTCCTCGTCTTTCTCGTCTGTCTCCTCTTTCTCCTCCTCCTCTCCTCCTCCTCTTTCTCCTCCTCGTCTTTCTCCTCCTCCTCTCCTCCTACTCCTCCTCTCATCCTCCTCTTCTTCTCCTTCCCTCCTCCTCCTCCTCTCCTCCTCTTTCTCCTCCTCCTCTCCTCCTCCTCCTCTCCTCCTTCTCTCCTCCTCCTTCTCCTCCTCCTCTTTAAACTCACGCCGTAGAGCTGGACTATTGCAGTTCTCTCGTTCAGCCTGTAGGAGGCGACCATGGGATACTCCAGGTCCATCAGGGGTCGGAGGTCGTCCAGGAAGGGCTCGATGCCGGTGGGCAGCTGGATCTCCATCACCGTGAGGAGCGACTCCTCTGCCACCTCGTTTGGAGGCGGCTTGTACCTGAACAAACACAGTCACTATTATTATTATTATGTTGTTGTTATTATTATTATTATTATTATTATTATTAATAAAGTTTTTCCGGGTTTTCTGAGAGCAACAAGTGACCGAGTCTTTGAAAAAAGACCAAAACTGAGATTAACAAAGCAGTCCAGACGGTTTTGTCCATTGAGTTACAATAGATGATGTCACTTCCTGTGTCTCCAGAAGGGCCACGCCCCCTTCTGGGGGAAAACAAACGCTGCATACATTGAAATGAATGGATCAGTGGTAAACTTCAGATAAACACTTCAAATGTATATTTCGTGAAGTCTTTCACAAAGAGAAAGATAAAAGGAACCCACCAGACTATGCTAATCCAGTGTATGGTTTGTGTTTTCTTACAAGAGCTTTGTGCTGGGTTTGAAATGAATGAATTAAACACATGGAGCCTTTACATCATTGATCATCACGACGAAATGGATGATGAGTTTGTATTTTCTACAGAGGGCCGTTCACCCGAGGCAGAAGGACGCTGGCCATAATTGGCTCTTATTTCCTTAAAAACCCTGGTTCTCGTCCCTCGGTCGAGGTGTGCGGGGCCCGAGGGTCTGATGCTGTCAATGTTTAATGTAAAAAGGAGAGAAGATCTGGAGCCAAGGGGCCAAGGGGTCTGTCCTGGGCCTGAGGGTCTGAAGGCCCAGAACTGGACCCTCCTCCTAATCATTTATACCAGAGGGGCCTGTGTGAGGCTTCTTGTCCCGGCCGGAGTGACATTACAAACATTATGAAAAGAGTTCGATGGTACAGATGGCCCCCGTGTCAATAATCCATAAAACCACCGAAAACAACAAAGAGAAAGAAACATAAACTTGACCTGACAGTGGAATCCAGAATGAAGAACGTAGAGTCTTACCGTGCACACGCGACCAGGTGAGGAGCGCGCAGGCCGCTCTCTGAAAACACAAGCAGCACACGACAAGAAAACACTTCAGCAACAATCAGTTCATCGTGTCCTGAACAAACTCAAACCGTGCTCCGGCTCAGACTGAGGCCCCCCAGCCCTCGACCATACCCCACAGGCACCTCCAGCCCTCGACCACACCCCACAGGCACCTCCAGCCCTCGACCACACCCCACAGCCCCCTCCAGCCCTCGACCACACCCCACAGGCACCTCCAGCCCTCGACCACACCCCACAGCCCCCTCCAGCCCTCGACCACACCCCACAGCCCCCTCCAGCCCTCGACCACACCCCACAGGCACCTCCTGCCCCTCGACCACACCCCACAGCCCCCTCCTGCCCCTCGACTACACCCCACAGCCCCCTCCAGCCCTCGACCACACCCCACAGCCCCCTCCTGCCCCTCGACCACACCCCATAGCCCCCTCCAGCCCTCGACCACACCCCACAGCCCCCTCCTGCCCCTCGACCACACCCCACAGCCCCCTCCAGCCCTCGACCACACCCCACGGGCACCTCCTGCCCCTCGACCACACCCCACAGGCACCTCCAGCCCCTCGACCACACCCCACAGCCCCCTCCTGCCCTCGACCACACCCCACAGGCACCTCCAGCCCCACGACCACACCCCACAGGCACCTCCAGCCCTCGACCACACCCCACAGGCACCTCCAGCCCACGACCACACCCCACAGGCACCTCCAGCCCTCGACCACACCCCACGGGCACCTCCTGCCCCTCGACCACACCCCATAGCCCCCTCCAGCCCTCGACCACACCCCACAGCCCCCTCCAGCCCTCGACCACACCCCACAGGCACCTCCAGCCCCTCGACCACACCCCACAGCCCCCTCCAGCCCTCGACCACACCCCACAGCCCCTCCAGCCCTCGACCACACCCCACAGGCACCTCCAGCCCTCGACCATACCCCACAGCCCCCTCCAGCCCTCGACCACACCCCACAGGCACCTCCAGCCCCTCGACCACACCCCACAGCCCCCTCCTGCCCTCGACCACACCCCACAGGCACCTCCAGCCCTCGACCACACCCCACAGGCACCTCCAGCCCTCGACCACACCCCACAGGCACCTTTGCAGCCAAGGTTTACGTCAAAATAAATAAATGTACTGCTCACACAGAGAGCTGCTGTGAGTGAAACATGCTATAGACTTTACACATGAGACAAACGCTTCCCCACACGGTCAAAAACAAGGGCACGAACAGGGCACAGATATGTTCTCGAAGGCAGTGATTCCCAAACGTTTTTGTCTCGAGTTCCCCCTAATCTTTGTTTCACACTCAGAGTACCCTTTAACTTCAGGCAAATAATGGGTTTAGTCACGTATTGTTAATTATTACTATTATATTTTGTTTTAGTCATATTTATGATCCAAGATACTCCAAAAAGATGATACATTTACAACTAATGACACTTTTTTATAAAAAATACATTTAGTCATAGGGGTGCACGGTGGCAGAGCGGCTAGAGCTTCTGCCTCTCAATAAGGAGATTGTGGACCACCCCAACATCACACGATCTCTCTGGGTGGAGTCTGCATGTCCTCCCCGTGTTACCGTGGGTTCTCTCCAGGTTCTCTGGCTCCTCCCACCGTCCAAACACATGACTGTGTAGGTTAATTGACAACTCTAAATTGTCCCTAGTGAATGAATGTGAGAGTGAATGGTTGTCTGTCCTTGTCTGTCTCTGTGTGTTTGATGTGATGAGTTGTCCACTGTCCAGGGTGTGCCCCGCCTAAGGCCCAAAGTCACTGGGATAGACTCCAGTCACCCACGACCCCTAATGGGAATAAGACGTAGAAAATGAATGAATGAACATTTAGTCATCTTTTACAACCTAAAACCATTCCAAGTGCCCCCTGGTGATTCCTCACGTACCCCTTGGGGTTGAACAATGTCCCCTCGATGTGTCCCATTGAACCCAAAGATATGTACCTTATTATCTCAATGAGAATAAAAGGCACTCATATCTCATACAGAACAACAATTTATATGAAATTTGGAAATCTGCTTTCAAAAGAGTAAAAATGTAAGGGTTGTACCCTCTTTTAGGGGCACAGTGTGTGCCCTGGAGGGTCCTGCCCCGCCACAGCCCATGTGTGTGTGGCAGGTGTAAAAGGTGGTGTGCCGTGGTAACTTTTCAACCAAAAAAAGTGTCCCGCGAGTCAAAAAAGGTTGAAAATCACTGCTTTAAGGCACAGATTTTACACTTTTAACAGTGCACAGACACTTCTGTTTGTGGGCTAATGCTAATGCTAATTCATTCATTTTCTCCGGTTCCCGTCACGGGTCGCGGGTGACTGGGGCCTGTCCCAGTGACTTTGGGCCTTAGGCGGGGTACACCCTGGACAGTGGACAACTCATCACAGCAAACACAGAGACACAGACAACCTTCAGTCTCATTCAGTCACTCGAGGCAATTTAGAGTGACCAATTAACCTGACCACATGATGTGTTTGGACGGTGGGAGGAGCCAAACCCGGAGAGAACCCACGGTAACACAGAGAGAACATGCAGACTCCACCCACAGAGAGCGTGGGATGTTGGTCTGGTCCGGGAATCAAACCAATGATCTCCTTATTGAGAGACAATAATAATAATAATGCATCAAACTTGTATAACGACAAGAGCTCTAACTGCTCTGCCACCGTGTACCTCTAATGCTAATGCTAATGCTAATGCTAATGCTAATTTTGAAAAAAAAAAAAAAAAAAACAAGCAAAAGTATCTATGAATAAAAACGATCTGGTAGTTTTACTTTAAATGTTCATTGGTTGTTTGTTTTATTTTATGTTTTGATAAAAGTTAGCATTAGCTGTAAACAGTTAGCTTAGCCACGGCCTGATCCTTGTCTTTTGTGTCAGGGCTGGACTCACCGCTGGAGCCCGACTTCAGGATGTCGAGGCTGATGTCGAAGTTACAGTTTGTCTGAAGTGGAGCCGTCTCATAATAAACCATCTTGAGCTGTGGACACAACACCAGGCACTTCAGACGGGAACATTCACAAAACACAATAAATAATAATATACAACAATACGGTCCCCATCGTTCCACTTTTTTGTTCGTTTGATTTGCTTGTTATTCATTATTCTAGATTGAATAAATCCTGTATATCTGGGATTCCAGATGTATCTGAATGTTTCATTTCCACACGTCTGATTGGCCGATACAGAGTCATTACTGTCTGTTATTTGGATCGTGTTATATTTTTTGTGCTGATGGAGAAATCTTTTTTTGTCAAAATGTGGGACTTAAACTGGATGCTTTATAATATTTATGCCACGTGGAAACCCTTTAGGTTCTGCAGTGCATTGTGGGTAATGTAGCGTGGCCACTCGCCTTGACGTGGGACACTCCGCGGCCGTAGCCTGTGGTCGCCGTCACTCCACCGTTCTTTGTGAGCTGCAACAGAACGAGAATCAAACCAGGACCAGGCCAGGACCAGGACCAAACCAGGACTAACCCAGGACTAAGGTCTGCACCAAGATAGGACTAACCCAGGACTAAGGTCTGCACCAAGACCAGGACTAACCCAGGACTAAGGTCTGCACCAAGATAGGACTAACCCAGGACTAAGGTCTGCACCAAGACCAGGACTAACCCAGGACTAAGGTCTGCACCAAGACCAGGACTAACCCAGGACTAAGGTCTGCACCAAGACCTGGACTAACCCAGGACTAAGGTCTGCACCAAGATAGGACTAACCCAGGACTAAGGTCTGCACCAAGACCAGGACTAACCCAGGACTAAGGTCTGCACCAAGATAGGACTAACCCAGGACTAAGGTCTGCACCAAGACCAGGACTAACCCAGGACTAAGGTCTGCACCAAGACCAGGACTAACCCAGGACTAAGGTCTGCACCAAGACCTGGACTAACCCAGGACTAAGGTCTGCACCAAGATAGGACTAACCCAGGACTAAGGTCTGCACCAAGACCAGGACTAACCCAGGACTAAGGTCTGCACCAAGATAGGACTAACCCAGGACTAAGGTCTGCACCAAGACCAGGACTAACCCAGGACTAAGGTCTGCACCAAGACCAGGACTAACCCAGGACTAAGGTCTGCACCAAGACCTGGACTAACCCAGGACTAAGGTCTGCACCAAGATAGGACTAACCCAGGACTAAGGTCTGCACCAAGACCAGGACTAACCCAGGACTAAGGTCTGCACCAAGACCAGGACTAACCCAGGACTAAGGTCTGCACCAAGACCTGGACTAACCCAGGACTAAGGTCTGCACCAAGATAGGACTAACCCAGGACTAAGGTCTGCACCAAGACCAGGACTAACCCAGGACTAAGGTCTGCACCAAGATAGGACTAACCCAGGACTAAGGTCTGCACCAAGACCAGGACTAACCCAGGACTAAGGTCTGCACCAAGACCAGGACTAACCCAGGACTAAGGTAAAAACACAACAGGTTCGTGTGACGTCACGACACACAGGGATGACCCTCTTATCCTCCTGGAGGAACTCTCCTTGATCTGGATGAACTGATCCTCTTCTGCCTGGAGGAACTACTTCTACTCTGCTCTGGATGAACTGTAGTCTGCCTGGAGGACCTCTCTGTGCTGGATGGACTGTGTAGAGGAGCCATCTGTCCAGAGGAACTCTCCCTCATTAGATGATCCACCTTCCTCCCTCTTGAGTGGTTCAAGTGGATGTGTCAGTCCTGGTCCATCTGCAGTCTGTCCGTCCTGGTCCAGTCCTGGTCCAGTCCTGGTTCAGTCCTGGTTCAGTCCTGGTTCAGTCCTGGTTCAGTCCTGGTTCAGTCCTGGTTCAGTCCTGGTTCAGTCTGTCCTGTGGGAGGAGGATCTCTCCTTCATGTGGTTCTCCCTGAGGTTGCAGACGGGGCACAGGGAGAACATGCAGACGGGGCACAGGGAGAACATGCAGACGGGGCACAGGGAGAACATGCAGACGGGGCACAGGGAGAACATGCAGACGGGCACAGGGAGAACATGCAGACGGGCACAGGGAGAACACGCAGACGGGGCACAGAGAGAACATGCAGACGGGGCACAGGGAGAACATGCAGACGGGCACAGGGAGAACATGCAGACGGGCACAGGGAGAACACGCAGACGGGCACAGGGAGAACACGCAGACGGGGCACAGAGAGAACACGCAGACGGGCACAGGGAGAACATGCAGACGGGGCAGAGGGAGAACATGCAGACGGGGCAGAGGGAGAACATGCAGACGGGCACAGGGAGAACATGCAGACGGGCACAGGGAGAAACGGGGCACAGGGAGAACACGCAGACGGTGCACAGGGAGAACACGCAGACGGGCACAGGGAGAACACGCAGACGGGGCACAGGGAGAACATGCAGACGGGGGACAAGGAGAACATGCAGACGGGCACAGGGAGAACATGCAGACGGGGCAGAGGGAGAACATGCAGACGGGGCAGAGGGAGAACATGCAGACGGGGGACAAGGAGAACATGCAGACGGGGCACAGAGAGAACACGCAGACGGGGCACAGGGAGAACATGCAGACGGGGCACAGGGAGAACATGCAAACGGGCACAGGGAGAACATGCAGACGGGGCATAGGGATAACATGCAGACGGGGCACAGGGAGAACATGCAGACGGGCACAGGGAGAACACGCAGACGGGGCACAGAGAGAACATGCAGACGGGGCACAGGGAGAACATGCAGACGGGCACAGGGAGAACATGCAGACGGGCACAGGGAGAACACGCAGACGGGCACACGGAGAACATGCAGACGGGGCACAGGGAGAACATGCAGACGGGCACAGGGAGAACATGCAGACGGGCACAGGGAGAACACGCAGACGGGCACAGGGAGAACACGCAGACGGGGCACAGAGAGAACACGCAGACGGGGCACAGGGAGAACACGCAGACGGGGCACAGTGAGAACACGCAGACGGGGCACAGGGAGAACAAGCAGACGGGGCAGAGGGAGAACATGCAGACGGGGCACAGGGAGAACATGCAGACGGGCACAGGGAGAACACGCATGACGGGCACAGGGAGAACACGCAGACGGGCACAGGGAGAACATGCAGACGGGGCAGAGGGAGAAAATGCAGACGGGGCACAGGGAGAACATGCAGACGGGCGACAGGAGAACATGCAGAGCAGACGGGCAGACGGGCACAGGGAGAACATGCAGACGGGCACAGGGAGAACACGCAGACGGGCACAGGGAGAACATGCAGACAGGGCACAGGGAGAACATGCAGACGGGGCACAGGGAGAACATGCAGACGGGCACAGGGAGAACACGCAGACGGGCACAGGGAGAACATGCAGACGGGGCACAGGGAGAACACGCAGACGGGGCACAGGGAGAACATGCAGACGGGGCAGAGGGAGAACACGCAGACGGGGCACAGGGAGAACACGCAGACGGGGCACAGGGAGAACATGCAGACAGGGCAGAGGGAGAACACGCAGACGGGGCACAGGGAGAACATGCAGACGGCGCACAGGGAGAACATGCAGACGGGGCAGACGGGCACAGGGAGAACATGCAGACGGGCACAGGGAGAACATGCAGACGGGCACAGGGAGAACACGCAGACGGGCACAGGGAGAACATGCAGACAGGGCACAGGGAGAACATGCAGACGGGGCACAGGGAGAACATGCAGACGGGGCAGAGGGGGAACATGCAGACGGGGCACAGGGAGAACACGCAGACGGGCACAGGGAGAACATGCAGACAGGGCACAGGGAGAACATGCAGACGGGCACAGGGAGAACACGCAGACAGGGCACAGGGAGAACATGCAGACGGGCACAGGGAGAACACGCAGACAGGCACAGGGAGAACACGCAGACGGGCACAGGGAGAACATGCAGACGGGGCACAGGGAGAACATGCAGACGGGGCACAGGGAGAACATGCAGACGGGGCACAGGGAGAACATGCAGACGGGGCACAGGGAGAACATGCAGACGGGGAAGAGGGAGAACATGCAGACGGGGCATAGGGAGAACATGCAGACGGGGCATAGGGAGAACATGCAGACGGGGCACAGGGAGAACATGCAGACGGGGCACAGGGAGAACATGCAGACGGGCACAGGGAGAACACGCAGACGGGGCACAGAGAGAACATGCAGACGGGGCACAGGGAGAACATGCAGACGGGGCACAGGGAGAACATGCAGACGGGGCACAGGGAGAACATGCAGACGGGGCACAGGGAGAACATGCAGACGGGGCACAGGGAGAACATGCAGACGGGGCATAGGGAGAACACGCAGACGGGGCACAGGGAGAACATGCAGACGGGGCACAGGGAGAACATGCAGACGGGGCATAGGGATAACATGCAGACGGGGAAGAGGGAGAACATGCACCTGCACGGGCGAGGCCACGGGGGCCCTCTTGCTCAGTTGGACCTGGCGATCCAGGTCGGACTCGCGGGCGAAGTTGATCCGGATGCGTTGGTCGAGTTCTGCCCGAGGGACTCTGTGACTGTACAACGTCACAGCCTCCAGCGTCACCAGGGTGTCCTCGAAACACAAACAACAACATAAACAACAACAAAAACAACAACAAAAACATAAACAACAAAAACAACAACAAAAACACAAACAACAATATAAACAACAACATAAACACAAACAAAAACACAAACAACAACATAAACAAGAACAAAAACACAAACAACATAAACAACAACAAAAGCACAAACAAAAACACAAACAACAACATAAACAAGAACAAAAACACAAACAACAACATAAACAACAACAAAAACACAAACAACAACATAAACAACAACAAAAACAACAACAAAAACACAAACAACAACATTAACACAAACAAAAACACAAACAACAACATAAACACAAACATAAACACAAACAACAACATAAACACAAACAACAACATAAACAACAAAAACATAAACAACAAAAACAACAACATAAACACAAACAACACAAACAACAACGTAAACAACAATAACACAAACAAGAACATAAACAACAACACAAACAAAAACATAAACACAAAAAAAAACACAAACAAGAACATGAACACAAACAACAACACAAACAACAACATAAACATAATCACAAACAAAAACACAAACAAGAACATAAACAACACAAACAACAAAACAATCAAAAACATCAACACAAACAAGAACATAAACAATAACACAAACATAAACACAAACAAATACACAAATAAAAACATGAACAAAAAACAAACAAAAACAACACAAACATACACACAAACATCAACATACACAAAAACACAAATATAAACATCAACACAAACATCAACACAAACATCAACACAAACATCAACAACCATAAAAAACCATCAACACAGTCAAAAACACAAACAAACACAAACACAGACCTGCAGGCTGAAGTGTCCTCCCCCGTAGTGCTGGTCCTGGGTCAGCCACGTCACGATGGGGTTGCAGTACTGAAACCTGCCCTGTGGGACAAACAGAGCAGAGTCAGCTGTGAGCGCGGCCGGGCGGAGGCTGCGGGCAGGACCTTTCGGAGGAAGCTGAGCAGAGCGTAGGCCGTGGTCTCCACCGTCTGCGCGCTGCTCTGGTCCGGTTTGAGCCACTCCGTCGTCACCTCGCGCTCCTGCCAGTACCTCAGCTCGGGGGGGTTTCCTGGAGGACACAAACGCGTGGAAACCCTCACTTATGTTCTGTGTCACGGCAAATACTGTGTAACGTACATGAGATTTACACAAACACATCCCAGGAAAGGTCACTCATGGAGCATTAACGGTTCAGCAGCTGCAGCCGGATGAAAGTAATCCACGTTAAAGCAGAACTAAGTAACATTTGTACCTTAATAAACGTCTTTGTAAGTCCGTGTGGTGGTTGTAATTGTATTTTGGGTGCGTTTGAAGCGCACATCGTCGCCCCCTGCTGTCTCTGCGCGAAAAACCAGCTGCAACATCGACTTAAAGACAACTTTCCTGAGAAACACTGGCTCTCTTTTTCACATTTGGGGACATGAAATATTTCGTATGTGATCGTACTTCCTTATTTCAATAAAAAGGAAGGGAAAAAAAGAAGAAGAGTGTATTTTCAGTGTATTTTCACACAAGACCTGCAGGGGGAGCACTGTCACTGAAGTCACTTAGTCCAGTAGTTCTCAAAACTTTTTCAGTCATGACCCCCAAAATAACAATAGTTCACATTCGTGACCCCCAAACACAAAAAATAGGCGACACGCAAAGTGATAAATTAGCCTTATGTCTAATGTTTGATTTTAATTTGAGAATATAGACCTAGAAATATGACTTTGATTGGCCAACAAATAGGAATCTACATTTATCACTCTATTTGATGAGTGTCAAGCCTTGTTTAAGATTATTATATACATTTATCATCTGGAGACCCCCAGAAATTATTTCGTGACCCCCATTGGGATCCCGACCCCTAGTTTGAGAACCACTGACTTAGTCCTGCTTTAACGTGTTCACTCTGTCAGTCCAAGCTTTCGAGGGACACTGAATGCCCTGATGGGTGCGCACCCTTCTGCTTGGCCAGCCCCTCCAGGCGGCTCAGGATCTCGTTGGTGGTGAAGGCGTCGGGATCGTAGAGCGTCAGGGCGTACGCCGCCACCGACAGCACGTAGACCTTCTGCACGGCCCCCAGGTTCTTATGGATGAACTTGATGCCCTCCTGAATACTGTCGTCCTGGTGCTGCAACAGGGACAGGAAAGAGTTAAAGTCATTCACCTTATCACGGAAGCTGTCGTGGGCGCCGCCGTCTTGTTTCCGTTGTAGGGCCAGGAATTTGGGTTAGAATATTAGTTAAGTAGTTAATAAGCCTGAATCACTCTTAATAAATTCTTTGTTAACTATAAATTAAGTCGTAGAAAAGGTTAAAGGGCTTGTCATCCAGACGCTGTTTGAAGATCGAGACGTTTCGACTTCTATCCCGAAGTCATTGTCATCAGAGAGCTGGTCAATGACTTCGGGATAGAAGTCGAAATGTCTCAATCTTCAAACAGCGTCCGGATGACAAGCCCTGAAACCCTTTCTATGATGAAACGCGCCTGGACGAATGAGGGATTACATCGACTAATTCTTTATTCATGCGTACTTAAGTGTAGTTATTATAAATGTCACCATATATTTTCTTAATCATCCAGACCTAATTGTTACCTTAAGCTGCAGCTCTTTGATTTGTATCCTCGTCGCTCTGTGGAGGGCGATGATCACGAAGGAGGTTAAGTAAACAGACTTCTCCACGTTGCTGCTCGGCTGGGCCTGAAACACCACAGTTTAGCCGCAGCACATGTGGGTTAGAGCCGTTCAAACTCTTTAACTCTTTAAACTGTTTAAACTCTTTGCAGACCATGATCTTGTTGGGTTTGTAGAGCGACTCGTCCTTGAAGGAGCCGTCGGCTTGTTTGGCGTTGTGCAGTAACCAGTTCACCGACTTCGCCAAAGACTGAACGTCCACCGGAACGATCTCATGCACCATCGCCAAAGTCTGCACCGCCAGAGCAGTCACCCTGAAGAGAGGGAGGAGTTAGAGGAGGGGGGGGGCAGAGGAGGAGGAGAGGAGGGGGGAGGAGGAGAGAGGAGCGGTAGAGGAGGAGAGAGGAGGAGGAGAGGAGGGGGGAGGAGGAGAGAGGAGGAGTAGAAGAGGAGAGAGGAGGAGGAGAGGAGGGGGGAGGAGGAGGGGGGGGGACAGAGGAGGAGGAGAGGAGGAGGAAGGGAGGAGGAGGAGAGAAGAGGAGAGGAGGAGAGAGGAGAGAGGAGAGAGGAAGAGAGAGGCGGAGGAGAGGAGGGGGAGGAGGAGAGGAGGAGGGAGGAGGGGGGGGAGAGAGGAGAAGGAGAGGGGAGGAGGAGAGAGGAGGGGGATGAGGGGGGGTGGAGGGGGGAAGGGGGGATGAGGGGGGAGGAGAGGAGGAGATGGGAGGAGGAGAGAGGAGGAGGGGGGAGGAGAGGAGGAGGGGGGAGGAGGAGAGGAGGAGGAGAGGAGGAGAAGAAGAGGAGGAAGGGAGGAGGAGGGGAGAAGAGGAGGAAGGGAGGAGGAGGATCACAGCAGGAGGAGGAGGAGGAGAGAGGAGGAGGAGTTCTGACCAGGGGCTGGAGTCCTTGTTCATGAACATGCTGTAACTGAAGTCTTTTTGTCTGAAAGAACTGACTCCGATCAAACCTGAAACAGCAGCACATTCAATGATCAGATTCTTGGGCTGAAACCAACAGATTCAATGGTTCTGACCAAAGATCTAAACTCCACAAGATCTAAAAGGGTTCAGCTTCAAAAAAGGATAAAATGAAAAACTATCGTGGACTCAACAGTTCTGTGAATATTGGTTCAGATAAACCTAAAAAATCAGGAGGTCACAATGTGCTTTAAATGTGCAGAAAAAACAGTAACATCCATTAACAACCTCACTCCTGATTGGTCCGAGTGGTTGCCATGATACGCACTCGGATTTACAATGGAGTCTGGCTCCACTTTAGCCGCTATAACTGCTAGCCGCGATTGGCTGGAGCCAAATGCTGTGAGTGACGTCACACTCCAGAAATCCAGTGATTTTTATACGGTCTATGGATGCGGGTTAGCAGGAGCAGGTTAGCAGGAGCAGTTATTGTGTTTAGTGGCATAAATACTTAGAACGAGTCTGTTATGATTTAAGACTTTAAAAAGCAGAAGATTCTCAGATAAATGATGTATGAAGACTGAAAATACATCCCAGATCGAGGGAGTTCAACAGGAAGTGTGTTTGATGGTCTGAGGGAGAGGATTTAAACCTTAAAATCGTACCCTGCCTGATCCGCTCCTTCAGCTGATCTGAGCTCTTCTGGATATCGGGTCCCAGGACGTGCCAGCGCCCCGTGGTCTCCAGATACTGATAGATGTGGAGCAGAGGCAGCACTCCTCCGAGCTCCGAGACCGCCGTGCCGTCCTGCAGCGACAGCAGCTTCCTCATGGCCTTTGGGTCGTCCACAACCGACACCCACTCGTCCAGGATCTCACCTGAAACCACCAGGTAACAGTCAGCAACAGCAAGAAACCACCAGGTAACAGTCAGCAACAGCAAGAAACCACCAGGTAACAGTCAGCAACAGCAAGAAACCACCAGGTAACAGTCAGCAACAGAAAGAAACCACCAGGTGACAGTCAACAACGGAAAGTAACCACCAGGTAACAGTCAGCAACAGGGAGTAACCACCAGGTAACAGTCAGTGACAGAAAGAAACCACCAGGTGACAGTCAGTGACAGAAAGAAACCACCAGGTAACAGTCAGCAACAGGGAGTAACCACCAGGTAACAGTCAGCAACAGTAAGTAACCACCAGGTAACAGTCAGCAACAGAAAGAAACCACCAGGTAACAGTCAGTGACAGAAAGAAACCACCAGGTAACAGTCAACAACGGAAAGTAACCACCAGGTAACAGTCAGCAACAGGGAGTAACCACCAGGTAACAGTCAGCAACAGGGAGTAACCACCAGGTAACAGTCAGCAACAAGAAGTAACCACCAGGTAAAAGTCAGTGACAGAAACAAACCACCAGGTAACAGTCAGCAACAGGAAGTAACCACCAGGTAACAGTTGGCAACAGGAAGAAACCACCAGGTAACAGTCAGCAACAGGGAGTAACCACCAGGTAAAGGTCAGTGACAGAAACAAACCACCAGGTAACAGTCAGCAACGGAAAGTAACCACCAGGTAACAGTCAACAACGGAAAGTAACCACCAGGTAACAGTCAGCAACGGAAAGTAACCACCAGGTAACAGTTGGCAACAGGAAGAAACCACCAGGTAACAGTTGGCAATTGGAAGTAACCACCAGGTAACAGTCAGCAACAGGAAGTAACCACCAGGTAACAGTCAGCAACAGGAAGTAACCACCAGGTAACAGTCAGAAACAGTAAGTACCCACCAGGTAACAGTTGGCAACAGGAAGAAACCACCAGGTAACAGTCAGTGACAGAAAGAAACCACCAGGTAACAGTCAGAAACAGTAAGTACCCACCAGGTAACAGTCAGCAACAAGAAGTAACCACCAGGTAACAGTCGACAACAGGGAGTAACCACCAGGTAACAGTCGGCAACAGGGAGTAATCACCAGGTAACAGTCGGCACCAGGAAGTAACCACCAGGTAACAGTCAGCAACGGAAAGTAACCACCAGGTAACAGTCGGCACCAGGAAGTAACCACCAGGTAACAGTCGGCAACAGGAAGTAACCACCAGGTAACAGTCAACAATGGAAAGTACCCACCAGGTAACAGTCGGCAACGAAAAATAACAAAGTACAAAAGTGAAGTCCTTTACTGAAAGTCCATACGAAGCCGCTCGTGTTTGTCTAATTATGATTTAGTTTGGTCAGAGGGCACCTGTGGTAAATATGTAGCATAGTTTTACATTTGAGAAGTTGCAGTTTGTGAAGACATTTTGAAAAATATAAGTTTCAAATGACAGGAAGTAGTGCTGAGTTCTTAAACGGAATCCCTCTGTGATGTCATCAATGGGCGACGTAAGACACAGGGACAAGTTACACCCAACTGACACATTTTCTAACAGTTTAAACCATCGTTCAACAAAATAAAGTCTTATCAGGGATTATTTATTGTCAGTTCATAACTATTGTGTCATGTATGTGGATGTTGGCCTTGTTTACAGTCTGGTTGCTATGGTAACAGCTGTGGAATCGCCTCTAACTGTGTCATATTTGTGTCATGTTCAACAGGAAGTGACTTTATAAACTTTACACAAACTGTCATCACTGTCAACATTTTTCAGTGGATACTTTTTACTTTTACTTCACTACATTTGAGGGCGGTACTTTCCACTGCACTACACTTTTTGTTTTTCGTCGTGCTCTGATTCATAAGTGTGACTGAAGCTTATGTTTGTGTGATCGTTTCTAATCACACTCACGCAGCTCATGTACGGCACGTGTTTAAAAAATACACAAACATTTTCATTCAAACTCATTAAACAGCATTTGATTCAATTATTTGATATCTGTGTGTGTCTGCCTTATGTATCACTATTGAACAGTTGTATTTATTGAATATAATCTGGTTTAAGTGTTCATATTTGTACTTCTGCTCACTCCTTTTGAGATTCTGTATTATATTTTTCCATCTGCGGCAAATCTGCTTGTATGAATTTTGTGAGAAACTGCTCAAATAAACAACATGAACTGAACCGAAGCTGTCATGTCTTTGGGTTAAAAGACATTGGTTATTTCATAAGGTTAATAAGTTCTTAAAAGTTATATAAATAAGTTCATTTTCGCAATATAAATATGTTAATTTCATAGTGCAAACTGTTAAAAAATGTTTGTATAAAATTGTCAGAGTGAGACATCTTCACCTTTTAAGGATCATTTTGTTTTAGCGCAGAGTAAGCACTCCTGCATGTCATAGAGGATCTTTGACGTTTTTTCCTCTCGGTAAAAATCAAGCTAGTACCACGGTAAAGTGAGATCTGGAAAAGGCTCATTAACAGCTGAATGTGCTCTAAACGTTTGAACCTTGGGAAACATTCGTCTTTGTAAGTATTTGTATGTTCACAAGCACGTAGTTTGAGGTCATAAATGTATTTTATTTGATGATTTGTTGTAAACTTGTGGTTATTACACGCAGCTAACATGACTGCTTTATTACATGTGCATAGCTAGCTAACTACTTGTATCAACATACCAAATGTACAGTGTAGTTTGTAATATGCATTTGTTCTTTGTTTTTCAGTTACTAAATAATTAAACAAGTAAATAAATAACTCAATACAAGAGACCTCCATCAAAACAAGAAAAGTACGCCTTGTGTACGGAGTTTTCTTTACTTAGTCCGCTGGCTGTCTAGCTTCACATAGTCACGTGTCGTGAGGACAGCACAGAAGCTAAACTCCAGTGTGTTATTGACGAGGAACGATGCTGGAATATTTGGAGTATTTCACAAATCTACATCAATTATTTTAAAGCCCAACTGGCCATAATTTACGTCTAGACTGTGTATTTCATGATGACTCTGAGCGTCCTGTAAATGTTCGGGGCTCAGGGCCCTTCATTGCCGCTTGCAGGTGTAACACGTTTGGACCGTCTTGTACTTTGACGGTGCGTTTGTCTCATTTCAGCGCTCTTTGTGCTTGTGTTTGGATTGTTCTGCAGCTAAACATCAGCTGCAAAGAGATGTGAGTCCATACACGAGGAGTTAGGCATCCCTTTTCTTTGATTAATAGAGTTAAAGCTTTAACTTTGGCAAACCTAGTATAAATACTATTGTTTATTATAGGGTATGAACAATAATAATTCACGTTATTATATATTTTTTGGAACAATCTATTGAATAACAGTCTAAATTAAATAACATTTCAATTAAGACAAGCCACAGATATTGCACCGAAATGAATAAAATAAACTGTAAAAATATAACAATTAACTTTAAAGGACAAATATTCTGCTATTTTCCCCATTACACAGTCTATACTAAGGGCTTCTAAGGGCAGAGAGCAGGCTGCCTCCCCTTCCCAACCCTCGCGCCTCCCCCTCCCAACCCGCGACGAAGCCTAGAGCGGAGATGGTGCATGCGCCGTGTGCTCCGGTAAACAGCGATACACAAACACTGAATAAACATTTTATCGTCCTGACGGTGCGTCGTGCTGAGTCCTACGTCCTGGATCTGACCTGGAGTTTGACGTGCTCCAGGGCCTCAACGACGGACGTGCCGTTTGGTAAATAACAAGCTAACTCTTCCATCTGTCGTATCCATCGTGTAATTACTGTGTAGCATTAGCATTAGCTGTTTTTATTCTTGCGGCTGCGCGCTTCCTGGAGGCGTGACTTGAGCGTCATCCTGGTGAAGCGCGTCCGAGGGGGGCGGAAAAGATAGTTATCTAGCGAAAACATGCGGGAATCAATCAAAAAACCACTTTGGGCACAACATACGAGGCCCAAATAGCACTGTAGGAAGGTTAAAACCCCTGAAAAGTCGATTTTGCATGTTATGGGACCTTTAAAGAACAAATATTCTGCAAAATTGACTTTTTTTAGCTTTTAACCCTGCTCTAGACACGGCAAAGCAAAGCAGTCTGTCCAACTGTACATTTCTGTATATAGTCTTAGTCTGTCTTAGTCTATTTTATTTGATTTGATTTTATTCTTAATCTTATACATGCCTCTTTTATATATTTGATTATATTTTATTCATTGTTTTATGTTGCACCTTATGCTAAAGCAAGTTCCTGTGTTTGTGAATTTTGACACTGACAACAGTAATAAACCCATTCTGATTCTGATGTGTGTAATTCCCTCTGCGGTCAGTAGGTGGCGCCACAGCGGTCCTCCGGCTGTGATGAGCGCGCGTGTGTTGTTCACGTTTGTGGAGCTGGTACCGTTGATGGTGAGCAGGCTCTGGACCTCAGTGTTTGGGACGATGTTCAGAGGCAGAGAATTCTTCAGCTCCACCTTCAGCTTCTCTGAGCCTGAAGAAACAAACAGCCTACAGTGAGGGCTTTATCTGCGCCGGCCTACGGAACCTACGGAACAAACGGAACCTACAGAACCAATAGAACCTACGGAACCTACAGAACCAACAGAACCTACGGAACAAACGGAACCTACAGAACCAACAGAACCTACGGAACCTACAGAACCTACGGAACAAACGGAACCTATGGAACAAACAGAACCTACGGAACAAACGGAACCTACAGAACCAACAGAACCTACGGAACAAACGGAACCTACAGAACCTACGGAACCTACGGAACCTACAGAACCTACGGAACAAACGGAACCTACGGAACAAACGGAACCTACAGAACCAACAGAACCTACGGAACAAACGGAACCTACAGAACCTACGGAACCTACGAAACAAACGGAACCTACAGAAGCTACGGAACCTACAGAAGCTACAGAACCTACGGAACAAACGGAACCTACAGAACCTACGGAACCTACAGAACCTACAGAACAAACGGAACCTACGGAACAAACGGAACCTACGGAACCTACAGAACCTACAGAACAAACGGAACCTACGGAACAAACGGAACCTACAGAACCAACAGAACCTACGGAACAAACGGAACCTACAGAACCTACGGAACCTACGAAACAAACGGAACCTACAGAAGCTACGGAACCTACAGAAGCTACAGAACCTACGGAACAAACGGAACCTACAGAACCAACAGAACCTACGGAACAAACGGAACCTACAGAACCTACAGAGGCTACAGAACCTACGGAATCTACGAAACAAACGGAACCTACAGAAGCTACAGAACCTATGGAACAAACGGAACCTACAGAACCAACAGAACCTACGGAACAAACGGAACCTACAGAACCAACAGAACCTACGGAACAAACGGAACCTACAGAACCTACGGAACCTACGGAACAAACGGAACCTACAGAACCAACAGAACCTACGGAACAAACGGAACCTACAGAACCTACGGAACCTACGAAACAAACGGAACCTACAGAAGCTACGGAACCTACAGAAGCTACAGAACCTACGGAACAAACGGAACCTACAGAACCTACGGAACCTACAGAACCTACAGAACCAACGTAACCTACGGAACAAACGGAACAAACGGAACCTACAGAACCAACGGAACCTACGGAACCTACAGAACCTACGGAACAAACGGAACCTACGGAACAAACGGAACCTACAGAACCAACAGAACCTACGGAACAAACGGAATCTACAGAACCTACGGAACCTACGAAACAAACGGAACCTACAGAAGCTACGGAACCTACAGAAGCTACAGAACCTACGGAACAAACGGAACCTACAGAACCAACAGAACCTACGGAACAAACGGAACCTACAGAACCTACAGAGGCTACAGAACCTACGGAATCTACGGAACCTACAGAACAAACAGAACCAACAGAACCTACAGAACCAACAGAACCTACGGAACCAACAGAAGCTACAGAACCTAAGGAACCTACAGAAGCTACAGAACCTACGGAACCTATAGAACCTACAGAACCAACAGAGACTACGGAACTACGAAACCTACGGAACCTACAGAACCTACAGAAGCTACGGAACCTACGGAACAAACGGAACCTACAGAACCTACGGAACCTACAGAACCTACAGAACCTACAGAACCAACAGAACCTACGGAACAAACGGAACAAACGGAACCTACAGAACCAACAGAACCTACGGAACCTACGGAACCTACAGAACCTACGGAACAAACGGAACCTACGGAACAAATGGAACCTACGGAACAAACGGAACCTACAGAACCAACAGAACCTACGGAACAAACGGAACCTACGAAACAAACGGAACCTACAGAAGCTACGGAACCTACAGAAGCTACAGAACCTATGGAACCTATGGAACAAACGGAACCTACAAAACCAACAGAACCTACGGAACAAACGGAACCTACAGGACCTACAGAGGCTACAGAACCTACGGAATCTACGGAACCTACAGAACCTACAGAACAAACAGAACCAACAGAACCTACAGAACCAACAGAACCTACGGAACCTACAGAAGCTACAGAACCTACGGAACCTACAGAACCTACAGAACCAATAGAGACTACGGAACTACGAAACCTACGGAACCTACAGAAGCTATGGAACCTACGGAACCTACAGAAGCAACAGAACCTACAGAAACTAAGGAACCTACAGAACCAACAGAGACTACGAAATCTACGGAACCAACAGAACCTACAGAAGCTAAGGAACATACAGAATCTACAGAAGCTATGGAACCTACGGAACCTACAGAAGCTACAGAACCTACAGAACCTACGGAACCTACAGAAATTATGGAACATACAGAACCTATGGAACCAACAGAACCTACGGAACCAACAGAACCTACAGAATCTACAGAGCCTATGAAATCTACGGAATCTACAGAGCCTATGAAATCTACGGAACCTACAGAAGCAACAGAACCTACGGAACCTATGGGGCCTACGGAAGCAGCAGAACCTACGGAACCTGCAGAGCCTACGAAGCATACGGAACCTACAGAACCTACGGAACCTACGGAACCTACAGAACCTACAGAGACCACGAAACCTACGGAACCAACAGAGACTACGAAATCTAAGGAACCAACAGAACCTACGGAACCTACAGAACCAACAGAGACTACGAAATCTAAGGAACCAACAGAACCTACGGGACCTACAGAACCTACAGAAGCAGCAGCAGAAGCACAGGTCCTACAGACTTTCACGTCCGTTGAATCCTGCGACGTCCAGGTTTCACATTAAATTGAACTCTGTCTGAAATAAAGTTCTAAGCGTGAATACGTTTCGCCGCTCGTAAACGTCTGGTCGGGCAAGTGCTGTGGTTAAGCTCTGGTACTGTTTATTCAAAGTGCTCCTCCAGGTTCAGACTGACCGTAGAGGCCTTGAGGGTCCAGGCGTCCCCCGACCATCACCTCCCTCCGCTCCCCCTCAGGCTGAAACACAAACCACAGCCAGACATGAAGAGAGGAAGGGCATCTGACACACGGCAAGCACGTAAACTCAAGTATTTAGCCCTGGTTTGGTCCTGGTTTAGTCCTGGCTTAGTCCCAGTTTAGACCTGGTTTAGTTCTTGTTTAGTCTTGGTTTAGCCCTGGTTTAGACCTGGTTTTGTCCTGGATTAGACCTGGTTTAGACCTGGTTTAGTCCTGGTTTAGTCTTAGTTTAGACCTGGTTTAGTTCTTGTTTAGTCTTGGTTTAGCCCTGGTTTAAACCTGGTTTAGATCTGGGTTAGATCTGGTTTAGTCCTGGTTTAGTCTTGGTTTAGCCCTGGTTTAGCCCTGGTTTAGACCTGGGTTAGACCTGGTTTAGTCCTGGTTTAGTCTTAGTTTAGACCTGGTTTAGTTCTTGTTTAGTCTTGGTTTAGCCCTGGTTTAAACCTGGTTTAGACCTGGGTTAGATCTGGTTTAGCCCTGGTTTAGACCTGGTTTAGACCTGGGTTAGACCTGGTTTTTGTCCTGGTTTCGTCCTGGTTTAGTCTTAGTTTTGTCTTAGTTTAGTCCTGGTTTAGTCTTAGTTTAGTCTTGGTTTAGCCCTGGTTTAGTCCTGGTCCTGGTTTAGCCCTGGTTCAGTCCTGGTTTAGTCTTAGTTTAGACCTGGTTTAGTCTTAGTTTAGTCTTGGTTTAGTCCTGGTTTAGTCCTGGTTCAGTCCTGGGCTAGTTCTGGTTTAGTCCTAGTTTAGTCCTGGTTTAGTTGAGGTTAAAATCTAAGACAAATGTTAAATGTCCGTAAAATGTATCACAAAAATGCAGCAACATCACTTTAAATTCTTATTTAACGGTTTACAACTGAACCTTTTTCATATTAATCTTTAATCTGCTCTTTGTGTATCTTTTTATTTTATTTTTTGCTATAAATGACAAAGATGTTCAGATTGTGTTTGTGCTGCCTCTAGTGGTAAAAGTTGTTTCTGTTTTGAGTTAAGGTGTTTTGTCTGCTCAGAGCTACCATAGTCTCCACATTGTTCCAGAGTGTCTACAGTTCAGTCACTTACCAGATTGTTTAAGCCCTGTAAACTGTCATCTGTCTGTAAGTATTGTACGAAGAAGGTGCTAGAAGGTGTTATTTTTCTCTGTTTACATATATGTTGGACTTTAAGTTGTTCTGCATGTGCAATTTGCGCTGTAAAATAAGACGCTATTAGCGTTAGCATGTCTATGGGAATTCCTATACATATTGGCATCAAGCTAACGGCTAGTTCAACACACATTTAGTCAAATTTAAGATAATGTTGTGCATTTATTATGGCGCATTGAGGTATGTTGTGTTGTTTTATGTAGCTGTGTTAATTTTTGTTAATTCAAGACATTGTTGTAATATGCATCTATTTTGTATGTTACAGTTTTACAGTCTTCAGTAAATTACCAAAACAGCAAGAGGCTTCCTGGGTGTTTATTGGAGCAACTGTTCGCTATCTGTGAAGCTAGTTTCCAAACACTAGTGGAGGCAGAATAGTGTTTATCTTCAGAAGAACATTCACGACATTTACCACCACCGTGAGCGTCTTGATGAGCGTGTCCCTGAGCTGGGTCCTGGTCCTCAGATGCACCGGGCCGTCCCGCAGGTGGAACGTGAGCGTGTGTTTTCCCGCCTCCAGCGCCATCAGCGTGAAGCGCACCTCCCCCACGCCGCCACCAGAGAGCGTCCTCGGGTCGCACGCCGTGGAGCGCAGGGTGGAGCCGCCTGGAGCAGGGAGCGAGTCAGCCAGGCACAGCTCCGGCCCCACGGTGAGGGTGACGCAGAACTGAGGGAGGAGAGGGGGGGAGAAAGAGAGAGAGAGGGAGAGCAGAAAGGTGTGAAGGGGGAGAGAGGAGAGAGAGGGGGAGGGGGAGAAAGGAGTGAGGGAGGAGAGAGAGAAAGAGAGAGAGAGGGAGAGCAGAAAGGTGTGAGGGGGGAGAGAGGAGAGAGAGACAGAGAGAGGGAGAGCAGAAAGGTGTGAGGAGGGAGAGAGGAGAGAGAGAGAGAGAGAGAGGAAAGAGAGGGGGGGAGGAGTGAGAGAGGAGAGAGAGACCGAGAGAGAGAGAGGGAGAGCAGAAAGGTGTGAGGGGGGGGAGAGGAGAGAGAGAGGGGGGGAAAGGAGAAAGGAGTGAGAGAGGAGAGAGTGACAGAGAGGGAGAGGGAGAGCAGAAAGGTGTGAGGGGGAGAGAGGAGAGAGGGGGGGTGAGGGAGGAGAGAGGAGAGAGTGAGGAGAGACAGAGAGAGAAAGAGGAGAAAGGAGGGAGGAGGGAGAGAGGAGCGACAGGGGAGATAGAGGAGAGAGAGAGAGAAAGAGAGAGGGAGGAGAGAGAGAGAGGTGAAAGGTGTGAGGGGGAGAGAGAAAGAGTAGAGAGAGGAGAGAGGGAGAGGGAGGGGGAGAGGAGAGAGAGGGGGAGACGAGAAAAATGTGAGGGGGGAGAGACAGAGAGAGGGGGGGAGAAGAGAGAGAGAGGAGAGAGAAAGAGAGAGGGAGGGGAGAGGGAGGGGAGAGAGAGAGGTGAAAGGTGTGAGCGGGGAGAGAGGAGAGACAGAAGAGAGGGGGGAGAGGAGAGAGAGAGAGGAGAGAGAAAGAGAGAGGGAGGGGAGAGAGAGAGGAGAAAAATGTGAGGGGGGAGAGAGGAGAGATAGAAGAGAGGGGGGAGAGAGAAGAAAAAGAGAAGGAGAGAGAGAGAGATAGGGAGGGGGAGAGAGTAAAAGAAAAAGAGAGAGGGAGAGCAGAAAGGTGTGAAGGGGGAGAGAGGAGAGAGAGGGGGGGTGAGGAGAAAGGAGTGAGGGAGGAGAGAGAGAAAGAGAGCGAGAGGGAGAGCAGAAAGGTGTGAGGGGGGAGAGAGGAGAGAGAGACAGAGAGAGGGAGAGCAGAAAGGTGTGAGGGGGGAGAGAGGAGAGAGAGAGAGAGAGGAGAGAGAGAGAGGAGAGAGAAAGAGAGAGGGAGGGGAGAGAGAGAGGAGAAAAATGTGAGGGGGGAGAGAGGAGAGACAGAAGAGAGGGGGGAGAGAGAAGAGAAAGAGAAGGAGAGAGAGAGAGATAGGGAGGGGGAGAGAGTAAAAGAGAAAGAGAGAGTGAGGGAGAGAGAGACACTGTGAGTAATTAAAAGTAATTAATAACTAATATCAGAGCATTTGTTTGTATTTGCAACAGTTTAAAACAATAACGTAAACAAAACTCTGCGTTCCATTAGCCCGGTACCATTCCACGAGTTGCATATTCAGCGTGAGAGTTAGCGTTAGCCCGCGGACGCGTTTGTTTTGACGCAGCCCCGCCCCCGATTGGCTCGCCCGCCTGTCAATCACGCCCGGGTCGTACCTTGATGGGTTCGTTGAGCTGGTTGTACACGGACCCCCTCAGCTCCACCTGCTCTCCTCTCACGATCTGGTACGGCAGGGGCACGTCCACCGACAGGGGCAGGCTCACGGGCACCAGGGCGGTCCTGGCCACGCAGATGCCTGGGGAGGGGCACAAACACCGCCGTTCTTTTCACGTGCCGCTGCGGGAAAAGTGTGACGACGACTCACCGGTGTCAAACATCCCGACGGCTTTGATGTGCCACGTGGTCAACGAGTCGGGCAGTTTTTCCGTCAGAGACATCGACCCGCGGCTGCAGAGAAGGGAGGAGGTAAAGTGCACATGATTCACATTTCACTCAAGAGAAGCGAACGTAATTGTATTTAGGATTTGACTAAACATTTGTCCTGTTTGTGTGAAGTTTATAAAGTCACTTCTGGTTGAACACGAGACAAATATGACACAGAGAGAGGCTTTAAATCAGGGGAGTCCAAACTTATACCATCGAGAGCCGCCTAGAGGGAGGAGGGGAGAGGAGGAGGGGGGAGGAGGGGGGAGGAGGAGAGAGGGGAGGAGAGAGGAGAAGAGAGAGGGAGAAGGGGAGAGGAGAGGAGGAGGAGAGAGGAGGAGGGGAAGGAGAGGGGAGAGGAGGAGGGTGGAGGAGGAAAGAGGAGAGGAGGATGAGAGAGGAGGAGGAGAGAGGAGGAGAGAGGGGAGGAGAGAGGAGGAGGGGAGAGGAGAGGAGGAGGATGAGAGGAGGAGGGTGGAGGAGGAGAGAGGAGGAGAGAGGAGGAGGAGAGAGGAGAGGAGGAGGAGGGTGGAGGAGGAGAGAGGAGGAGGGGTAGGAGTGGGGGTGGATGAGAGGAGGAGGGTGGAGGAGGAGAGAGGGGGAGGAGAGAGGAGGAGGAGAGAGGAGAGGAGGAGGAGGGTGGAGGAGGAGAGAGGAGGAGGGGGAGAGAGGGGAGGAGAGAGGAGGAGGAGAGAGAAGGAGGGGGAGGAGAGGGGAGAGGAGGAGGGTGGAGGAGGAAAGAGGAGAGGAGGATGAGAGAGGAGGAGGGGGGAGGGGGGAGGAGGAGAGGGGGAGGAGGAGAGAGGAGGAGAGGAGGAGGAGAGGGGGGGGAGGGGAGAGGAGGAGGAGGAGAGAGAAGAGGAGGATGAGAGAGGAGGAGAGAGGAGGAGGAGAGGAGGAGGGTGGAGGAGAGAGGAGGAGGGTGGAGGAGGGGGGAGGAGAGGAGGAGGGGGGAGGAGAGAGGAGGAGGAGAGGAGGGGGGTGGAGGAGAGAGGAGAGGAGGAGGGGGGAGGAGAGGAGGATGAGAGAAGGAGGGTGGAGGAGAGAGGAGGAGGAGAGAGGAGGAGGGGGAGGTGAGGGAGGAGGAGAGAGGAGGAGGAGAGGAGGAGGAGGGGGGGAGAGGAGGGTGGAGGAGGAGAGAGGAGGATGAGAGAGGAGGGGGAGGAGAGGGTGAGAGAGGAGAGAGGAGGAGAGGGGGGGAGATCGAGCACAGGGCCACAAATCAATCGTAAAACATTCAAAAAGCTGCATTTATCTGATGTCACCACCACATCGTCAGATTCAGTCTCAGCCTTGACATCAGGTCTGACCCAAAACCAAAGTGTTAGTTATTTATGTTGTCGTTGTAGAAAATGTGAAACGTGCTGTAAAATGTACTTCTCAGGACAGTGTGGGCCAGTTCACCGGGAAGCCTGAGGGCCAAGAAAAATTGGTCTGAGGGCCGCATTTGGTCCCCGGGCCTTAGTTTGGACATGCCTGGTTTAAAGTCTATGAAGGATCTCACGATGTTCTAATTCTGATTTAAACTGAAACTTCACCGATGTAACACTATGATAAATATTTACCACAGGTGCCCTCCCACCAAACATGAGAATGGACTTTAAACCAGGACTTAATTGAAACTAAAAAGACTGAAACAGCTGCACGACTGACACGGGGTTTAAAGTCCATGTGACAGGTTCAACGACACATTTCACTAAAACACAGTGAACATGATATATTTAAGATTTTACTAAACATTTCGCCCATTTATCCCCAGTTTGACAGTTTTTGTGATGTTTATGATGTCACTTCCTGGTTGGACATGACACAAATATGACATAGAGGTAATTCTACAACTGTTACCATAGCAACCAGACTGTAAACAAGGGACAAACCCACATAAATGACACAATAGTTATGATTTTACAAATAATAATACCCAATGACTATTTTGTTAAACGACACATTAAAGGTCCCATATCCTGCTCTTTTCCCCTTCACACAGTCTGTCCTCAGGGCTTTGTTGATACATTTTCTCGTTGTGTAATATCCATAACATAACAGTTTACAAAAAACACCCATTTCTTGGACTGGCCCCCCTCCTTGCAAAAGCAAACGGCTCACTCTGAGATCTGACCCCCCCGAACAGAGAGCAGACTGCCTCCCCCGCCCAACTCGCGCGCCTCCCCCTCCCAACCCGCGACGAAGCCTAGAGCGGAGATGGTGCATGCGCCGTGTGCTCCGGTAAACAGCGATACACAAACACAGGAATAAACCTTTTCTGGTCCTGACGGTGCGTCGTGCTGAGTCCTACGTCCTGGATCTGACCTGGAGTTTGACGTGCTCCAGGGCCTCGACGACGGACGTGCCGTTTGGTAAATAACAAGCTAACTCTTCGATCTGTCGTATCCATCGTGTAATTACTGTGTAGCATTAGCATTAGCTGTTTTTATTCTTCCTGGAGGCGTTGCTTAAACACCGCGTCATCTTAGTGAGGAGCCCCTGTCTGCTGCTCAGCCGAGGGGGACGGAAAAGACAGTTCTCTAGTGAAAACATGAGGGAATCAATCAAAAAACCACTTTGGGCACAACATACGAGGCCCAAATAGCACTGGAGGAAGGTTAGAACCTCTGAAAAGTCCATTTTGCATGTTATGGGACCTTTAAAGTATCACAGAGTTGTGCCAGTCGTGTGTAAACTGTATTTTTCGCGGCACGTCGCTTTTTAATGACATCACAGAGGGATTCCATTTTAGAACTCAATCACTTCCTGTCATTTTAAACTTTTATTTTTTCCAAATTTCTTCACAAACTGCAACTTCACGGATGCAAAACTACAGTACATAACTGCCACAGATGCCCTCCCACCAAACTCAGTCATACTTAGAACATTTTGAGAACCGTCACATGGACTTTCACCCGGTTCACTCGGAGGTGAAATGTGTTCGTTCTAAAGTATTAAAAACGGGACAGAAACTCAAACCAGGGCCAAACCCGGGTCAAAAGTGGGCGTGTCTCGGCCTCACCTGATCCTCCGGACCTGCCAGAGCCAACTCTCAGGGAACGAGCTCCTCACCAGAGTCGGGACTTTATCAAAGTTTCCTCCCATTTCTGTCCAAAAAAGAAAAGAAAAAAATCAATCTCTTACTCAGGTTCATGTTTTGGTTTATGGTGTAATATGAAATGATCTGTTTCTTGCTTTGATCCGTCAGATTTTATTTACTTTTTCTTTCTTTTTTGAATGAATACGTTTATTTGGCTGTCCATATACCAAATAAAATTATATACAATAGAGAGAAAAAATACATTTCCATCTGTTTTTGTGGTGTTTAAAATACCAGACTCTGCCTTTCCAGTGAAGGCTGCTGGTAAAAGTGTCTCTGGGCTTTGACAGTTATGAAAAGCTCTTATAAACTGTGGACTGTAATGATCAGGTAGTTTGTACTTTTACTTGAGTAATATTCTCTGACTGAAGGACAGGGTTTGGCCTCAGTGACTCATCAGCCGCTGGATTGACATGAATACAATTCTTCTTTAAGATCATAAGTTCATTTGTCACTACAAGTCATAAATGTTGAAATTATATTATACATGACATCATTATTACAGTGAAAAACAAGACAAAAATATGTAACGCTTTAGATTAAGGTTCCTTAGTTAACTATTTATAAGATGTTAATAAGCACTAATAGTTTGTTTATGCACTTATAACGCCTTATACATGTTTATAATCCATTAATTAAACATGTTTGAGTGAATAAACCACATGTACAGAGCATCAATGAGCAAATATTACATTATTTTCAATTATCACGCTAATAAATGCTTGTAAATGCCTCATAAGTGCTTATAAACACATAACAAGTGCTTATTAATGCATTATAAATAGTTTACTAAGGAACCGTAATCTAAAGCGTTACCAGAAAATATAATCATTATCATAACCATTATTAACAATAATTAATTCAAATAATATAACTACTACTAATACTATTACTACAACTGCTACTGCTATTGTTACTACTAATAATAATAACAATAATCATTATTTATAATGATAATATCAATATTAATTAACAATAATACTAATAATCCTACTAATAATAAAAATAACAGTTAATAATAATAATTGAACAGGACCCACTGGCTGTTCCCTCGTGTTCTTTTATTTTATTGTGCTGTTCTAGTGTCGTCTCTGTGGACTGGGCCTGCTCCTGGTTTTTACGGCTGTGAAACGTGAAAAACAGAACTAGTCCTTAATGTTTATGTAATAAAAGTAAACTCTGTGTCTCCAGCTCAGAAATAATGTAAAAGCATCAGTTTGGGGTGTAGCTGCCTTCAACTCTCATACTTTTAAGTTCATTGTTTGTAATATTCAGTTTAAAAACACAGTAAATAGTTAGCAATAAGCCGTTATAAATAAGACATTTCTTTCTAAATTCATGTTCATTTATTTCATATTTAATCGCTTAAAATGCATATAAAGAGGGGGAACCTTTTATTTGTTCCGCTTGTGATGTTACTCAGGGGACTTTTTACCTGCACTTCTCTGTCTGAGCCACACGAGGCGCTGCTCTGATAAAGTGCATGAAGATACAGTAAACTAAGTGTTTCTGGAAGATGTAAAATGTGAAGTTTATTCCCTTTGAGAGAATGAGGCCAATGAGGTAAACTTTTTGTTGTTTTGTGTTAATTTACTGTCGTCTTTGATCACGTGATGGTTGCGTGACTCAATTACTGTATAATGAGCCAATTAGGGAAAGTGTAATTTAGCCTTTATTTATTCGTTGTGTATGTATATTTCCTTGAGGATTATGTTTATAAGACTTGTTTTCAAGAGAGTTAATTTGAGTTTTGTATTTCTTTTAGTTCTGTCGGCGTTTGTGGGGCATCGTTTTCATGTTAAGACACGTTGAAGACTCCTCCTGTCCGAAAATAAATGTCAGTTAAAACCAAGGAACGATTTTGAGCTTGATTAAACTCGAGCGGAGTGACATGGGGTGAAAATCAGACACAGCACTTTCTCTGCTTCTGTTTATGGAGCGTTTTATTCCACGAGAAGCAGGAAGTGCGCCGTTAGCATGCTAATGTTTGTTAGCTTTAGCGCTCTGAGCTCAGAGACGCGTGAAAAGAGCTTTAAACTCATGGAGGGGAATATTTATGATGGACTGCATTAAAGTGAGAGACACGTGAGACGATGGAAGAGTTTTACTAAAACTAGTTCTGTTTTTTATGTTTCAAAACAGTAAAAATCAGGTACAGGGCCTTTAACTCATCAGTTCCTGGATTTTAGGGCTGTATTTGTTTAGTCGATTAATCGGTCGATGGTGTTTTACTTGACTTTAGTCGATTTTAATTAGTCGACAAATTATTTGATTTAAAAACTGTAAAAATTAGAAGATACAGAATTAATTAGTTGATGGATTTGGAGTGAATCATCAATTAAATTAAACTTATATAGATCTAACATATAAATACACTGTTTCCAAACACTTTTCTGTATAAATAGTTTGTTTTTACATGAACTCCTGTGCAGCTGTGATCTTTTGAGTGCAGTTTGGGTCAGATATATAGAGATATTTCATAGTTTTGATATATTTTTGCCACATCCCCTTTTAGTGGATTAATCGGTCGATGGGGCAGGGCTTAATTCGACCAAGACTCTCTTTAGTCGACTACAGCCCGACTGGATTCCTGAGTGTGGTACAGACCTGCCCTGCCCAGGACGTATTCTTCACCGACTCTTTTCTGGTAGAAGAGGCAGCAGTCCCTGAAGGCATCACGACAGTACGGAAACTTGGCGTATTTGTTCTCAGCGGCGTCTTTACAGGTCTGGAAGGTGGGAGGGTTGTTCATTCCATCCAGGCAGCAGTCACGGACCCTTTGGACTTTGTAGTTGGACACTAATGGCACAGAGAGAGAAACAGTGACGAGGGTCTGGACCATGGATGTATTAAAAGAACTGGATAAGCCCCTCTGTCTGTGTCCCAGATTGATTTGTGGTCGTGTGAGGTACTGCAGCTTCTTTTTCTAAAATGTCACATTATAATCACAGACAGGACTGAATTATTATCGGTATTTAAATAAAATAGAAGGAAATGTTCTTTTCTACCGTTTCTAAAATCACAGAAATTACCGTTTTTATATGAAGTGGGATTGTCGTCACGTGGTGCCCTAAAGCAAAGATGGCCGCCTCCGTATCAGGAAGTAAAACAAAGATGGCAGCCACCATATCAGGAAGTAAAACAAAGATGGCCGCCTCCGTATCAGGAAGTAAATGCGGAAGTAAGAAACTTTTTTGGGGTCATGCGCCAATGAGCTCAGGCCACAGGTAGGAACAGGGCGCCATTTTGGGTTCATCTTCCAGGTTTTATTATAGTTCTATGGTCTGGACACGTTCAGAGGACGAAGGACGAATACATGACACAGAGGAGGGAGAGTGAGTGCACCTATAGCCCCGTGTTAGCGTCACTACTTCCTGTCCAGCTCTATCTCCACGGGGCGTCTAGAAGAGAACCACTGTTTGAGGAAATTCAAGTGGAGAAATGTTCCTGACTTTACTGTACGAATGAGGTGAGGACTTCACCGTCTGTGGGTCAATGCTAACGCTAATGCTGCTAATTTTAACATAAATGGTAAATGGTCACATATTTATACAGCGCTTTTCCACCTTCTTAGGCACTCAAAGCGCTTTACATCAAGGAACCATTCACACATTCACTCACCAGAGCACGCAGACACTGGGGGCGAGGCAGGTTAAGTGTCTTGCCCAAGGACACAACGGCAGTATTCACCTGCAGGAGCAATTGCACCGCCAACCTGTGGGTCAGTGGATCTGACCGCTCAACCGAGGATGTTTATGTCAGGAGCGGGATTGGAACCGCTGACCTTTGGATCAGAAGACAATCTCTGCAACTGAGCCACTGCCATTGAATCGCCATATGAAGATTCAAAATAATAAACTGAAGTAATCTATGAAAAAACACTGGGGTATCTTTTAAATTTCAATTGATGTTTTTTCGTTTATTTTATTTTATTTTATTTTTTAAATAAAAGTTAGAATGACCTTCAGGAGGCAGTTAGCTTAGCCACTGCTCTGCTGTGCACAGAATACATCCTTTTTTCTACATGTAGTTCAGTCGAGGTTCTGTTTTAAATGATCTGCCCCAAAGCCCTGAACTTAAAGGGCCTATGACAGGTTGAAGTACTAATTTTACAAAAACACTGATAAGATCATTATACTTAAGGTTCTGCTAAAGAATTACCTATATTTATCCCGGGTTGGCCATTTTTTAGGTTTAAATCTTTACTTCCTGGTTCTAAATCATGACATCACACTAGGACATTCTGTACCTGTCACCTAGCAACCACGTTATAAACACCTCTGATGTCCCAAAAATGGTTATTTGACAAATAAAAATGTATGACGACACCTTTATTTTGTTGAATTAATGTTTAAAGGATCAGAGATTGTGTTTGTTGGTTGTAAATTGTCCCTGGTGAGTCTCCCTAGTGTGACGTCATCGTGTTTCGGAACTCCGCTCTGCTTCCTGTAAATTTCAACATATTTTTCAGCTTTCTTCACAAACTGACTCTTGATTGGTGTAAAACAGTCATACGTATGTACAACAGGTTTTACTCCACCAAATAAAGTTAAAACTAGAAAATCATAAAAACCTGTCATATGCACTTTAACCAAACTGTCTGCTCCTAAACCTAACCATAACCTTAACCCTAACTGTGAAAAGGAGATATTTTATCAAATAAACTTTTGCTTGCACAGCCAGTGATGCAAAGTGTCAGTTTGTGGCACTGTGTGGGTTGGAAAGAGATGTTTTAGTTCCGTGTATTCCAGGGAATAGACTTGGTTTGATCTCCTTTAGTTTAGTTTAGTTTAGTTTAGTTTAGTTTAGTTTAGTTTAGTTTAGTTTAGTTTAGTTTAGTTTAGTTTAGTTTAGTTTAGTTTAGTTTAGTTTAGTTTAGTTTAGTTTAGTTTAGTTTAGTTTAGTTTAGTTTAGTTTTTATTTGAAGGGACAATGTACAGAGACATTAAGCTCATAAAAAACAGAGATGTTCCGCACCAGATTTGAGCTAAATTGCTAGTTTCCATCTGCAGTCCCTCCTATTTGCGACTACTAACAGTCTTTTGAGCACTTAATTTAATAATATACACTCCTCACATCTAAGCAGCACTTCAAGGGCCAAATTAGACCCCCAGATGCTAATATTCATCTTTATGCTGATGACACAATTATCTATTGCTTTGGACCTACTCCAGCAAAAGCAGTTGAATCTTTGCAGAAAGCTTGTGATAATGTGCAGCTTACACTTCTGCAGCTGAAACTTGTCCTAAACGCTGAAAATACCAAATTCATGTTCTTTTCTAAAACCAAAAAGGTGCAAGTAGATCTCCCTAAGATCCTCACTCTTCACGGAGACGCTATAGAGCAAGTACATGAGGACAAGTATCTTGGGGTTTTACTTGATGATTTTTTGACATTCAAGCCCCACATCAAAAATGTTGTGAAGAAACTAAAACTGAAATTGGGTTTTCTTTTTAGAAATAAGCCTTGTTTCTCTTTTGAGGTAAAAAAAAAACGGCTTGTGACAGCAACATTTTTATCTGTTTTAGACGACGGGGACCTTTTGTACATGAACACTTCAGCTCAATGTCTTTACAGTTTGGACGCTGTGTTTCTGCTGCTCTGAGGTTTATCACCGACTGTAGAGCGTTAACCCATCACTGTGAACTGTCCTCTGGTGTTGGTTGTTCATCCTCGTCCACAGGAGGCGGGACATTGTACACTTTTATTTATAAGGCCATGCTTGGTCTGCTTCCCTCCTACATCGGTGATTTACTAACGAGGACAAGTGTTGATTCTTATTCTTTGCGTTCAAATGAACAACTGTTGCTCTGTGTTCCATATGTCCGCACAGAACTGGGAAAAAGATCTTTTTCTCACGCTGCTCCCACTTCATGGAACACACTGCAAAAAAGCTGGAAGCTCCTGAACTTATCTCTTTAAATGATTTTAAAGCCAGACTGAGAGCTCTTGAGGTCGACTCGTTTAATTGTAACTGTTTTTAATAATTGTATGTAATTTTATTTGTTGTCTATGTCTGGAACTTTTTGCTGCCTCTTGGCCAGGACTCCCTTGTAAAAGAGGTTTTTAATCTCAATGGGACTTTCCTGGTTAAATAAACGTTAAATAAAAATAAAAGAGAGATGAGAGATGAGCAGGTTTCTAGACGTTTGCGTTTTGTCCAAATGTACAATTTTAGTTCAAATGGAGGAGGTTCAAAGATATCTCCACGTCTGCTCTTTGTGTCCGTGGAACTCAGAACGTTTGGAGGAGGAACAAATGTGGTCCAGAGGAGGAGAGTGAAGGTACCAGAGCCGGGAGGTCCAGAGGAAGACCAGAGCGACAGTAAAAGAGGACACGAAGGATTCTTACATATCTTTTCTTTCTCCTCCTCAGAGATGGCTCGCTTTGGTCGGACGATGGCGGTGCACGGCTCGGCTGTGGGAGACAAAAAGATGGGTTTGTGTTTAGGGGATGCACCAAAACCCGGCAGCAGCTCTTGGGTCACAAGCGTCGTCTCTGTGGACTGGGCCTGCTCCTGGTTTTTACGGCTGTGAAACGTGAAAAACAGAACTAGTCCTTAATGTTTATGTAATAAAATTAAACTCTGTGTTTCTCCAGCTCAGAAATAATGTAAAAGCATCAGTTTGGGGTGAAAATTAGACACAGCACTTTCTCTGCTTCTGTTTATGGAGCGTTTTATTCCACGAGAAGCAGGAAGTGCGCCGTTAGCATGCTAATGTTTGTTAGCTTTAGCGCTCTGAGCTCAGAGACGCGTGAAAAGAGCTTTAAACTCATGGAGGGGAATATTTATGATGGACTGCATTAAAGTGAGAGACACGTGAGACTGATGGAAGAGTTTAACTAAAACTGGTTCTGTTTTTTATGTTTCAAAACAGTAAAAATCAGGTACAGGGCCTTTAACTCATCAGTTCCTGGATTTTAGGGCTGTATTTGTTTAGTCGATTAATCGGTCGATGGTGTTTTACTTGACTTTAGTCGATTTTAATTAGTCGACAAATTATTTGATTTAAAAACTGTAAAAATTAGAGGATACAGAATTAATTAGTTGATGGATTTGGAGTGAATCATCAATTAAATTAAATTTATATAGATCTAACATATAAATACACTGTTTCCAAACACTTTTCTGTATAAATAGTTTGTTTTTGCATGAACTCCTGTGCAGCTGTGATCGTTTGAGTGCAGTTTGGGTCAGATATACAGAGATACTTCATAGTTTTGATATATTTTTGCCACATCCTCTTTTGTGGATTAATCGGTCGATGGGGCAGGGCTTAATTCGACCAAGACTCTCTTTAGTCGACTACAGCCCGACTGGATTCCTGAGTGTGGTACAGACCTGCCCTGTCCAGGACGTATTCTTCACCGATTCTTGCATGGTAGTGGAGGCAGCAGTCCCTGAAGGCATCACGACAGTACGGAAAATTGGCGTATTTGTTCTCAGCGGCGTCATTACAGGTCTGGAAGGTGGGAGGGTTGTTCATTCCGTCCAGGCAGCAGTCACGGACCCTTTGGACTTTGTAGTTGGACACTAATGGCACAGAAAGAGAAACAGTGATGAGGGTCTGGACACGTTCAGAGGACGAAGGACGAATATATGACGCAGAGGAGGGAGAGTGAGTGCACCTATAGCCCTGTGTTAGCGTCACTACTTCCTGTCCAGCTCTATCTCCACGGGGCGTCTAGAAGAGAACCACTGTTTGAGGAAATTCAAGTGGAGAAATGTTCCTGACTTTACTGTACGAATGAGGTGAGGACTTCACCGTCTGTGGGTCAATGCTAACGCTAATGCTAATTTTAACATAAATGTAAAGATGGTTGTTGGAGCCAAATGGTCTGTTGTTCCTCCTGCCACTGGGTGGCGCACTGTTATGTCCTGCAATTACCTGCCCTATATAAAGGGGGGGAAAGGTGCTCTCAGGTGTTGCAGTGTGGAGGCAAACAGTCTTTTGACCGTGTCCTATCGTGTCCTATCGTATCGTGAGTTCTGGATTTCTGTGTATTTGTGGATGGCTAAAGGTAATGCCAATAAACCAGTGGAACACAGCATTTTCTGAACTTTATTCTGGGGTAGACACGCGTCCGAGACGCCACACGCGCTGCATCCATAGCGGACCTTGCACAGGGCAAGTTTTGGCCGCTACAATGGTGGTTTAAAATAATAAACTGAAGTAATCTATGAAAAAACACTGAGGTATCTTTTAAATTTCAATTGATGTTTTTTTTTTTTTTCTTTTTTTAATAAAAAAGCCAACTGCCAACTGTACATTCTGTATATAGTCTATCTTAGTCTATTTTATTCTTAATTTTATGCATGCCTTTGTATATATTTTTTATATTTTATCCTTTGCTTTATGTTGCACCTACGCCGAAGCAAGTTCCTACGTTTGTGAATTTCACTGACAATGGCAATAAACAATTTCTGATTCTGATTCTGATGACCTTCAGGAGGCAGTTAGCTTAGCCACTGCTCTGCTGTGCACAGAATACATCCTTTTTTCTACATGTAGTTCAGTCGAGGGTCTGTTTTAAATGATCTGCCCCAAAGCCCTGAACTTAAAGGGCCTATGACAGGTTGAAGTACTAATTTTACAAAAACACTGATAAGATCATTATACTTAAGGTTCTGCTAAAGAATTAACTATATTTATCCCGGGTTGGCCATTTTTTAGGTTTAAATCTTTACTTCCTGGTTCTAAATCATGACATCACACTTGGAAATTCTGTACCTGTCCCCTAGCAACCATGTCATAAACACCTCTAATGTCCCAAAAATGGTTATTTGACAAATAAAAATGTATGACGACACCTTTATTTTGTTGAATTAATGTTTAAAGGATCAGAGATTGTGTTTGTTGGTTGTAAATTGTCCCTGGTGAGTCTCCCTAGTGTGACGTCATCGTGTTTCGGAACTCTGCTCTGCTTCCTGTAAATTTCAACATATTTTTCAGCTTTCTTCACAAACTGACTCTTGATTGGTGTAAAACAGTCATACGTATGTACAACAGGTTTTACTCCACCAAATAAAGTTAAAACTAGAAAATCATAAAAACCTGTCATATGCACTTTAACCAAACTGTCTGCTCCTAAACCTAACCATAACCTTTTTTTTTTTTTTTTTTTTTTAATTAATTGATTGTTCATGCCATTTACTTTCATTAGCACATTATTCAGAAATCAAACCAAGTAATACAAAACAAAGACAGTTGCAGCAAAATGATTACATGCATTATTGGCCTAAACAAAAGGAACAGGAAGAAGATACATCCTATAAACCCTGTACCTTTCTCACCTTAAAGGGCCTATGACAGATTGAGCTACTCATTTCACTAAAATGTAGTTTAGAGAAATATATTTCACATTTTGCCAAGATACTTTACTAATTTTATCCCGATTAAGCAAGTTTTTAGGTTTTTAATTTCACTTCCTGGTTGTAAATGATGACATCACACTAAATCAAATCAAATCAAATCAATTTATTTTTATAATGCCCAAAATCACAACAACAGTTGCCTCGATGGGCCACATCTACTAGGAAATTACCATAGCAACCACCTGTAAACTGGGCCAAAACTCATCTAATGTCGTAGATTTAAAACATTTTTGCACATAAAAATAGATGTGAACACCTTTTTATTGAATTAATGTATAAAGGGTCACAAAAGTAGTTTATTTTGTGTAAATGTTGCGTACCCTTTGTCTCCCCAGTGTGACGTCATCTATTTGTTCACTTCCTGTAAATTTCTACAGATTTTTCAACTTTTCTCCACAAACGGCCACTTGATTGGTGTAAAACTATCATTTTAATTTATAACAAGTATCTTGAACACAGCGGACTATGAGTCCAAAGTCAACAGTCTCCTTGAGGACACCTCCACATATGAAAGACTGAAAAGGGACCCCACGAGTAGCTACAAGAAGAAGGTTATAGACTGTCTACAGAAGCTTGAGAAGGAGGAGGTGATTGACAGGCCTCTGTACTACAGACTGTATCCTGGTGAAGCCATTCCATGTATTTATGGCCTTCCCAAAATCCACAAAGAGAATGTCCCATTGAGACCCATTGTGTGTAGCACGGACTCCATCACATACAATGTAGCTAAACACTTGACCACCATCTTGGCTCCGTTAGTGGGGAACTCAGAACATCATGTGGAAAACACACAGCACTTTGTGAGCAAAGTGAGACACCTCCGAATGGACCCAGAGGACGTTATGGTCTCGTATGATGTGGTGTCCATTTTCACTTGTATTCCTACCTCGGAGGCAGTGGCAGCAGTGAGGATGCGACTGCAGGAGGACTCAACCCTACCGGAGAGGACCAAACTCACACCTGAACACATCTACCAACTATTGGACATCTGCCTTAACACAACTTACTTCCAATTCAGGCGACACTTTTACAGACAGATCCACGGCTGTGCGATGGGCTCTCCGGTCTCGCCGATCGTAGCCAACCTTTATATGGAACACTTTGAGAAGAAGGCTCTGACCTCCTTCCTGGGCACACCTCCGAGCCTCTGGCTGCGTTACGTGGATGATACCTTTGTGATAATCAAGAAACAAGAGCTGGAAACATTCTCTGAGCATATCAATGGGTTGGATGTATACATTAAGTTCACCCGAGAAGATGCTAAGGACAACCGGTTGGCATTCCTTGATTGCTCCACAATCAGAGAGGAGGAAGGCAGCCTTCAGACAGAAGTATACAGGAAACCCACCCACACAGACCAGTACTTATTGTTCGGTTCTAACCACCCACTGCAGCACAAGTTGAGAGTGATCAGGACACTACAACACAGAGCCCATGAAGTACCCACCAGCTCTGAGGGGAGAAAGAAGGAGGAAGAACACGTCCAACGTGCCCTCTCAGCTTGTGTATCCCAACTGGGCCTTTAACAAAGTCAGAAGAGCCAAGAAACAGGACAAAAAGGATAAAGACCTCAGCAGGAGGGGTGTCTCTATCCCTTATGTCTCGGGCCTGTCTGAGAAGTTCCAAAGGATTTTTAGACAACACGACATCCCTGTTTATTTCAAACCTGGCAACACACTTAAACAGAAACTGGTCCACCCGAAAGACAAGAGACCGACAGAGAAACAGAGCAATGTAGTTTATTCGATAGAGTGCAGCGAGGACAGTTGTAAAGAACGTTACATAGGAGAGACCAAACAGCCACTGCACAAAAGGCTGTACCAACACAGAAGATCGACCTCCACCGGACCGCAGAGTGCAGTCCATCTGCACCTAAAAGCTACAAATCACTCGTTTGAGGACAGTGAGGTGAAGATATTGAGCAGAGAGAAGAACTGGTTTGAAAGAGGAGTAAAGGAGGCTATTTTTGTAAAAAGAGAGAATCCGTCTCTAAACAGGAATGGGGGCTTAAGATTTAATTTAGCCAAAATTTATGACACCCTCCTAACACCCTGGTCCAAATCAATAGACCAGTCAAATGCTAATGAGGTCATCAGCAGTGATGAGGGAGCTACAGCCAGCTATCAATAGAACAATAGACCTTAGCCACAGGTGAAACTGGGTAAGGCCAACTATTAAACATATAAAGGCAGACCAATTAATCAAGTTTCAGGTGACAAACAAACAATGTTCCAAACGAAGACAGGTGTCCAGTGACTCCTCCCTGGGGGCAGGACTCTCACTACTTAGAGGAGCATATAAGCCTGAGTTCCCAGACCAGCTCTCAGATTGACAATGACTTTTGGATAAAAGTCGAAACGTCTCGATCTTCAAACAGCGTCCGGATGACAACCCCTGAAATCCTTTCTACTACAAGTATTAATGCACCAAACAAAGACAAAATTAGAAAATCATGAAAACCTGTCATACGCACTTTAACCCTAACTGTGAAAAAGAGATATTCTATAAAAATAAACTTTGGCTTGCACAGCCAATGATGCAAAGTGGCAGTTTGTGGCATTGTGTGGGTTGGAAAGAGACCATCATTAAATTGTGTTTTAGTTCCGTGTTTTCAGGGGAATAGACTTGGTTTGATCTCCTTTGCGACCACTAACAGTCTTTTGAGCACTTCATTTAATAATATACACTCCTCACAAATCTAAGAAGGTTTCTGGACGTTTGCGTTTTGTCCAAATGTACAATTTTAGTTCAAATGGAGGAGGTTCAAAGATATCTCCACGTCTGCTCTTTGTGTCTGTGGAACTCAGAATGTTTGGAGGAGGAACAAATGTGGTCCAGAGGAGGAGAGTGAAGGTACCAGAGCCGGGAGGTCCAGAGGAAGACCAGAGCGACAGTAAAAGAGGACACGAAGGATTCTTACATATCTTTTCTCTTTCCTCCTCAGAGATGGCTCGCTTTGGTCGGACGATGGCGGTGCACGGCTCGGCTGTGGGAGACAAAAAGATGGGTTTGTGTTTAGGGGATGCACCAAAACCCGGCAGCAGCTCTTGGGTCACTTGAGATGATTCCACAATGACCATAGTTTAAAATCCAGCCGATGGTGGAGTTTATGAACTAAGACAGAAGACTTAGTTAGACCAACTGTCCAGATTTAAGGTGGAGTTTATGGTTTATCTCTCTGTAATTACCGAGTGAATCCACATGAAACCAAAACTGGCACAAAGTTCAACTTATTTTCTGCCAGCAATTCACTTTATTCCTGAAGTTGTCGTACGCGCCGCCGTCTTGTTTCCGTTGTAGTTCACACGGAGCAGACGAGCTCAACAGAAAATAAGTTCTACTCGACTAAAAAGACGTTTTCAGGAAATCGTTGCGTTGTGACTTGTTGTTGCTCGTGTTCATTAAACATTTTACACAAATCAATCTACTTTATGTAACATTTTAGCGTCAGACTTTTCCCTCGTTCGTCATTAGCTTTAACGGAGTTCTTTTTTAATAAAAAAATAAAAATAAAAATGACGCACAGGACGAGGAGACTCCGGAGTTGGCGTTGGTCATGAAGCTCAGTCCTGCCAGTCTGAAGACGTCTGCAGCGTTCCTCCCTCCACCGCCTCCACAGCCCTGGTCTGCACCCTCTATGTGCCGGAGAACCTGAGAGAGAACAGGCACGGCTCACACACAGGTGAAACGTCTCTAAACACACACACACACACACACACGCACACACGCACACACACACGCACACACACTCTCTCTCACACACACACACACACACACACACACACACAAACACACGCACACACACACACACACACACACACACACACGCACACACACTCTCTCTCACACACACACACACACGCACACACACACCCTCACACACACACACACACAAACACACACACGCACACACACTCACTCTCACACACACACACACACACCATGTTGACCGGGTCCTTGTAATCCGGTCGTAGGCTGTAGATGCCGGTGTCCACTGCTGTCAGGGCGATGAACCCGTCCTGATTGACCTTCACCTCCATCTGAAGGTTCTGCTGAGGCTTGTGCTGAGCTCCTCGAATCTTCAGCTCCGTCTGTCAACAATCCACACGTGACATGCACATCCTCCCTCTCCCCAGACGCTTCCTTCTCAGCATAATATTTACGTGTATTGTTTATTTCCTGTTCACTTGCAGCGTCTCGCCTTAAGTTCGGAGGACCTGGTGAATGCCTGTGTTTCTATGTATTTAACTCACTCTTGCACAAACACCGTATTACGACTACGCTCAGAACTAAACATAAACAAGGGCAGGGCTAAACCAGGATTAAAACAAGACCAAATCAAGTCTACATCAGAACCAGTGGCGGACTTAACGTTAGGCAACAGGCCACGATTGCTTTGGGCCCCCAACCTTAAGGGGCCCCCAGTAAGATGCCCTTACCGTGTTGATTTTCACTCAGTATCACAGTAAAGTAATGCACTGTACTTTTAAACTAGAAAAGAGCAATGAAATCATGTGGGATTTTATAGAAGATGTTGGCCCTTCTGGTTGTTGAGGGAACAGTTGTGGAATTATGTCATATTTGTGCTCATGTTCAACCAATTCAATTACAGTGATCCCTCGCTATATCGCGTTTCATCTTTCACGGCTTCGCTGCTTCACGGATTTTTTTTACAGTGCGGATATTTTTACAGTGCATCCACTGAACTTCAGCGCACGCACAAGAACGGGACCCTTTGATGAGTCGTTCATTGCAGTTCTCAATTATAATCGAAGGTGGCATATCCGTTTATAAAAATCTTCTTGCTCAGAAAAAGAAAGAGCGCCAACAACTAAAGAAAGACTCGTGCGCCTTCAGTAGAAACAGACGCTACAGGGGGCGGAGTCAGGACCAAGAGGCACAGACTGTGAAATACACCAGTGACAATGTTTCCAACCTTGTATTACTATGTTAAAATGATTGTTTTAAACAAATTTTGGGCTTTAAAACAGGTTTTGATTTTTGGTTTCATTCCATAGTTCAGTATTGCATTGTAAAATAATACAAAATATAGCTGTGACTACTTCGCGTGTTATTTTTGGAACGCAACTCCCGCGATAAACGAGGGATCACTGTACAAACTTTATGAAAAGTGTGAAATGTGTCGTCTAACCTGTCATATAGACTTTAAATCAGCTGAACGTGTGTCAAAATCATAGACATAAAAATAGTGGACAGACGGTTGTGGCTCCGCCCCTTTCATGATAATGCGGCTCAGTCATGGAGAATTCAAAATGGCCGCGGGTTAGCCCCCACCACTCCCCCCTCGGTGGGGAGGCAGGGAGAGGGCGACTTTGGGGCGGCCTTTTGCTGACGTACTGCCGTCGTTGCCTCTATGGTTACCGCCCACTCGTAGGTGTATGGCTGCGCCCTGACATTTCCGGCGCGTAAAGCCCGCCTTCCTCATTAGATATGCACGAACTTTAAAAAATCACAGCGGCTAAACCAGCCTGGTTCAAAAAAATTCACCCCCCTCAGCGTTGTCACAGAGCCGTAAGCTAACGTTTGAGACCAAAGCCGTATTTTGAGCCAGGCTCTAAAGTAGGTTTTGAAACGTCTAACTCCCCATTGACATGCATTGAAAAATTCTACTTCCGCAGCAGCCCCTAGTGGTCAGCAGCAGATTGAAAACATGGCAGCCTACAGTCGGCGGCTCAATTTGAGCGCGGTAGCCTCGCCCACTGGTCAAAATGCACCAACAAACAGGGAAATATGGTCTGATTTCTAGAATATTTTTCTGGGGAAGGACCCCCAAACCCCCTGCTTAAAGCTGTTTAGAACATGGAGCTGCTGCAAACGTGAATTTACTTTACCACCCCAAAATTATGAATCTGTCACCACAAGTCAAAAAAAAAAAAAAAACAAGAAAACAAGCTTCCTTTCAAGAACATTTCAAGAGAGACAAATATAGAAAATCGCGCTTGATGAAGAGGAGCCTAGACTTCATTTTGCCTTGGGCCCCTACATTATTACGTCCGCCACCGATCAGCACTACAGTACATCTTTAGTCCTGGTTTAGACCCCGTTTTGTCTTTACCCCCAGCCCAGGCCCAGTTTGGTCCCTGTTTAGGCGCGGTACCTGCAGTCCGTTGACGCACTCTCCCTTGATGTTGAGCCACACGGCGTCGGCCACCAGCTCCGTGGTGCTCTCTCCGTACGGCATGTAGTACACCAGGAGCCTGATAGAGGGCACCATGTCTGCCGTCACCTGGAAGCTCAGCGTGTGCAGGTTCTCCAGCCGCTCGCCGAACGGGATCCAGCCGTGCTTTATGATTCTACCCTTCGACAGGATCTGCGCACGGCCACCAGGGGGAGTAGAGAGCACATATGATTTTACATTAGTTCAAACCCATAGAATTCCGGGAAATAAGAGCAGGTCCCAGACAACACTCCTGGAAAAGTGTAGGGCGAGGGTTAATCTGGGTCTCTGCGAATTGTTACTACTCTTTCTATTTCTGTTGTTATTGTGGTAGCTGTGTCTGAACGTGTCCCTAATGAAGATAAAAACAAACTGAATAGACTATATTTCATTCATTTTCTCCCGCTTATTCCCGTTAGGGGTCGCGGGTGACTGGAGCCTATCCCAGTGACTTTGGGCCTTAGGCGGGGTACACCCTGGACAGTGGCCAACTCGTCACAGGACTAACACAGAGAGACAGAGACAAGGACAGACAACCATTCACTCTCGCATTCATTCACTAGGGACAATTTAGAGTTGTCAATTAACTTTCTCAGTCATGTGTTTGGACGGTGGAAAGAGCCGGAGAACCTGGAGAGAACCCACGGTAACACGGGGAGGACATGCAGACTCCACCCAGAGAGATCGTGTGATGTTGGGGTGGTCCGGGATTCGAACCCACAAACCCACGATCTCCTTATTGAGAGGCAGAAGCTCTAGCCGCTCTGTTAAATCTTTGTTTTTCGACCTTTTTTGAGTTGCAGCACACTTTTTGGGTTTAAAAGATACTACGGCACACCACCTTCTACTGAAACATTACCAAATCAAACCATTTAGTAAAAAAATATGGTATATAATGAGGCCAATAATGTTGTGCAATTTGTGTTCTTTTTGGGTGCTCAGAACACTCCAAAAAGGTAAATTAGTCAATTACTTTTGTTTTTTTGAATCTGTTAACTCAAATTTTCAAGGCACACCTGGCAAAACCTTAAGGCGCACTAGTGTTCCCCGGCGCACTGTTTGAAAATCAAGATGTTAAATTACACACAAAAGAGCACAAATACTACTTTTTACTGATTTTCAAACAATTAAAACACGAAATGCTCCCATTTTCATTTGTAGTGCTTAGTTCTAAAATGGAATCCCTCTGTGATGTCATCAAAATGCGACGCACCTTAGAAGGTAAACAGACGGTTAACGTTCAACTGAAACATCTTTCTGAAAGTTTAAACGGTCATTCAACAAAATAAAGGTGTTATCAGGTATTATTATTTGTCAAATCATAACTATTGTGTAATTTATATGGATGTTGGCCCTTGTTTACAGTCTGGTTGCTATGGTAACAGCTGTGGAATTACCTCTAACTATGTCATATTTGCTGCCCATGTCCAACCAGGAAGTGACATTATAAACTTTACGAAAATAGTCAAACTGAGGACAAACAGGAAAAATGCTTTGTAAAATCTTAAATATGATCATCTTCACTACGTTTTAGTGAATTGTGATGTCTAACCGTCATATAGACTGTAAGCTAACTGTATGGCCCCGTTTGAGCGTCCGACGAGGGGCGTCAGAGATACACGCCCCCAGAGAGAACACAGACTCAGGACGAAACAAGACGCAGAAAGCAGATCTAAACAGAAAATTATACTTTCTCACAAAACACTGACTTGATCTTGTGACAAAGCACCGTACTTCCACTGATGCTAACGATATGTTGAGCCTTTAGAATACAAAGCTAGCAAAGCACGTTAGCATCAGCTGTTTCCTGTTGATCGAGGCACGGCACTTTGTCAAGACCCAAAATCTGATATTTCCAGGTTATAATCATCTTAAAGACAATGCATTACAAAAAGAGGTTCACGTCGTAGAGTCTTTGCAGAAGGAAATAAATGCAGAAAAAGATGAGGGCAAACAGGAAGTAGTTTCCGGTTTACTGTAGCTTTAGCCACGTCTCACTCTATGTCATTTTGTGAATCGCTGACGATTAAAAAGTATTATTCAGGTACAATTTTGATTTTATTTAGGAAGAAAACATATGTTACATCATCTGATCACGTGGCAGACCTCTTTGCGATGGAAACGCAGACCGTCGTTAACAGAAAGGTCCCGAAACGTTTCAAAGTGAACCGTCTGAGGGCCCTGGGCCAGTGGAAACGTGGCTATAGAACGACCACTGCCCAACAATACAACCACGCGCAGACGAATGGAGAACAAGCAAACTCTACAGATATATTCAGTCCGAGAAAACAGGAACAGTGTGTCCGTCCTGTGCTCGTTACTCACCAGGTAGTTGAGGGACTTGACGTACAGGTAGGGCGGGGCTACAGAGTACACTGAGATCTGGGTGTAGGCGCCCACGTTGGCGTCGATGGGCCTGGGGTCGATGTACAGGTAGCGGGCGTTTGGAGACTCGTAGGACTGGGCCGTCAGCGAGAGAGACGCCTGGCTTTCGGCTGGAAGTGAACGGTCCTTTGTCTGGAACTGTCAACCAGACGTTACCAAACTCTTAGCTCTGATTGTTCCAAAAATGAATAAGACAAACAGACAGTGCATTTATAGTGGGACTAAACTAAACTCCGCCCACAGCCACAAGCCGAGATGTTAAAACTGGGCCGGACCTGGAGGAGGAGGAGGGGCCTGGAGGACTAAAGGAGGAGGGGGAGGGGCCTGAAGGACTAAAGGAGGAGGGGGAGGGGCCTGGAGAACTAAAGGAGGAGGGGGAGGGGCCTGGAGGACTAAATAAGGAGGGGGGAGGGGCCAGGAGGGCTAAAGGAGGAGGGGCCTGGAGGACTAAAGGAGGAGGGGAGGGGCCTGAAGGACTAAGGAAGGAGGGGGGAGGGGCCAGGAGAGCTAAAGGAGGAGGGGCCTGGAGGGCTAAAGGAGGAGGGGGAGGGGCCTGAAAGACTAAAGGAGGAGGGGGAGGGGCCTGGAGAACTAAAGGAGGAGGGGGAGGGGCCTGGAGGACTAAAGAAGGAGGGGGAGGGGCCAGGAGGACTAAAGGAGGGCTAAAGGAGGAGGGGGAGGGGCCTGAAGGACTAAAGAAGGAGGGGGAGGGGCCAGGAGGGCTAAAGGAGGAGGGGGAGGGGCCTGAAGGACTAAAGAAGGAGGGGGAGGGGCCAGGAGGGCTAAAGGAGGAGGGGGAGGGGCCTGGAGGACTAAAACATGTGGTCTGAAGTACAAAAGGAGGAGGAGTGGGATCTAGAAGACTAAAGGAGGAGGGTCAGGTCCTGTTGGAGTAAAAGGGCGGGGCCTAGAGGACTAAAGGAGGAGGGGTGGGGCCTGTACCTGCAGGTCGATGGACAGCGTTCCCATCTGGATGTTGCAGAGGAGTAACGCGATGCCGTCGGCGCTGCTCGTTGCTTGTTCTGAACAGAACATTTCTTCTGGATCTCTGCCGGATTTGTGCATCTTTTTGTGCACCAAATGCACAGGCACACCGCTCACTGGCGCCCCCTGGTGGTCCTTCACCAACACCTGAAATGCACAAACAACATGTTGAATAAATATGAGCCCCTGAGTCATGCAGAAGTCTCTTTATGGCTCATTCTTTTGGGTCGTACCCGAATGTTGTAGGGCAGGGCTGGTTTGATGAAGGGTGCAGTGGACACCAGCCCCAGAGTGTACGGACTGTTCACGAACTTCACTGACCCGAGCTCCATCTCCTGACTGATGCCCCCTGCAGGACAGACGGGGCACGTGTAAAAGTACAGTCACTGCTGAAGACACACAGTCATGTCGTCTAAAAGGATCGTGACAACATAAGGCTCAGTAAAAATAATAAAACATGTGGGCAGTAAAGTCATACAATGACGTTGTGTTTGAAAGCCAGGTCTTTTCTCAGGCGGTGCTCTGTGTGAAAGTGTTCTCTGGTTCACTTCAGAGACAGACGTGTGATCAGTCGTACCGGTCTCTTCCCGCAGCAGCACCGCGATGTACAGAAACTTGTCCTTGAGCTCACTCAGGGTCCTGATGCCACTGTTTTTGGAGAAAACCTCCTTCAGGTTCACAGAGACCTCCAGCTCTCCTTCAGACGACAGCTACAGCACACAACATGAATGTCCACGTCAAATGTATTCATGAAACCAAAGGGCAGTAAAACAGAACTGTAAACTAGACAATAACACAAAAGACACGTTTGATAAGATGAATACAAGAAAAAAAACATGAATTACAAAAGAAGATGATCTGGTCTACACTGAATTAAAGTCCTCAGAACCAAGACCCAAGACTCAGACCCGAGACTCAGAGCCAAGACCAAGAACCAAGACCCAGAACCAAGACCCAGACCTGAGACCCGAGACCCAGACCTGAGACTCAGACCCTAGAGGTCGTAATCATGGTCAGTACTATTCCATAATATTTCCGTACAAATCTCCTGAAGCCGGTGCATGTGTGTGGTTTCTCTCACTCGATATTGTTTGATGGAGCTGGGGATGATCACCGGAACCATCTTAGGACTCACGTATCCGTAACGAAGGAACATCTCCCCACCAGCCACCGGAGCATCATGAAGGTACCTAAGAGAGACGGGTTACACCGGAGCTCACACCCGCACAGCCCTCCACAACCGGGCCCTCCTCGTCTACTGCACTGCTTTATTCATTTACAAGACAAATATCATGCAGTTTTCATTGTTATTACCCTTTAAACATGCTCTTGAGTATCTTAAATTTGCCATATTTTATTTTTTTATTTTAGCCACATGCAATGAGAGCGTCCAGCCAGTAGATGGCACCTAGCGCTTACACAGTTTACTTATGTTAGCGCTGGCCAAGCAGTAGCAGTAGCAGTGATCGTGTTCAGAGCATGGATGTACTAAATGAACACGCCCCCTCTGTCTGTGTCCCAGGTTGATTAGTGGTTGTGTGAGGTATTGCAGCCTCTAGGGCCCAGCCTTTTTCATCATTTCATATTATAATTGCTCACAGTACTTAATTATTATTGGTATTTAAATAATATAGAAGGAAATGTTCTTTTCTACCATTTCTAAAATCCCAGAAATTACAATTTTTATATTAAGTGAACATGAGTGAGCCGCGTGAACGAGCGTCGGACGATACAGAAGCTCGTGACATGGTCAGACAGAGACACCTGTAAGTTGTATTTTATTTCATTTCAGACGCTTCACGTGTGTCTAACATGAAGAACACAATTACAATCACACAAGCTAACGCTAACACAAAAACTTGCAGCTGCTGGTCGTTCACGTCGCTCAAAGCATCATGGGGGATTGTGGTCACATGCACGTGCTCTAAAGCAAAGATGGCCGCCTCCGTATCAGGAAGTAACGCGGAAGAAAATAACTTTTTTGGGGTCATGCACCAATGAGCTCAGGCCACAGGGATAATTTTGGGTTCATCTTCCAGTTTTAATTATAATTCTATGGTTCAGAGGCAAAAATGCTCAAAATGAGTCTGTGATGATTTAACGAATTAAAACAGCAGAAGATTCTCAGATAAATGACGCATGAAATCAGAGGGAGAGGATTTTTATAATAAACATTACTCAAAACAGCGTGAACGCAGCTGAATGCTAGGTGTGTTTTTGATGAGGAACATTGTTAGAACAGGGTTAAAAGAGAGAAAAAGTCACTGCAGCAGATTATATGTATATGTATATATATCCTTTAAAGAGCACAGAACAGGTTAGACTAAGATTTTACAGAAGGTTTTGCCTGTTTCTCCCCAGTTCAACATTTTTGGTGACTTTTTCAATGCCACTTCCTGGTTGAACATGAGCAGCAGATGTGACATGGGTAATTCCACAACGATTACTTAGCAACCAGACTGTAAACAGGGTCCGGCATCCTGAGGCTGAGGAGGAGGTAAAGTTACCTTTAGTGATCGCAAAGCTCCTGTTTATTAATTATTAAGACGGCTAATAAAATCACATGATTAACTGTATCAAAGCCTGGCGCTTGAGGCTAAAATAATTCAATTTCAATAAAAAGAAGGTGATCTGGGACTTCGACAGTGTTTGACATCAGCACTGTCTGAACACCAGGCCAAAGCAGGACTAAAGACCATGGACTGTAAGCACTGTCTGCGCTGAAGACACTTCACAGTAAACGCGGGGCTGTAGTACGAGCAGAACGAGCTGTAGCTGTGTGTACGTGCTACTCACTTGGCCGACACTTTGAAGGTGAAGTGTTGGAAATTGTTGTGGCTGACGTAGGTTTGTTGAGGCTCGATCAGGATCGTGAAGCTCGGCAGCACTGAGGAGAGAGAGCAGTTCAACTCACAGCCACAAGGGGCAGCACTGAGGAGAGAGAGCAGTTCAACTCACAGCCACAAGGGGCAGCACTGAGGAGAGAGAGCAGTTCAACTCACAGCCACAAGGGGCAGCACTGAGGAGAGAGAGCAGTTCAACTCACAGCCACTAGGGGCAGCACTGAGGAGAGAGAGCAGTTCAACTCACAGCCACAAGGGGCAGCACTGAGAAGAGAGAGCAGTTCGACTCACAGCCACAATGGGCAGCACTGAGGAGAGAGAGCAGTTCAACTAACAGCCGCTAGGAGAGAGAGCAGTTCAACTCACAGCCACAAGGGGCAGCACTGAGGAGAGAGAGTAGTTCAACTCACAGCCACAAGGGGCAGCACTGAGGAGAGAGAGCAGTTCAACTCACAGCCACAAGGGGCAGCACTGAGGAGAGAGAGCAGTTCAACTCACAGCCACAAGGGGCAGCACTGAGGAGAGAGAGCAGTTCAACTCACAGCCACTAGGGGCAGCACTGAGGAGAGAGAGCAGTTCAACTCACAGCCACAAGGGGCAGCACTGAGGAGAGAGAGCAGTTGAACTCACAGCCACTAGGGGCAGCAATGAGGAGAGAGCAGTTCAACTCACGGCCACTAGGGGCAGTGTGTGTTGGAGCTCGCTCCTTGTTTACGTGCGTTTCTTCCTCTTAAATTTCCCCATCAGCCCAGAACATTCAGGTCGAATCCTTCAGCTCCGTCCGTCCAGACCCAGTCCAGCTCCAGATCTGGAGATGTGTTCCTCTGCACACAGCAGCTCACTGCTCCTGACAGCGCCACTGGGTGAAGCATGGGTCAAATGCAGAGGGTGAATTTCCCTCATGAGAGATTAATAAAGTGTGCCTGAGGACGTTATATAATTTTCTGTATTTGACCTGTCTGTTAATGCTGCTTAACTTGTCAGGTGCAGTGCACAGGACCCATCCCAGATCTGGATCAGAAGCTGGAGGATTTTCGGGTTGATGGGGTCCTCAGGGGAAACCCACCCAGACACAGGGAGACCCCACGCCCCCGAAAGTGGAACCAGCCGCTGGTTGGACATAAACTGGAATGATTCATGATGCATCCGGCTCAGGATTAGCTCTGCAGGACCTCTAGATTTATTTCTCAGACATTACTTTTAAATCGTACAGGTCTGATTGGTAACTAATTCTTCACCTTCCTCTTCTCCAACACTTCTCTTCGCTTAATTAAATTACAGTTAAGGTGTTATTCTGACCGTATTCTCGAACTTCAAATGTGGTTTTGGCTTTTGTGTCAAAGTGCTCCATGTACGACGCCTCGATCGTCCAGATGCCCAACCTGCAGACGGAGAGGGTTAGGTGAATGGATTTACTGCACTGTTTGGAAGTATTTGTCGTATATTATGAAGCAGTACTTGGGGTTGATGGGGACCTTGAAGGGATTCTGCAGCGATGGCATCCCATTACTGACATCCTTCACTTCCACCACATCCACCTTCTCGTAGTCCGGGTCCTGGAAAATAATTATTGTAGTAATGCTTCAACTACCGCAACTACTTCTGTGGCCGTTATTATCTTGTAGACTTTGTCCTAGTGAGAGACTGTATTTGCAGCGATCTACTATTGTTCCCATTTCCTTTTCAAATGGCACCAAATATGGCCAAGACTTCTACCAGTTCAGACAATGAAAACCAGTGTCCACCACCAGTGTTAATTCGTATTTTTCATTTTGTCAACATATTTTTCTTGACTGAAAAAAACATATAAAACTGAATTTCGAAATCAACAGATGGGACGGTGGTAGAAGGCCCATGAAGTAGTGGATTGTGTGGGTTGTGGCGCCCCCTGCAGGAGCACAAAGGCCCACTCACCCTGAATGTGAGGAAGACGCTGCGGTCGGCCGGTCTCAGCTCCTGGTTCAGAGAGAAGGCCCTCACTTTCACTGTGAACAAATGCAGCCGTGAGATCATTGTACTCCACACCAGAACCCTCTCATGGAGATCTGATCCCTCCCAAAGCACTGCCTCTCACACTCCTCCCACAATTGTATTATTATTATTATTATTATTATTATTATTATTATTATTATTACTATTACTATTACTATTATTATTATTTTTTTAAAGAAAATAACTCAAATTGCTCTTTGTTGGGCGTGTACAGTCGTACTCACCTGGTTGTTGGGGCGTGTACAGTCGTACTCACCTGGTTGTTGGGCGTGTACAGTCGTACTCACCTGGTTGTTGGGTGTGTACAGTCGTACTCACCTGGTTGTTGGGGCGTGTACAGTAGTACTCACCTGGTTGTTGGGGCGTGTACAGTAGTACTCACCTGGTTGTTGGGCGTGTACAGTAGTACTCACCTGGTTGTTGGGCGTGTACAGTAGTACTCACCTGGTTGTTGGGCTTGTACAGTAGTACTCACCTGGTTGTTGGGCATGTACAGTAGTACTCACCTGGTTGTTGGGTGTGTACAGTCATACTCACCTTCGTTTTGGGGCGTGTACAGTCGTACTCACCTGGTTGTTGGGCGTGTACAGTAGTACTCACCTGGTTGTTGGGTGTGTACAGTCATACTCACCTTCGTGTTGGGGCGTGTACAGTAGTACTCACCTGGTTGTTGGGCGTGTACAGTAGTGCTCACCTGGTTGTTGGGTGTGTACAGTCGTACTCACCTGGTTGTTGGGCGTGTACAGTAGTACTCACCTGGTTGTTGGGCGTGTACAGTAGTGCTCACCTGGTTGTTGGGTGTGTACAGTCGTACTCACCTGGTTGTTGGGCGTGTACAGTAGTACTCACCTGGTTGTTGGGCGTGTACAGTAGTGCTCACCTGGTTGTTGGGCGTGTACTCACCTGGTTGTTGGGCGTGTACAGTCGTACTCACCTGGTTGTTGGGCGTGTACTCACCTGGTTGTTGGGCGTGTACAGTCGTACTCACCTGGTTGTTGGGGCGTGTACAGTGGTTTGTCCGTCTGGACCAGCAGGAAGCCGTTGGTGCGGCTCAGGGGCACAGAGATGTCTTTGTTGAAGCTGTCTGATTGGACGTGGAGGATCACGTGGTTCATGGTGTCGTCCACCTGCTCCGGGAACAGCTGCAGCAGAAAGAGGAGTTAGAAACACCACCCACTGACTCACCACAGCTGCAGAGGCAGTGCCTTTGCTTCCAAAGTGAACTTTTCTTTTTCAAAGTGAGACTAAGAATCCAGATTTATAAAAGCAGTTGTTGAATATTGATGTAAAAGTGCAGACCCGGAGCTGCACTTCCCCCATGTGCTGGTTGGAGGCGCTGAGGGTCACTCGCTCGTGCAGGATGGAATCCTTGCCCATGATCTTCTTCACAAACACGTGAACAGTCTGTGTGTCCGAGAAACCAAACAGCTGCACCACCACCTTCTCTGCAGCATCCAACCTGAAGGAGAGCGGCGCCACCACCAGGAACCTGCAACAGACAGGAGCAGACAGGGGCTGACAGGGCTGACGGGAGCAGACAGGAGCAGACAGGAGCTGACGGGAGCAGACAGGAGCTGACGGGAGCAGACAGGGGCTGACGGGAGCAGACAGGGGCAGACAGGGCCTGACGGGAGCAGACAGGGGCAGACAGGAGCTGATGGGAGCAGACAGGAGCTGACGGGAGCAGACAGGAGCTGACGGGAGCAGACAGGGCCTGACGGGAGCAGACAGGGGCTGACGGGAGCAGACAGGGGCAGACAGGGGCTGACGGGAGCAGACAGGGGCTGACAGGAGCAGACAGGGCCTGACGGGAGCAGACAGGGGCTGACAGGAGCAGACAGGAGCTGACGGGAGCAGACAGGGGCTGACAGGAGCAGACAGGGGCTGACAGGAGCATACAGCTCTGTGCACAATAGCAGTTGGCTAAGCTAACTGTTCCTCACAGCTAAAGCTTCCTTTTATTAAAATATTAAAAACACATTTTCCACATAAAAACTGTCCAATTGTTTTAGTGTGAAAGTTCCTTCAGTTTCTTATTGTAATTAGTTTTATTTTGACATTGAAATGCCTCAACAGTAGCATTAGCGTTAGCATTTGAGACATTACACGTCCTTTTATAACACACAAGTGTCCTTTGATAAATTATTCATTGTTTTGTAACATTTCTAAAACCTGTATTTATTCATTTTAGAGTGACAACCCCATCGAGCTAACACCGAGCTAACACCGAGCTAACACCGAGTTAACACTGAGCTAACACTGAGCTAGAACTGAGCTAACACCGAGCTAACACCGAGCTAGCACCGAGTTAACACTGAGCTAACACCAAGCTAACACCGAGTTAACACTGAGCTAACACTGAGCTAACACTGAGCTAACACCGAGCAAACACTGAGCTAGAACTGAGCTAACACCGAGCGAACACTGAGCTAGAACTGAGCTAACACCGAGCTAACACTGAGCTAGAACTGAGCTAACATCGAGCTAACACTGAGCTAACACCAGGCTAACATCGAGCTAACACTGAGCTAACACCGAGCTAACACCGAGCTAACACTGAGCGAACGCCGAGCTAACACTGAGCGAACACCGAGCTAACACAGAGCTAACACAGAGCTAACACTGAGATAACACCGAGCTACCACCGAGCTAGCACTGAGCTAACACCGAGCTAACACCAAGCTAACACTGAGCTAACACTGAGCTAACACCGAGCTAACACTGAGCTAGAACTGAGCTAACATCGAGCTAGCACTGAGCTAACACCAGGCTAACATCGAGCTAACACTGAGCTAACACCGAGCTAACACTGAGCTAACACAGAGCTAACACTGAGCTAACACCGAGCTAACACCGAGCTAGCACTGAGCTAACACCGAGCTAACACCGAGCTAACACCGAGCTAGAACCGAGCTAACATTGAAGCACCGAGCTAACACCGAGCTAACACCGAGCTAGCGCCGAGCTAGCACCGAGTTAACACTGAGCTAACACCAAGCTAACACCGAGTTAACACTGAGCTAACACTGAGCTAACACCGAGCAAACACTGAGCTAGAACTGAGCTAACATCGAGCTAACACTGAGCTAACACTGAGCTAACACCAGGCTAACATCGAGCTAACACTGAGCTAACACCGAGCTAACACTGAGCGAACGCCGAGCTAACACTGAGCGAACACCGAGCTAACACCGAGCTAGCACTGAGCTAACACCGAGCTAACACCGAGCTAACACCGAGCTAGAACCGAGCTAACATTGAAGCACCGGGCTAACACCGAGCTAACACCGAGCTAGCGCCGAGCTAACACTGAGCTAACACCGAGCTAACACCGAGCGAACACCGAGCGAACACCGAGCTAGCACCGAGCTAGCACCGAGCTAACACTGAGCTAACACCTAGCTAGCACCGAGCTAACACAGAGCTAGCACCGAGCTAACACCGAGCTAACACCGAGCTAGCACCGAGCTAACACCGAGCTAGCACTGAACTAACACTGAGCTAACACCGAGCTAGCACTGAGCTAACACTGAAGTGTAACTTAAGTAAAAGTATCACATTAAAAAACGTATTGAAGTCGCAGTTTGAAACGTACTTTTCAAGAAAGTAAAGTATTTCACACAGATTTTGAAAACTGTTAAATTCAAATGGAGTGATTTTAGCTCAACAGGACGACGTATTTTGTTTACTCAAAGCAGGGACTTGACCCCAAAACCTTTTGGCAGGACGTCAACAACAAATTAAATCTCAAACTATACACAAATGACTCTTACTTTTAGATCCTTTTCAAAAACATAGTGCGGCAGAAAGTACAGACTCTGAAGTATCTGCAATAAAGTACAAACACCCACACGTTTCACTGAAGTACTTTCGCTCTTGTACTTCAATACTTTCCACAGAATCGAACAAATACCAACTGTTTCCGAACTACGAAATATCAAAGTTTGCAAATGAATCGTTCAGACTCACGTTCGCTCCTGAGCTTCTGCCCCGGGACACGTCCAGCCACAGAGGAGCAGCACCAGGAGCTTCACCCCGGACATTCTGCCGAACCCCGGGCACCGCGCACTGGCTCGGCTCTGGTTTGGCTCTGGTTCGGATCCCGGTCTTGAGGCCCTGAGCGCGTGGACACAGCTGCAAACGTCGGGCTCGGTCCTGACTCTGGGTCAGATCTTCATTTGTCCCAAGTCTGGTTCTCGCTCTGGTTCAGACCCGGTTGAGTCCTGGTCCAGACCTCGGATCCTCGGGTTTCTCGGACTGTTTGTTTATTGGCTTTTTTTTTTTTTTTGTGGTTTACCGTAAAGCTTCAGTAAACGGGAAATGCCGGTCTCAAAGGTCTGTGTGCTCGGTATCGACTGCTCTGTTTGCAGATCGTCTGACGGGACAAAAGGCACCGGGTCAATCCAAACTGTCGATCCAAAGCCTCACGCAGACGGGATCAGCTTTAGATTAGTTTAAAGTAAATCTTAAAGTCCATACTTCAGGTTCTCAAAATGTTCTAATTAAGATGTAGTTTGGTGGGAGGGCACCTGTGGCGATCATTTACTGTAGTGTTGCAGCCATGAAGTTGCAGTTTGTGAAGAAATTTAGCAAAATGAAAGTTTAATATTACAGGAAGTAGTGCTGAGTTCTAAAACGGAATCCCTCCACCTGTGATGTCATCAAACAGCGACAAAGAGACAATTTGCGGACAAAAGCCACCATTTTTGACAGTTTAAACCGCAATTCAACAAAATAAAGTTGTCATTGGGTAATGTTACTTGTCCAATCATAACTATTGTGTCATTTATGTGGGTTTTGACCCTTGTTTACAGTCTGGTTGCTATGGTAACAGCTGTAGAATTACCTCTAACTGTGTCATATTTGTGCTCATGTTCAACCAGGAAGTGACATTATAAACATTACGAAAACTGTCAAACTGCGGATAAATGGACAAAATGTTTAGTAAATCTTAAATATAATCATGTTCACTAGGTTTTAGTAAAATGTGACGTCGAATCTGTCAGAGAGACTTTAATAATTACGAAGGTCGTCTGTAAAAACTGTAAAAACTCCCCTGAATTGTATCGATCCTCTGGTCATTCTAGTCCAGTGCAAATGTCTGTGATTTGAACCGTTTTTAGTCCATTTATTCAAACTCCATTTTACATTCCACTTTGAACTTGTCGAGGCAAAGGACGATCCAGCAGCTCGGAGGGTCTTCAGTTTATTGAACAGTTTACGCGACAGGCCACAGGGAGAAAGTAGATTAAATAAAGTATGTTGAAGAGAATCGATCGAATGGATAAGTGTCCCAGAGCGCCCCCTGTCTGCAGAGCCTCCTTCTGTCCCAGAGTGCCCCACACATACACTAAACTAAAAGTGACAAAAAACACAACTAAATGCGACAAAAAACACAACTAAAAGTGACAAAACACAACTAAAAGTGACAAAAACACAACTAAAAGTGACAAAACACAACTAAAAGTGCCAAAAACACAACTAAAAGTGCCAAAAACACAACTAAATTGACAAAAGTGAGATTAAAATCGACAAAAAACACAACTAAAAGTGCCAAAAACACAACTAAAAGTGACAAAACACAACTAAAAGTGAAAAAAGCACGTCCTGAAGCTCGTGCTGTGCAGGTTACAGACGGTTAATTAACATTTATTGTGTCACGTTGTGAGTCTTGGGTAAATATTGTGTCACAGTTTACAGTGTTGCTTCAGATCTGGATTTAAATCAAAAGCAGCACTGGACGTTTGAACTTCACGGTTTGGAATGAACCCTGTCGTACCTTCTTTTATTCAAACGTGCACATTATTCACAGAGAAATACCAGTTGTCATAGAAACGGCTCTTCTTCTTCTTCTCTTTGTTTGTGGTTAATTACGTAAACAAACAAACAAACCTAAACTCGACAGAAGCCGGTGAAGAGACACCGGCGTGATGCGCTCTCTTCTTCTAGTTCCTGTTAATAGTCGTGCAGCTGCATTTTGAACCAGATTAAAGCTTTGTGTGGAGCTTTCAGGAGCAGGGGCAGACTCACTATTCGGCAACTGGCTGCAATCGCCCCGGGCCCCCAACCTGAAGGGGCCCCTGTCGATCCCAGACACACGGCTCTGAAACGGTTAAAACACACATTAAAATTGTTTAAAAAAAGATAAAGACCAACACAATCTGTAACCCTAACCCTTAAAATGTATTTATTCTGCCGAAGCAGCCCCCCCTATAAAGTTATATCCTGATTAAAGTATAACATTCTAAAATTACAAATGAAAACCTTGTATTTAAACCACCCTACGTCAAAAAACAACAATACAAACAAAACAAACAAACAATAAAAAACAAGCGCTTCCTTTCGAGAACTTGCAGAAAATGTGTAGAAATTCCCACATGACGAGGAGGGGCCTATCCTTAATTTTTGCCCTAGGCCCCCAAATTCCTAGGTCCGCCCCTGCGTTAGAGCCTCATCTGGATGTGACAAATGCAGGAGTTTTTCAGCGTCACTTTTAAGCAGGATTTTGATAACTTTTTAAAAACGTTTATAACTTTTTTAATTTGCAGATGAAAAGAGGCCGTTTTACAGACTTGATTTATACGTAGAAGCGTTTTTATCTTATTTAGTTGTTGTTGAAATGCCTCGATTTTGGACATTACTCCACCTTTAAGCGCTTTGGGTGCCTATTAGGTGGAAAAGCGCTCTATAAATAAAAATTCTTCTTCTTCTTCTTCTTTTGTTGTTTGATCAAACCAAATCAACAAATATCCACTTATTTTCTGCTGAATATTTGAGTCGGTTAAACGATACGACGGAGGAGACACAAAATAATGAAATGAGTTCTGCAAACCTCAGGAAATATTTTAAACCGTACTCCATTGTGAATGGAGATGATGAAATGTGTTGCTATGGAAACAGATGCATTCATGCTCTCTCCGTAAAAGTCCAAACCGTCACCAAGAAAGAAAACAAACGGTTTCAGGCTGAATGAATACTTTATTATTCTTATAATCTATAATACAATAACACTTATTTAATTTACAGTCAAACAGTGATGGTACATTCTCCAGATATTCACAGTTTGGATTAAGACGAGATTAAAACAAGCAACATTTACAGAGCTTTTCACCACGGATTAGGCCCAATTTGGGTCAAAATGGAACAAACATGACGAGAATTTAGTCAGAAATAAGAGCAAGAACGGCCTTCAGAGAGGACTAAACCAGGACTAAACCAGGACTAAACCAGGACTAAACCAGGGCTAAACCAGGGCTAAACCAGGACTAAACCAGGACTAAACCAGGACTAAACCAGGGCTAAACCAGGGCTAAACCAGGGCTAAACCAGGACTAAACCAGGGCTAAACCAGGACTAAACCAGGACTAAACCAGGGCTAAACCAGGGCTAAACCAGGACTAAACCAGGGCTAAACCAGGACTAAACCAGGGCTAGACCAGGACTAAACCAGGACTAAACCAGGACTAAACCAGGACTAAACCAGGGCTAAACCAGGACTAAACCAGGACTAAACCAGGGCTAAACCAGGGCTAAACCAGGACTAAACCAGGGCTAAACCAGGACTAAACCAGGACTAAACCAGGACTAAACCAGGACTGAACCGGGTTTAAACCGGGTCTAAACCGGGACTAAACCAGGACTAAACCAGGGCTAAACCAGGTCTAAACCAGGGCTAAACCAGGTCTAAATCAGGACTAAACCAGGACTAAACCAGGACTAGGCCAAGACCAAACCAGGTCCAGTCCTCACTCCATGTGTGGCAGGTCTGGTCCTGTCCTCTCGTACTGCGCCCTCTGCTGGTCCGGCTCCGGTGTTGCTCCATTAAATCTTCGACTGAGACTCTTTTAAATAATGTTTCAGAGCTGAACCGGGTCATTTACAAAACATCAGGTTCTGACATTTTTGTTGCAGCGTCACAAGAGACACTTTTTAATCCAGGCATGCAACGTAGAAATGTACTTCAAACATGCAGTACACAGAGTACACACAGCAAAAATACTTCATGTACGTGATGTCCATTCCACCATTTCAACCAGAACGGGTTTAAACATAGACTAAACCGCGTCAGAATGTACGGAGGTCCTGAGAGGCCGGCCAAAAAAAATAAATAAAATAATAATAATAATAATGGCACTGAATTTTCTCATTTTTAAATATCTTTCCTCCAATTTGAACTTCCATAGGCTCTGGAGCGTCACATTTTGTTTTGTTTTTCATCAGCCGAACCAAAGCAAAATAATAATAATAATAATAATAATAAAAATAATTCAAAAAATAATAATATAAAAATGAATCAGCCCCACTGACTTTTTTGAGTGCCATTATTTTATTTCCAAAAAAACAGGACCAAACTAGATCTAACATAAATCGGTTCAAACTGGAGCGCTTTAACCAGACCCAAGTCTAAACCCGGACTCAACCAGGTCTAAACCAGGTCTAAACCAGGTCTAACCCAGGTCTATCCCAGGACTATCCCAGGACTATCCCAGGTCTAAACCAGGTCTAACCCAGGACTATCCCAGGAATATCCCAGGTCTACCCCGGTCTAAACCCGGACTCAACCAGGTCTAAACCAGGTCTAACCCAGGACTATCCCAGGACTATCCCAGGACTATCCCAGGTCTACCCCGGTCTACCCCAGGACCTCTCCGGCTCTCACAGGACCATGGTGGGGAGGTGGTGGGCCAGGACAGCCGGATGTGGGGGGGGAGTGCTGTGGCCCACGTGCACAGCTCCCCCGCTCACGTGCACGCCCGCCGGCCCCACGTGCACGCCCGCCGGCCCCACGTGCACGCCCTGGCCGCCCTCCGAGGTGGGACGGTGGCGGGCGCTCTTCTGGTGCGCTCGGAGCCCTGACGAACACGACATTTCGGTCAAACCTCGTCCAGAAACAGTACGTCAGTTATAAATCCATTCTAAATACACTCCAAACCCGTTCTTAACCTGCTCTAAACCCATTTTAAACCTGCTGTAAACCCGTTCTACACCTGTTCTAAACCAGGTCTAAACCCGTTCTAAACCCATCGTAAACCTGCGCTAACTCCGTTGTAAAACCATTCTAACCTCATTTTAAACCCACTCTAACTGCGTTGTAGTCCCGCCCTAACCCTGTTGTAATTCCACTGTAAAACCTTGTTGTTACCCTGTTGTAATCCAGATGTAACCCCGTTGTAACCCTGTTGTAGTCCCGCTCTAACCCCGATGTAACCCTGTTGTGACACCGTTGTAACTCTGTTGTAACCCCGATGTAACCCTGCTGTGACCCGATGTAACTCTGCTGTAACCCGTTGTGACCCTGTTGTAACCCTATTGTAACCCTGTTGTAACCCTGTTGTAACCCCGATGAAACCCCGTTGTAACCCTATTGTAACCCTGCTGTGACCCTGTTGTAACACTGTTGTAACCCCGATGTAACACCGATGTAAACCCGCTGTGACCCTGTTGTAACCCCGATGTAACCCCGTTGTGACCCCGTTGTCACCCGTTGTGACCCTGTTGTAACCCTGTTGTAACCCCACTGTAACCCTGTTGTGACCCCGATGTAACATTGTCGTAACTCCATTGTGACCCTGTTGTAACACTGTTGTAACCCTGCTGTGACCCCAATGTAACCCCACTGTGACCCCGTTGTAATCCGCTGTGACCCTGTTATAACCGTGTTGTAACCCCACTGTAACCCTGTTGTGACCCCAATGTAACACCGCTGTGACCCCATTGTAACCCGCTGTGACCCTGATGTAACCCACTGTGTCCCCGTTGTGACCCTGTTGTAACCCTGTTGTAACCCTGTTGTAACCCTGTTGTAACCCCGCTGTGACCCCAATGTAACACCGCTGTGACCCTGATGTAACCCGCTGTGCCCCCGTTGTGACCCTGTTGTAACCCTGTTGTGACCCTGATGTAACCCTGTTGTGACCCAGATGTAACCCCGCTGTGACCCTGATATAACCCCGCTGTGACCCCGTTGTAACCCGTTGTGACCCTGTTGTGACCCTGTTGTAACCCTGTTGTAACCCCAATGTAACCCCGCTGTGACCCTGTTGTAACCCTGTTGTAACCCCGATATAACCCGTTGTGACCCTGTTGTAACCCTGTTGTGACCCCGATGTAACCCTGCTGTGACCCGATGTAACTCCGCTGTAACCCGTTGTGACCCTGTTGTAACCCTGTTGTAACCCCGATGTAACCCCGCTGTGACCCTGTTGTAACCCCGATGTAACCCCGTTGTGACCCTGTTGTAACCCTATTGTAACCCTGTTGTAACCCTGTTGTGACCCCGATGTAACCCCGTTGTAACCCTATTGTAACCCTGTTGTAACCCCGATGTAACCCCGCTGTGACCCTGTTGTAACCCTATTGTAACCCGCTGTGACCCTGTTGTAACCCCGATGTAACCCCGCTGTAACCTTGTTGTGACCCCGATGTAACCCTGCTGTGACCCCGTTGTAGTCCCGCTCTAACCCCGCTGTGACCCCGTTGTGAGCGGTACCTGCGAGCTGTGAGTAGGCGGACTGGCACACCACACACTTGTAGGGCCGCTCTCCCGTGTGCAGCCGGACGTGGTTGCGCAGCGTGGACGACTGGCTGAAGCGGCGGTTGCAGAAGCGGCAGACGAAGGGCTTGTCGAGCGTGTGGATGCGCATGTGCGAGCGCAGGTTTGAGCGCGAGTTAAATCCCCGGTGACAGATCACGCAACGCATCCGGCCCACGCTCAGACCGGGGCCAGAGGGCGGAGCCGAGCCGGGGGCCGACGGGTCCATGTGGAACTCATCTGTGACCAGAGGAGAGACAGGACTGAACCAGGACTGAACCAGGTCTAAACCAGGACTGAACCAGGACTGAACCAGGACTAAACCAGGACTGAACCAGGACTGGACCAGGACTGAACCAGGACTGAACCGGGACTGAACCGGGACTGGACCGGGACTGAACCAGGACTGGACCAGGGCTGAACCAGGACTGAACCAGGACTGAACCAGGACTGAATCAGGACTAAACCAAGACTGAACCAGGACTGGACCAGGACTAAACCAGGACTGAACCAGGACTAAACCAGGACTGAACCAGGACTGGACCAGGACTAAACCAGGACTGAACCAGGACTAAACCAGGACTGGACCAGGACTGGACCAGGACTGAACCAGGACTGAACCAGGACTGAACCAGGACTGAACCAGGACTGGACCAGGACTAAACCAGGACTGAACCAGGACTGAACCAGGACTGGACCAGGACTGGACCAGGACTGAACCAGGACTGAACCAGGACTGAACCATAATTGGACCAGGGCTGAACCGGGACTGGACCGGGACTGGACCAGGACTGGACCATAATTGGACCAGGGCTGAACCGAGACTGGACCGGGACTGGACCAGGACTGGACCAGGACTGAACCAGGACTAAACCAGGACTGAACCAGGACTGGACCATAATTGGACCAGGGCTGAACCGGGACTGGATCGGGACTGGACCAGGACTGGACCAGGACTGAACCAGGACTAAACCAGGACTGGACCGGGACTGAACCAGGACTGAACCAGGACTGGACCGGGACTGAACCAGGTCTGGACCAGGACTGGACCAGGACTGAACCAGGTCAGGACCAGGACTGAACCAGGACTGAACCAGGACTGGACCAGGTCTGAACCAGGACTGGACCGGGATTGAACCGGGACTAAACCAGGACTGAACCGGGACTAAACCAGGACTGAACCGGGACTGGACCAGGACTGAACCAGGACTGAACCAGGACTGAACCAGGTCTGGACCAGGACTGAACCAGGACTGGACCAGGACTGAACCAGGACTGAACCAGGACTGGACCAGGACTGAACCAGGTCTGGACCAGGACTGAACCAGGACTGGACCAGGACTGAACCAGGTCTGGACCAGGACTGAATCAGGACTAAACCAAGACTGAACCAGGACTGGACCAGGACTAAACCAGGACTGAACCAGGACTAAACCAGGACTGAACCAGGACTGGACCAGGACTAAACCAGGACTGAACCAGGACTAAACCAGGACTGGACCAGGACTGAACCAGGACTGAACCAGGACTGGACCAGGACTAAACCATGGACTAAACCAGGACTAAACCAAGACTAAACTAGGTCTAAACCAGGTCTAGACCAGGTCTACAGCAGGACTGACCGCTCTTGCTCTTCTTGCTGTGGTCCTCGTCTCCTCCGGGGATCCCTGGGATCCCGAGGAAAGTGTTGTGAGAGTTTCCGTACCACACGAGCAGCTCCTGGTCTGGAGGGATGGTCTGAGGGACACAAACACGTCTGATTATATTCACGTCAAACAGATGAACATTCACACGACTTCAGCCTCACGTGGTTCATAAAACAAATGTTCAACTGAGCATTTGCCCGATTTATTCATTTATTCTCCTCCTGCTGTTTAATGAACACTGAAGACATTGTTACATTCATCCACCAGAGGGCGCTGTTGGACTGTCATTTCAGTCACTGTTCAATGTAAAGCTAAACCAGGTCTAAACCAGGTCTAAACCAGGGCTAAACCAGGATTAAACCAGGTTTAAACCAGGTCTAATCCAGGTCTAAACCAGGTCTAAACCATGTCTAAACTAGGACTAAACCAGGACTAAACCGGGTCTAAACCAGGACTAAACAGGGTCTAAACCAGGTCTAAACCAGGACTAAACCAGGTCTAAACCAGGACTAAACCAGGTCTAAACTAGGTCTAAACCGGGTCTAAACCAGGACTAAACCAGGTCTAAACTAGGACTAAACCAGGACTAAACCGGGTCTAAACCAGGACTAAACTAGGACTAAACCAGGACTAAACCGGGTCTAAACCAGGACTAAACAGGGTCTAAACCAGGACTAAACCAGGACTAAACCAGGTCTAAACCAGGTCTAAACCAGGTCTAAACCAGGTCTAAACCAGGTCTAAACCAGGTCTAAACCAAGACTGAACCAGGTATAAACCAGGACTGAAGCAGATTTAAACCAGGACTAAACCAGGTCTAAAACAGGACTAAGCCAAGACTAAACCAGGACTCCGGGTCTAAAGCGGGCCTCACCTCCACAGCTTTGTAGAAGATGCTGGACCCGACCTGGACGACCTCCAGGTTCTGCTCCTGTTCATTTCGAGCACATTTGATGTAGGTCATCCAGCTCCTCTGGTCCTCCTGACTGGCATCGATGAAGTACCGCACCGTCCCATCCTCGTTGAACACCTGAACGCACCACAGGCAGGGTTTAAGCACCTGAACGCACCACAGGCAGGGTTTAAGCACCTGAACGCACCTGAACGCACCACAGGCAGGGTTTAAGCACCTGAACGCACCACACACAGGGTTTAAGCACCTGAACGCACCACACACAGGGTTTAAGCACCTGAACGCACCACACACAGGGTTTAAGCACCTGAACGCATCACAGGCAGGGTTTAAGCATACACCTGAAAAAACCTGAACGCACCTAAACACACCACAGACAGATTATTCTGTTTGAACTCAAGACTATTTTACTTCGTACAGAACATGGTAAGTTGCACTCTCATGTTCGACTGATTTACAAAAAGTCTGAAAACGAATCAAAAATGCTTTACGTTGTTTGTTGTTGATTATTTCAAAATTTGTAAATGCATTTCTTTAATCCTGTGTGCATTTGAAGCGTAGTCGACGTAGCCTGATTTATGTTTCCAACCGTTTCTAAAGTCAACAATGTGTTCTGGTAGATAACCACCAGAGGGCGCTCAAAGTCAGTTCAACTAGAAAAACAAACATGGAGGAACAAGCGGCAGGTTTAGATCATATTTGTTGGAAAAGAGCCATCGACACGTGGTGAGAAGATGATTTGAGTTTTGTTTTGCGGCTTGTTCTGGTCTGGTTTTAAGGCTGTGGCGCTCACTGCTGCCCCCGGTGCTCGGCTCACGTACCTCCCACATCAGGCTGTTGTTCTTGAACAGGTCGACGTGTTCGGGGGACACCAGTCGACCGGTGAACGGGCCCATCTCAGTCCCGGCCTTGATCCAGGTCTTTGAGAAGATCCCCAGACCTTCACCTGCAACAGAGACAACGGACGGAGGATTCAGAGCTAAACCAGGACTAAACCAGGACTGAACCAGGTCTGAACCAGGACTAAACCAGGACTGAACCAGGTCTGAACCAGGACTAAACCAGGACTAAACCAGGACTGAACCAGGACTAAACCAGGACTGAACCAGGTCTGAACCAGGACTAAACCAGGACTGAACCAGGACTAAACTAGGACTGAACCAGGACTGAACCAGGGCTAAACCAGGACTAAACCAGGACTAAACCGGGTTTAAACCAGGACTGAACCAGGACTGAACCAGGACTGAACCAGGACTGAACCAGGTCTAAACCAGGACTGAACCAGGACTGAACCAGGACTGAACCAGGACTAAACCAGGTCTAAACCAGGACTAAACCAGGACTGAACCAGGACTAAATGGAGTCTGTGATAGACTACAGCAGGACTTAGTTTCATTTACATCAAGTTTATTTTTCTCTCTGAAAGCTTTTTTTTGTTTGTTCATTCATTTGATAAAGTCCTGATGCTCAGTGTAATATTTGTCTGTTTATCATTTAAAAGGCTCTGGTGATTTATGGATCTTTGGGTCTTTTTCATTGTGTCATCGTTCAAACATAAGTCTTAAATGAATTATATTTTTTAATCCTGAGGTTGATGTCACAAAAAGACGTTTATTAATTCCAAGTTTGTGTCTGTGGGACGTGGCTAAAGCTAAACAGAAACTACTTCCTGTTTGTCCTCTGTTTGTCTTTTATTTATTACTATATTTCCTTCTGCAAAGACTCATGCATTTGGATCATGCTGATGATTATAATCTGGAAATATCAGATTTTGGGTCAAAGTGAGCGCCGCGCGTCGATAAACAGGAAACAGCTGATGCTAACGACAGCAACGCAGCTAAGAGCGACAAAAACGTGACCAAAAATGACAAAAACGTGACCAAAAATTACAAAAACTTGACAAAAAATGACCAAAAAGTATAAAAAATTTGACTTAAAGGGACAAAAACGCATCTAAGAGCATCAAAAACGTGACTAAAAAGCACCAAAAACATGACTACACGCATCAAAAACGCATCTAAGAGTGACAAAAACATGACTAAAAGTGTATAAATTTGACTAAAAGCGTCGAAAACATGACTAAACATATTAAAAACACAACTAAGAGCGGCAAAAACGTGACCAAAAATGACAAAATCTTGACCAAAAATGACCAAAAAGCATAAAAAATGTGACTCAAAGGGACAAAAATGTGACTAAAAAGTGCCAAAAACATGACACACGCATCAAAAACGCAACTAAGACCAACAAAAATGTGACTAAAAGCATCAAAAACGTGACTAAGGTCGACTTGAAGGAGTCTTTCTCTTTTATGTATGTTATGCATGAACATGAGCAACGGACAGCAATGCAATTTCCTTCGGGATTAATAAAGTATTTATCTATCTATCTAAAAGCATTGAAAACGTTATTAAAAGCATCAAAAAGTAAAGCATCGCAACGAAAAGCTGCAAAAATGTGATGATAAATGACAAACACTCGACTAAAAATTACTAAAAAGTTACAAAAAGCATAAAAAATGTGACTCAAAGGGACAAAAACATGACTAAATGCGTCGAAAACGTTTCAGTGAAAATACGCCGCTTCATCACGAGGTCAAGTCAGTGTTTGTGACTCTTTTCTGTTTTTGTGTCTCGGACCCTCAGACGGGCCGGGGCGGTTTCGGACCCATCGGTTGCCGAGGGACACGAGCCTTTATGGTGTCGTGGGCCGTACCTGGGACGGAGCTCTGGGCGATGATGACTTCACTGGGCAGCACCAGACTGGACAGCTTCTGCACCTCTGGACACAAACACCATTATTTACATCGTACACCGTCAGCCTCACACGGTTAAAAATGTTATTTCTTTATTTTTTGTGTGTGACCTTTATATATATATATATATATATATATATATATATATATATATATATATCGCATCTCACCCATCTGTGCCTTGTTCCAGTGGCTCATTTGTCATCGAGGTGCACTGTCCCTGCACCTGACGCAGACCTTGTTTTGCCAGGCGACATCTGAGCCGGCATCTCATGTATTTCATTGTCACTCATCATGGAATGAGGTAGGCAGTAGCGTGAAGGATCTGGCCTAAGGACCCACACTGGATGATGGTAATTGTATATATATATTAATTTTTATATATATAAAATATTCAAAAACTCCAGAATGGAGGCCCAAGGAAACAGAACCATTGTACGTTTTACAAAGATTAACTGAGCTCTAACACAACAAAAATCATTTTCATTCATTCACTGAATTTCCAGTGGGTTTTCTTTTAAAACAAGCTTTTATTTTCAAACCTCAAACTTGTGTTTGAACTTCACAAAAAGTAGAATTTATGATAAAGTCTTATTAATAAAAAGAAAAACTACAGGGTCAACATGAGTCATTTGTTCAGTAAAAACTAAAAGTCTAGATTTTGCCGTCATCGAAATATGTAAAGTGTTGTCTCCAAATAAAGTAAAACACAAGAGTGAAACGTCCAGAGCCGGATCTGACCAAACCTCTTGGTCCTGACCAAACCTCTTGGTCCTGACGTGTGTCGCTGTTATTTATTTAAAAGAAATACATTTTAAATTAATCCCAGTTTCTGGTTTGAATCACATTCTGTTCGTCTCGTCAGTTTTGCCTCCGTCCTGGAGCGAGTGTTTGAGGCCGAGTGTCCAGGAAAGGAATTATGTGTGAGGTGAAGTGTCCTTTATCTCCCCCTGACCTCGCAGTAACAAGAAACTACTTTCAGTTTACATTCCACTGTATAAAGTTAATTAATAGCTCCAAGGACAGGGCAAAACAAAAAACAAACTCAGACCCGCACTTCATGAGTTTGTGGGTCACTTCCTGTTTCTCGGAGAACGTGGACCACGACGTACAGAGTCGGCCTCATGTTTGAACAGAAAGGCCACATTTAACTTGTAATGATTTAGTCATGAGTCCCGATGAAGTTAGTTCCGGTGGATTAGCGCTTCTTTCACGTGACCGTGGGCCCCGCGTCTCCCGCCGCCGCGCAGCCGCAGTCCAACTGTGGACGTCTAATCCAACACATCTGCACGTTCGCCTGACGTAAGCCTCTTTGTCTGCACAACTTGTACTCGTGAAAACATGATTGTGTCGCTCTTTTTAAACCCGCAGCTGGTCACGTCGCGCCGCACTGAGAACCACGTGACCCCGGGCCTCCAAGCGCGCGCCTCCAAAGCGTTTGAAACTTTATTATCACGAGGTTAATCCGCGCCGTGACCGCCGAGGGCCGCGGCACAAAACGCTCCTCCCGCGGACAGCTTTTTAACGTCGCTGCGCATTTCACGGTCCCGCGCGAGCGTGAAACCGGCGCGACGTAAACAAGACGCAGATTAAAACGCGGCACAAAAGCAGCACGAGACAAGAGCCAGGGCCGCGCGCGAAGAATGGGCCTTCACACGCGCATTAAGGGGGCCATAAATAATAAAAAAGGCCGAGGCGGTGGGGGGGTTAAAAGGGGGCGCAGACGGGAGCAGCGACACGGGATTAACGCCGTAATGGAGCCAAATGAAAGTGAATGAGCTCAATGTCACGTCAACAGGTGCGCGGGAGAAAAGAAGATTCGACGTGGCTCGTTTTAAAGCGTCAAATAATTAGCTGTAAATGGGGTGACCACCTCCAACAGTCGTAAAAGTGGGACGAGGTGGATTTATGGAGATCCAAGCGTTTGGCTAAAAAAAAAGATAAAACACAGAACAAAGTAGATGAACACGCACTCGATTTTGTAAAGTAAAAACATTGAACAAAAAAATAGTAAAGTAAAAGTAACAAAACAAGAGACAAAAGCGCAGTCAAGTATCGGCTAAAATAACACCTCATTTTAATTGTAAACTATTAGAAAAATAACACCAGAAGAACCTGTTTAAATGATATTTCAATAATCCGACAACTCCTGAAATCAAATTATGATCAGATTTTTCACGTAAACCAATAAAACTGGAATAGCCGTGTTTTCTTTGCTCGTGGATGTGTGTTCTTGTGTTTCCTGCGCAGATTATTTCACTTTTTTCATATAAATCATGTGAAACCAATTTTTAAAAATGGGAGAATGTCGTAATAAACTGGACGAAGAGCAGGGCAATACCCAAATGCCCCAAACTATAGACCCGATGCACGCGACTCAATTAACGGCGATTTACCGAAAATAAAAATGAAAAAACGTTGCTTTTCATTCAGGATCAGCAGAAGACAGAGTGTGTTATTATTAGGCTTTTAAACAATATATCTAACTCAGAAAGAAAAGTATATAACTGTGTGCCACGAGTGAGAGGCGACGCGTGAAACGTAACCATAAACCCGCGTGACACTCCGAGCGTGTCCCGCGTGAAAGTCACACACGGTTATAATAATCAGACCAACACAAATAAAAACAGTAATAAATGTGAAGTTAATTGTTGTCGTCACGTGCGCGCGCTTTGAATCAAACGTGATCCGATTTTACAAACGTGAAAAGCGGACTCTACACGAGAAAAAACAGAATAAATCGGTGGTTTCACGCACGTTTAAATCAATCCTTTATTGCGCTCAGGACGCATCCAGATCCTCAGTTATTATTATTATTTTTAAATGTTTTTATTGTTCTGGTGTTTCTGATGCTCGGGTTTGGTCGCGCGCTCTTCTCCGTTAAAGGCCGGAGCGCGCGAGGCCTTCAGCGCGGGCCTCACACCGGAACACGCGTCCAGACGGTGAGTCCCGGGTCATGAAGATTGTCCCGCGGGTGAAGGAGTGTGTCGTAATCGAGTCACAGCTTTTCCCGAATCGACCGCAATTTTAAAAATCCAAAACCGCGCGGCCTTTTGGTCCAAACGTGCGCAAAAGTCAATCAACCGCAGAAGATTAAAAGAACTGGGTTTGATTTTGATGAAGACGTTTCATTGTTTACGTCTCAAAGTGTGTTTTATTTCATTCTGTTGCGGTGGAAATGTGTGTTGGAAAATGGTTTAAAATGATTCGCAGCGTAAACAGGAAATGAAGTGTCGTTATTCACTTTTTAAAATGATCAAATCCGACCAAAAGGAAACGCGCGTGAAAGTCAACAAGTGCAACTGCGGCGCGAGGAGCAGCGCGAAAAGAGAACGTGCATTCAAAAATATAAAACAGAATTAAATTAATGTTCCAGATTAAAAAAAACAAATCTATAATTAAAGTATTCTGTCTCAGTCGGTTTTGTCCAGGATGATCACATTCTGAGGTTCATTAAGTCGAACAAGAGAATAAAGCGCGCCTTTTGAACGCGTAAAGAGCAATTTTACGCGCGCGAAATTCGTTAAATTAGTTTGGCATAAATGACTGAATTTGCTGTAAATTAAAAGCAAAGTTAAAGACAAAATATGTTGGAAAAAAAGAGAAAAATAGCCCAGATTGAGTGTGTGCGGCTGCGCGTAAAAGACACTTGTTGGCGCTTGTTCCAAGTGTTTTACGCGCTGCGCCAAATGTATAATCAGGGCATAATCAGACAAAAAACATAAGATTTTAGTAAAAGAATGATTCCAAATAATAAAGATGGAGATGAACCCGTGGATGACACTGACCTCCGGAGAACGACTGCGCCAGGACTTCCGCCGTGAACGCGGTCTTGGGGCTCGCGCTCGGGGCCGTGGCGCGCTCCTCGTGCTGCTGCGGGTGTTCGCCGTGCAGCACGTGCCGCCAGCGGCCGTAGAGGAAGCTGTGCAGGACGTCCGACGTGATGATGTCAGCGAGGGACAGCTGCGGGGCCACGGGCTGCGGCTTCATGAACCCGGGCGTTTTGAGACCGAGGCTGGACCCGGGCAGAACGGAGCCCATCGCGGCGTGACCGTGGGAGCCCCGGGAGCGCGGGGACGTGTCAGTCCGTCAGGCAGCGGAGCACACCGGGGAAAGAGCGGGGAAGGCGCGGGAGCGAGGTCAGAGAGTCAAACCTATCCGCCCGAAGAGCTCGACGTGCGCGGGACGTGATGGATGTCGTTCCCCCGGGAGCGGCGCCTTCCGCGGGCCGAGCTCAGGCCGAGGAGCCGCGGGAGGAGCGGGAGGAGCGGGAGGAGCGGCCGACCTTCTGACCCGGAGCGGAGCAGCCACAGAGCGGGTCAGCGCGGTGGTTTGCCCGGAGAGGAGCTGAACCTGCGCCGGGGCTGAGGACAGACGCGCGCGGGAGGGTCCGGGTCCCGCTCGGGGGGGGGTTTGGGCTAAGGAGGCGGCGCTGAGTCCAGAGGCCGCGCGAGTGTGAAAAGTTCAAACTAATTCCTCAATTAAACGTTTTTTGGATGTTTTCTTCAAAAGTGATTTGGACGCGCTGACACTGGTCCTTATAAAGACACTCACCGCCTCCCCCCGCGAGGGAGGAGTGCGCGTGTGTGAGTGCGCGCGCGTGGGCGTACTGGAGCCTGTAATAATGATGTAGTTGTTGTTTGGAGCCGCGCGCGGACACACGGCTCTCTGAATGAGACGTTTTCAATTTCAACTTTCTTTCTCCGCAAAACGAGCGGAAACACGAGCCTCGGGCGGAGCTGAAGCTGCGGGTCATTATTGAAGAGAAACAGAAGTCACGCAAAATGAGCCGCTGCGACCTTTAAATATTCACTTTGTGCAAAAGCTCGGTTTGTTTCCTCCTCAAAGTCTCCAGGTGAAGTGAGCCGCGCTTTTCTGGTCAAATAAAGGTGGATTAGAACTGTTCAAATTATTTCCAAAGAATTTCCTGCAAATGTGGAAGTTTAATCCTGTTGTCGCAGGTGCGATTCAAATATCAGCGGATGACACTTTACACCAGCGACTGATTTAATGAAGATTCTGCTTCTGTCATTAATATTAATCATGATTAAAGCAGTTGTTTTCCAGTGTAAACCTGGCGGTCCGCCCTGACCTCCTGCTCAGGGACCTGCACCTCCTGCTGAGGGACCTGCACTTCCTGCTCAGGGACCTGCACCTCCTGCTCCTGCTCAGGGACCTGCACCTCCTGCTCAGGGACCTGCACCTCCTGCTCAGGGACCTGCACCTCCTGCTGAGGGACCTGCACCTCCTGCTCAGGGACCTGCACCTCCTGCTCAGGGACCTGCACCTCCTGCTCAGGGACCTGCACCTCCTGCTCAGGGACCTGCACCTCCTGCTGAGGGACCTGCACCTCCTGCTGAGGGACCTGCACCTCCTGCTCAGGGACCTGCACCTCCTGCTCACGGACCTGCACCTCCTGCTCAGGGACCTGCACCTCCTGCTCACGGACCTGCACCTCCTGCTGAGGGACCTGCACCTCCTGCTGAGGGACCTGCACCTCCTGCTCACGGACCTGCACCTCCTGCTCAGGGACCTGCACCTCCTGCTCAGGGACCTGCACCTCCTGCTCAGGGACCTGCACCTCCTGCTCAGGGACCTCAGTCTCAGCGCGGGTTAAGGACGATCAGTGATTATTATTTTATTACAAACAATGAAAATGTAAACTTTATTACATCATAAATACCTTTAGTTTTCCTCAGAGTCTCGGACTCGTTCCAGCCGCACGTGTCCCGGGACGGTCCGGTCCTGTGTCCGGGACCAGCGCAGCACGTGCCTCCTTCAGAGGCTGAGACAAAGTGACAGAGACTCGTGTCTGACGCTGCGTGACGTGAAGGTCATTGTTTTTGACGCACATGAGACACTGCGTGTGCGCCATTTGATTTGAACATATTTGAGAGGGAGGGTTTACAGGTGTGTGTGTGTGTGTGTGAGTGTGTGTGTGTACAGTGTGTGTGTGTGTGTGTGTGTGTGCGCGTGTGTCTGTGTGTGTGTGTGAGTGTGTGTGTGAGTGTGTGTGTGTGTACAGTGTGTGTGTGTGTGTGAGTGTGTGTGTGTCTGTGCGTGTGTGTGTGAGTGTGTGTGAGTGTCTGTGTGTGCGCGTGTGTGTGTGTGTGTGTGTGAGAGAGAGAGAGAGAGAGTGTGTGTGTGCATGATGAAGTCCATGAAGGACCTGAGGACTTCCCGGATGAACTGGTTCAGTTCATAGAACTATAATAAAACCTGGAAGATGAATCCAAGATGGCCGTCCTGTTTATCCCTATGGAGTGAGCTCATTGGCGCATGACCCCAAAAAAGTTTCTTACTTCCGCATTTACTTCCTGATACGAAGGCTGCCATCTTTGTTTTAGGGCGCCACGTGACGACAATCCCCAACTTCATATAAAAACGGTAATTTCGGGGATTTTAGAAACGGTAGAAAAGAACATTTCCTTCTATTTTATTTAAATACCGATAATAATTCAGTCCTGTCTGTGATTATAATGTGACATTTTAGAAAAAGGCTGGTTCCAAGAGGCTGCAGTACCTCACACGACCACTAATCAATCTGGGACACAGACAGAGGGGGCGTGTCTTATCCAGTTCTTTTAATACATCCATGGTTTGGAGGTGCACAAGGCCTGTGTCCAGGCGCAGCTCCTCCTCGGACCGCTCCTCCTCCTCCGCTCCTCCTCGGGCCGCTCCTCTCCTTCTCCTCCGTTCCTCTCCTCCTCCTCCGCTCCTCTCCTCCTCGGCCCGCTCCTCTCCTCCTCGGGCCGCTCCTCTCCTTCTCCTCCGCTCCTCTCCTCCTCCTCCTCCGCTCCTCCTCGGGCCGCTCCTCTCCTCCTCGGCCGGTCCTCCTCCTCTGCTCCTCCTCGGCCTCTCCTCTCCTCCTCGGGCCGCTCCTCTCCTCCTCCGCTCCTCCTCGGGCCTCTCCTCTCCTCCTCTGCTCCTCCTCGGCCTCTCCTCTCCTCCTCGGGCCGCTCCTCTCCTCCTCCTCGGGCCGCTCCTCCTCGGGCCGCTCCTCCTCGGGCCGCTCCTCTCCTCCTCGGCCCGCTCCTCTCCTCTCCTCCTCGGCCCGCTCCTCTCCTCCTCGGGCCGCTCCTCTCCTCCTCGGCCGCTCCTCCTCCTCTGCTCCTCCTCGGCCTCTCCTCTCCTCCTCGGGCCGCTCCTCCTCGGCCTCTCCTCTCCTCCTCGGGCCGCTCCTCCTCGGCCCGCTCCTCTCCTCCTCTCCTGCTCCTCCTCTCCTCCTCCTCGGCCTCTCCTCTCCTCCTCGGGCCGCTCCTCTCCTCCTCGGGCCGCTCCTCTCCTCCTCGGGCCGCTCCTCCTCCTCTGCTCCTCCTCGGCCTCTCCTCTCCTCCTCGGGCCGCTCCTCTCCTCCTCCGCTCCTCCTCGGGCCTCTCCTCTCCTCCTCTGCTCCTCCTCGGCCTCTCCTCTCCTCCTCGGGCCGCTCCTCTCCTCCTCCTCGGGCCGCTCCTCCTCGGGCCGCTCCTCCTCGGGCCGCTCCTCCTCGGCCGCTCCTCCTCCTCTGCTCCTCCTCGGCCTCTCCTCTCCTCCTCGGGCCGCTCCTCCTCGGCCTCTCCTCTCCTCCTCGGGCCGCTCCTCCTCGGCCCGCTCCTCTCCTCCTCTCCTGCTCCTCCTCTCCTCCTCCTCGGCCCGCTCCTCTCCTCCTCGGGCCGCTCCTCTCCTCCTCGGGCCGCTCCTCTCCTCCTCGGCCGCTCCTCCTCCTCTGCTCCTCCTCGCCTCTCCCTCTCCTCCTCGGGCCGCTCCTCCTCGGCTCTCCTCTCTCCTCCTCTGGCCGCTCCTCCTCGGCCCGCTCCTCTCCTCCTCTCCTGCACCTCCTCTCCTCCTCCTCCTCTCCTCCTCGCTCCGCTCCTCTCTCCTCCTCGGCCCGCTCCTCTCCTCCTCGGGCCGCTCCTCCTCGGCCCGCTCCTCTCCTCCTCGGCCCGCTCCTCTCCTCCTCTCCTCCTCCTCCTCTCCTCCTCGGCCCGCTCCTCTCCTCCTCGGCCCGCTCCTCTCCTCCTCGGGCCGCTCCTCTCCTCCTCGGCCCACTCCTCTCCTCCTCGGGCGCTCCTCTCCTCCTCTCCTTCTCCTCCGCTCCTCTCCTCCTCCTCCGCTCCTCCTCGGGCCGCTCCTCTCCTCCTCGGCCGGTCCTCCTCCTCTGCTCCTCCTCGGCCTCTCCTCTCCTCCTCGGGCCGCTCCTCTCCTCCTCCGCGCCTCCTCGGGCCTCTCCTCTCCTCCTCTGCTCCTCCTCGGCCTCTCCTCTCCTCCTCGGGCCGCTCCTCTCCTCCTCCTCGGGCCGCTCCTCCTCGGGCCGCTCCTCCTCGGGCCGCTCCTCTCCTCCTCTCCTCCTCCTCTCCTCCTCGGCCGCTCCTCCTCCTCTGCTCCTCCTCGGCCTCTCCTCTCCTCCTCGGGCCGCTCCTCCTCGGCCTCTCCTCTCCTCCTCGGGCCGCTCCTCCTCGGCCCGCTCCTCTCCTCCTCTCCTGCTCCTCCTCTCTGCTCCTCCTCGGCCTCTCCTCTCCTCCTCGGGCACTCCTCTCTCCTCCTCGGGCCGCTCCTCTCCTCCTCGGCCGCTCCTCCTCCTCTGCTCCTCCTCGGCCTCTCCTCTCCTCCTCGGGCCGCTCCTCTCCTCCTCCGCTCCTCCTCGGGCCTCTCCTCTCCTCCTCTGCTCCTCCTCTCCTCCTCGGGCCGCTCCTCTCCTCCTCGGGCCGCTCCTCTCCTCCTCGGGCGCTCCTCCTCCTCTGCTCCTCCTTGGCCTCTCCTCTCCTCCTCGGGCCGCTCCTCCTCGGCCTCTCCTCTCCTCCTCGGGCCGCTCCTCTCCTCCTCTCCTGCTCCTCCTCTCCTCCTCCTCTCCTCCTCGGCCCGCTCCTCTCCTCCTCGGGCCGCTCCTCTCTTCCTCGGCCGCTCCTCCTCCTCTGCTCTTCCTCGGCCTCTCCTCTCCTCCTCGGGCCGCTCCTCCTCGGCCTCTCCTCTCCTCCTCGGGCCGCTCCTCCTCGGCCCGCTCCTCTCCTCCTCTCCTGCTCCTCCTCTCCTCCTCCTCTCCTCCTCGGGCCGCTCCTCTCCTCCTCGGGCCGCTCCTCTCCTCCTCGGCCGCTCCTCCTCCTCTGCTCCTCCTCGGCCTCTCCTCTCCTCCTCGGGCCGCTCCTCCTCGGCCTCTCCTCTCCTCCTCGGGCCGCTCCTCCTCGGCCCGCTCCTCTCCTCCTCTCCTGCTCCTCCTCTCCTCCTCCTCCTCTCCTCCTCGGCCCGCTCCTCTCCTCCTCGGCCCACTCCTCTCCTCCTCGGGCCGCTCCTCCTCGGCCCGCTCCTCTCCTCCTCGGCCCGCTCCTCTCCTCCTCTCCTCCTCCTCCTCTCCTCCTCGGCCCGCTCCTCTCCTCCTCGGGCCGCTCCTCTCCTCCTCGGCCCGCTCCTCTCCTCCTCGGCCCGCTCCTCTCCTCCTCGGGCCGCTCCTCTCCTCCTCTCCTTCTCCTCCGCTCCTCTCCTCCTCGGGCCGCTCCTCTCCTCCTCGGCCGGTCCTCCTCCTCTGCTCCTCCTCGGCCTCTCCTCTCCTCCTCGGGCCGCTCCTCCTCGGCCTCTCCTCTCCTCCTCGGGCCGCTCCTCCTCGGCCCGCTCCTCTCCTCCTCTCCTCCTCTCCTGCTCCTCCTCTCCTCCTCCTCGGCCCGCTCCTCTCCTCCTCGGGCCGCTCCTCTCCTCCTCGGGCCGCTCCTCTCCTCCTCGGCCGCTCCTCCTCCTCTGCTCCTCCTCGGCCTCTCCTCTCCTCTTCGGGCCGCTCCTCTCCTCCTCCGCTCCTCCTCGGGCCTCTCCTCTCTTCCTCTGCTCCTCCTCGGCCTCTCCTCTCCTCCTCGGGCCGCTCCTCCTCCTCCTCGGGCCGCTCCTCCTCGGGCCGCTCCTCCTCGGGCCGCTCCTCTCCTCCTCTCCTCCTCCTCTCCTCCTCGGCCCGCTCCTCTCCTCCTCGGCCCGCTCCTCTCCTCCTCGGGCCGCTCCTCCTCGGCCCGCTCCTCTCCTCCTCGGCCCGCTCCTCTCCTCCTCTCCTCCTCCTCCTCTCCTCCTCGGCCGCTCCTCTCCTCCTCGGGCCGCTCTCTCCTCCTCGGCCCGCTCCTCTCCTCCTCGGGCCGCTCCTCTCCTCCTCTCCTTCTCCTCCGCTCCTCTCCTCCTCCTCCGCTCCTCCTCGGGCCGCTCCTCTCCTCCTCGGCCGGTCCTCCTCCTCTGCTCCTCCTCGGCCTCTCCTCTCCTCCTCCTCGGGCCGCTCCTCCTCGGGCCGCTCCTCCTCGGGCCGCTCCTCTCCTCCTCTCCTCCTCCTCTCCTCCTCGGGCCGCTCCTCTCCTCCTCGGGCCACTCCTCTCCTCCTCGGCCGCTCCTCCTCCTCTGCTCCTCCTCGGCCTCCTCTCCTCCTCGGGCCGCTCCTCCTCGGCCTCTCCTCTCCTCCTCGGGCCGCTCCTCCTCGGCCCCCTCCTCTCCTCCTCTCCTGCTCCTCCTCTCCTCCTCCTCGGCCCGCTCCTCTCCTCCTCTCGGGCCGCTCCTCCTCCTCTGCTCCTCCTCGGCCTCTCCTCTCCTCCTCGGGCCGCTCCTCCTCGGCCTCTCCTCTCCTCCTCGGGCCGCTCCTCCTCGGCCCGCTCCTCTCCTCCTCTCCTGCTCCTCCTCTCCTCCTCCTCCTCTCCTCCTCGGCCCGCTCCTCTCCTCCTCGGCCCACTCCTCTCCTCCTCGGCCCGCTCCTCTCCTCCTCTCCTCCTCCTCCTCTCCTCCTCGTGCCGCTCCTCTCCTCCTCGGGCCGCTCCTCTCCTCCTCGGGTCCGCTCCTCTCCTCCTCGGCCGCTCCTCTCCTCCTCGGGCCGCTCCTCTCCTCCTCTCCTTCTCCTCCGCTCCTCTCCTCCTCCTCCGCTTCCTCCTCGGGCCGCTCCTCTCCTCTCGGCCGGTCCTCCTCCTCTGCTCCTCCTCGGCCTCTCCTCTCCTCCTCGGGCCGCTCCTCCTCGGCCTCTTCTCTCTCCTCCTCGGGCCGCTTCCTCCTCGGCCCGCTCCTCTCCTCCTCTCCTGCTCCTCCTCTCCTCCTCCTCGGGCCGCTCCTCTCCTCCTCGGGCCGCTCCTCTCCTCCTCGGGCCGCCTCTCCTCCTCGGGCCGCTCCTCTCCTCTCGGCCGCTTCCTCCTCCTCTGCTCCTCCTCGGCCTCTCCTCTCCTCCTCGGGCCGCTCCTCCTCGGTCTCTTCTCTCCTCCTCGGGCTGCTCCTCCTCTGCCCGCTCCTCTCCTCCTCTCCTGCTCCTCCTCTCCTCCTCCTCCTCTCCTCCTCGGGCCGCTCCTCTCCTCCTCGGGCCGCTCCTCTCCTCCTCGGCCGCTCCTCCTCCTCTGCTCCTCCTCGGCCTCTCCTCTCCTCCTCGGGCCGCTCCTCCTCGGCCTCTCCTCTCCTCCTCGGGCCGCTCCTCCTCGGCCCGCTCCTCTCCTCCTCTCCTGCTCCTCCTCTCCTCCTCCTCTCCTCCTCGGCCCGCTCCTCTCCTCCTCGGGCCGCTCCTCTCCTCCTCGGGCCGCTCCTCTCCTCCTCGGCCGCTCCTCCTCCTCTGCTCCTCCTCGGCCTCTCCTCTCCTCCTCGGGCCGCTCCTCCTCGGCCTCTCCTCTCCTCCTCGGGCCGCTCCTCCTCGGCCCGCTCCTCTCCTCCTCTCCTGCTCCTCCTCTCCTCCTCCTCTCCTCCTCGGCCCGCTCCTCTCCTCCTCGGGCCGCTCCTCTCCTCCTCGGCCGCTCCTCCTCCTCTGCTCCTCCTCGGCCTCTACTCTCCTCCTCGGGCCGCTCCTCCTCGGCCTCTCCGCTCCTCCTCGGCCCGCTCTCCTCCTCCTCCTCTCCTCCTCGGCCCGCTCCTCTCCTCCTCGGCCCGCTCCTCTCCTCCTCTCCTCCTCTCCTCCTCGGCCCGCTCCTCTCCTCCTCGGCCCGCTCCTCTCCTCCTCGGGCCGCTCCTCTCCTCCTCTCCTTCTCCTCCGCTCCTCTCCTCCTCCTCCGCTCCTCCTCGGGCCGCTCCTCTCCTCCTCGGCCGGTCCTCCTCCTCTGCCTCTCCTCTCCTCCTCGGGCCGCTCCTCTCCTCCTCCTCGGGCCGCTCCTCCTCGGCCCGAGCCTCTCCTCCTCGGGCCGCTCCTCCTCGGGCCGCTCCTCTCCTCCTCTCCTCCTCCTCTCCTCCTCGGGCCGCTCCTCTCCTCCTCGGGCCGCTCCTCTCCTCCTCGGCCGCTCCTCCTCCTCTGCTCCTCCTCGGCCTCTCCTCTCCTCCTCGGGCCGCTCCTCCTCGGCCTCTCCTCTCCTCCTCGGGCCGCTCCTCCTCGGCCCCCTCCTCTCCTCCTCTCCTGCTCCTCCTCTCCTCCTCCTCTCCTCCTCGGTCAGCTCCTATCCTCCTCGGGCCGCTCCTCTCCTCCTCGGGCCGCTCCTCTCCTCCTCGGCCGCTCCTCCTCCTCTGCTCCTCCTCGGCCTCTCCTCTCCTCCTCGGGCCGCTCCTCCTCGGCCTCTCCTCTCCTCCTCGGGCCGCTCCTCCTCGGCCCGCTCTCTCCTCCTCTCCTGCTCCTCCTCTCCTCCTCCTCCTCTCCTCCTCGGCCCGCTCCTCTCCTCCTCGCCCCACTCCTTCCTCTCCTCCTCGGGCCGCTCCTCCTCGGCCGCTCCTCTCCTCCTCGGCCGCTCCTCTCCTCCTCTCCTCCTCCTCCTCTCCTCCTCGGCCCGCTCCTCTCCTCCTCGGGCCGCTCCTCTCCTCCTCGGCCCGCTCCTCTCCTCCTCGGGCCGCTCCTCTCCTCCTCTCCTTCTCCTCCGCTCCTCTCCTCCTCCTCCGCTCCTCCTCGGGCCGCTCCTCTCCTCCTCGGCCGGTCCTCCTCCTCTGCTCCTCCTCGGCCTCTCCTCTCCTCCTCGGGCGCTCCTCCTCGGCCTCTCCTCTCCTCCTCGGGCCGCTCCTCCTCGGCCCGCTCCTCTCCTCCTCTCCTGCTCCTCCTCTCCTCCTCCTCGGCCCGCTCCTCTCCTCCTCGGGCCGCTCCTCTCCTCCTCGGGCCGCTCCTCCTCGGGCCGCTCCTCCTCGGGCCGCTCCTCTCCTCCTCTCCTCCTCCTCTCCTCGCTCCTCTCCTCCTCGGCCCGCTCCTCTCCTTCTCCTCCGTTCCTCTCCTCCTCCTCCGCTCCTCTCCTCCTCGGCCGCTCCTCCTCCTCTGCTCCTCCTCGGGCCGCTCCTCTCCTTCTCCTCCGCTCCTCTCCTCCTCCTCCGCTCCTCCTCGGGCACTCCTCTCCTCCTCGGCAGTCCTCCTCCTCTGCTCCTCTCGGCCTCTCCTCTCCTCCTCGGGCCGCTCCTCTCCTCCTCCGCTCCTCCTCGGGCCTCTCCTCTCCTCCTCTGCTCCTCCTCGGCCTCTCCTCTCCTCCTCGGGCCGCTCCTCTCCTCCTCCTCGGGCCGCTCCTCCTCGGGCCGCTCCTCCTCGGGCCGCTCCTCTCCTCCTCGGCCCGCTCCTCTCCTCCTCGGCCCGCTCCTCTCCTCCTCGGGCCGCTCCTCCTCGGCCGCTCCTCCTCCTCTGCTCCTCCTCGGCCTCTCCTCTCCTCCTCGGGCCGCTCCTCCTCGGCCTCTCCTCTCCTCCTCGGGCCGCTCCTCCTCGGCCCGCTCCTCTCCTCCTCTCCTGCTCCTCCTCTCCTCCTCCTCGGCCCGCTCCTCTCCTCCTCGGGCCGCTCCTCTCCTCCTCGGGCCGCTCCTCTTCCTCTGCTCCTCCTCGGCCTCTCCTCTCCTCCTCGGGCCGCTCCTCTCCTCCTCCGCTCCTCCTCGGGCCTCTCCTTTCCTCCTCTGCTCCTCCTCGGCCTCTCCTCTCCTCCTCGGGCCGCTCCTCTCCTCCTCCTCGGGCCGCTCCTCCTCGGGCCGCTCCTCCTCGGGCCGCTCCTCCTCGGCCGCTCCTCCTCCTCTGCTCCTCCTCGGCCTCTCCTCTCCTCCTCGGGCCGCTCCTCCTCGGCCTCTCCTCTCCTCCTCGGGCCGCTCCTCCTCGGCCCGCTCCTCTCCTCCTCTCCTGCTCCTCCTCTCCTCCTCCTCGGCCCGCTCCTCTCCTCCTCGGGCCGCTCCTCTCCTCCTCGGGCCGCTCCTCTCCTCCTCGGCCGCTCCTCCTCCTCTGCTCCTCCTCGGCCTCTCCTCTCCTCCTCGGGCCGCTCCTCCTCGGCCTCTCCTCTCCTCCTCTGGCCGCTCCTCCTCGGCCCGCTCCTCTCCTCCTCTCCTGCACCTCCTCTCCTCCTCCTCCTCTCCTCCTCGGCCCGCTCCTCTCCTCCTCGGGCCGCTCCTCTCCTCCTCGGGCCGCTCCTCCTCGGCCCGCTCCTCTCCTCCTCGGCCCGCTCCTCTCCTCCTCTCTCCTCCTCCTCCTCTCCTCCTCGGCCCGCTCCTCTCCTCCTCGCGCCGCTCGTCTTCCCCTCTGGTCGCTCCTCTCCTCCTCGGGCCGCTCCTCTCCTCCTCTCCTTCTCCTCCGCTCCTCTCCTCCTCCTCCGCTCCTCCTCGGGCCGCTCCTCTCCTCCTCGGCCGGTCCTCCTCCTCTGCTCCTCCTCGGCCTCTCCTCTCCTCCTCGGGCCGCTCCTCTCCTCCTCCGCGCCTCCTCGGGCCTCTCCTCTCCTCCTCTGCTCCTCCTCGGCCTCTCCTCTCCTCCTCGGGCCGCTCCTCTCCTCCTCCTCGGGCCGCTCCTCCTCGGGCCGCTCTCTCCTCTCCTCCTCCCACTCCTCCTCGGGCCGCTCCTCTCCTCCTCGGGCCGCTCCTCTCCTCCTCCTCGGCCGCTCCTCCTCCTCTGCTCCTCCTCGGCCTCTCCTCTCCTCCTCGGGCCGCTCCTCCTCGGCCTCTCCTCTCTCCTCCTCGGGCCGCTCCTCTCGGCCCGGGCTCTCTCCTCCTCTCCTGCTCCTCCTCTCCTCCTCCTCTCCTCCTCTGGCCCCTCTCCTCCTCCTCGGGCCGCTCCTCTCCTCCTCGGCCGCTCCTCCTCCTCTGCTCCTCCTCGGCCTCTCTCTCTCCTCCTCGGGCCGCTCCTCCTCGGCCTCTCCTCTCCTCCTCGGGCCGCTCCTCCTCGGCCCGCTCCTCTCCTCCTCTCCTGCTCCTCCTCTCCTCCTCCTCCTCTCCTCCTCGGCCCGCTCCTCTCCTCCTCGGCCCCCTCCTCTCCTCCTCGGGCCGCTTCCTCCTTCAGCCCGCTCCTCTCCTCCTCGGCCCGCTCCTCCTCTCTCTCTCCTCTCCTCCTCTCCTCCTCGGCCCGCTCCTCTCCTCCTCGGGCCGCTCCTCCTCGGGCCGCTCCTCTCCTCCTCGGCCCGCTCCTCTCCTCCTCGGGCCGCTCCTCTCCTCCTCTCCTTCTCCTCCGCTCCTCTCCTCCTCCTCCGCTCCTCCTCGGGCCGCTCCTCTCCTCCTCGGGCCGGGTCCTCCTCCTCTCTGCTCCTCCTCGGCCTCTCCTCTCCTCCTCGGGCACTCCTCTCCTCCTCCGCTCCTCCTCGGGCCTCTCCTCTCCTCCTCTGCTCCTCCTCGGCCTCTCTCTCTCCTCCTCGGGCCTCCTCTCCTCCTCCTCGGGCCGCTCCTCCTCGGGCCGCTCCTCCTCGGGCACTCCTCTCCTCCTCTCCTCCTCCTCTCCTCCTCCTCCTCCTCTGCTCCTCCTCGGCCTCTCCTCTCCTCCTCGGGCCGCTCCTCCTCGGCCTCTCCTCTCCTCCTCGGGCCGCTCCTCCTCGGCCCGCTCCTCTCCTCCTCTCCTGCTCCTCCTCTCCTCCTCCTCGGCCGCTCCTCTCCTCCTCGTGCCGCTCCTCTCCTCCTCGGGCCGCTCCTCTCCTCCTCGGCCGCTCCTCCTCCTCTGCTCCTCCTCGGCCTCTCCTCTCCTCCTCGGGCCGCTCCTCTCCTCTTCCGCTCCTCCTCGGGCCTCTCCTCTCCTCCTCTGCTCCTCCTCTCCTCCTCGGGCCGCTCCTCTCCTCCTCGGGCGCTCCTCTCCTCCTCGGGCGCTCCTCCTCCTCTGCTCCTCCTCGGCCTCTCCTCTCCTCCTCGGGCCGCTCCTCCTCGGCCTCTCCTCCTCACCTCCTCTCCTGCTCCTCCTCTCCTCCTCCTCTCCTCCTCGGCCCGCTCCTCTCCTCCTCGGGCCGCTCCTCTCCTCCTCGGCCGCTCCTCCTCCTCTGCTCTTCCTCGGCCTCTCCTCTCCTCCTCGGGCCGCTCCTCCTCGGCCTCTCCTCTCCTCCTCGGGCCGCTCCTCCTCGGCCCGCTCCTCTCCTCTCCTCTCCTGCTCCTCCTCTCCTCCTCCTCTCCTCCTCGGGCCGCTCCTCTCTCCTCCTCGGGCCGCTCCTCTCTCCTCCTCGGCCGCTCCTCCTCCTCTGCTCCTCCTCGGCCTCTCCTCTCCTCCTCGGGCCGCTCCTCCTCGGCCTCTCTCTCCTCCTCGGGCCGCTCCTCCTCGGCCCGCTCCTCTCCTCCTCTCCTGCTCCTCCTCTCCTCCTCCTCCTCGGCCCGCTCCTCTCCTCCTCGGCCCGCTCCTCTCCTCCTCGGGCCGCTCCTCCTCGGCCCGCTCCTCTCCTCCTCGGCCCGCTCCTCTCCTCCTCTCCTCCTCCTCCTCTCCTCCTCGGCCCGCTCCTCTCCTCCTCGGGCCGCTCCTCTCTCCTCCTCGGCCGCTCCTCTCCTCCTCCTCTCCTCCTCAGGCCGCTCCGCTCCTCCTCCTCTCCTTCTCCTCCGCTCCTCTCCTCCGCTCCTACTCGGGCCGCTCCTCTCCTCCTCGGCCGGTCCGCCTCCTCTGCTCCTCCTCGGCCTCTCCTCTCCTCCTCGGGCCGCTCCTCCTCGGCCTCTCCTCTCCTCCTCGGGCCGCTCCTCCTCGGCCCGCTCCTCTCCTCCTCGGGCCGCTCCTCTCCTCCTCGGGCCGCTCCTCTCCTCCTCGGCCGCTCCTCCTCCTCTGCTCCTCCTCGGCCTCTCCTCTCCTCTTGAACCGCTCTTCTCCTCCTCCGCTCCTCCTCGGGCCTCTCCTCTCTCCCTCTGTTCCTCCTCGGCTTCTCCTCGCCTCCTCGGGCTGCTCCTCTCCTCCTCCTCGGGCCGCTCCTCCTCGGGGCGCTCCTCCTCGGGCCGCTCCTCTCCTCCTCCTCTGCTCCTCCTCGGCCTCTCCTCTCCTCCTCGGGCCGCTCCTCCTCGGCCTCTCCTCTCCTCCTCGGGCCGCTCCTCCTCGGCCCCCTCCTCTCCTCCTCTCCTGCTCCTCCTCTCCTCCTCCTCGGCCCGCTCCTCTCCTCCTCGGGCCGCTCCTCTCTCCTCCTCAGGCACGCTCCTCCTCCTCTGCTCCTCCTCGGCCTCTCCTCTCCTCCTCGGGCCGCTCCTCCTCGGCCTCTCCTCTCCTCCTCGGGCCGCTCCTCCTCGGCCCGCTCCTCCTCCTCTCTCCTGCTCCTCCTCTCCTCCTCCTCCTCTCCTCCTCAGCCGCTCCTCTCCTCCTCCTCGCCCCTCCTCTCCTCCTCGGGCCGCTCCACCTGGCCCGCTCCTCTCCTCCTCTGGCCCCTCTCCTCCTCTCCTCCTCCTCCTCTCCTCCTCGGCCCGCTCCTCTCCTCCTCGGGCAGCTCTCTCCTCCTCGGCCGCTCCTCTCCTCCTCGGCCCTCTCCTCTCCTCCTCGGGCCGCTCCTCTCCTCCTCTCCTTCTCCTCCGCTCCTCTCCTCCTCCTCCGCTCCTCCTCGGGCCGCTCCTCTCCTCCTCGGGCCGCTCCTCCTCGGCCACATCTCTCCTCCTCGGGCCGCTCCTCCTCGGCCCGCTCCTCTCCTCCTCTCCTGCTCCTCCTCTCCTCCTCCTCGGCCCGCTCCTCTCCTCCTCGGGCCGCTCCTCTCCTCCTCGGGCCGCTCCTCTCCTCCTCGGGCCGCTCCTCTCCTCCTCGGCCGCTCCTCCTCCTCTGCTCCTCCTCGGCCTCTCCTCTCCTCCTCGGGCCGCTCCTCCTCGGCCTCTCCTCTCCTCCTCGGGCCGCTCCTCCTCGGCCTCTCCTCTCCTCCTCTCCTGCTCCTCCTCTCCTCCTCGGGCCGCTCCTCTCCTCCTCGGGCCGCTCCTCTCTCCTCGGGCCGCTCCTCTCCTCCTCGGCCGCTTCCTCCTCCCTCTGCTCCTCCTCGTCCTCTCCTCTCCTCCTCGGGCCGCTCCTCCTCGGCCTCTCCTCTCCTCCTCGGGCCGCTCCTCCTCGGGCCGCTCCTCTCCTCCTCTCCTGCTCCTCCTCTCCTCCTCCTCTCCTCCTCAGCCGCTCCTCTCCTCCTCGGCCGCTCCTCTCCTCCTCGGGCCACTCCTCTCCTCCTCGGCGCTGCTCCTCCTCTGCTCCTCCTCGGCCTCTCCTCTCCTCCTCGGGCCGCTCCTCCTCTCGGCCTCTCCTCTCCTCCTCGGGCCGCTCCTCCTCGGCCGCTCCTCTCCTCCTCTCCTGCTCCTCCTCTCCTCCTCCTCTCCTCCTCGGCCGCTCCTCTCCTCCTCGGGCCGCTCCTCTCCCTCCTCGGCAGCTCCTCCTCCTCTGCTCCTCCTCGCCTCTCCTCTCCGCCTCGGGCCGCTCCTCCTCGGCCTCTCCGCTCCTCCTCGGCCCGCTCTCCTCCTCCTCCTCTCCTCCTCGGCCCGCTCCTCTCCTCCTCGGCCCGCTCCTCTCCTCCTCGGGCCGCTCCTCCTCGGCCCGCTCCTCTCCTCCTCGGCCCGCTCCTCTCCTCCTCTCCTCCTCCTCTCCTCCTCTCCTCCTCGGCCCGCTCCTCTCCTCCTCGGCCCGCTCCTCTCCTCCTCGGGCCGCTCCTCTCCTCCTCTCCTTCTCCTCCGCTCCTCTCCTCCTCCTCCGCTCCTCCTCGGCAGCTCCTCTCCTCCTCGGCGGTCCTCCCCCTCTCCTCCTCCCCGGCCTCTCCTCTCCTCCCTCGGGCCGCTCCTCTCCTCCTCCTCGGGCCGCTCCTCCTCGGGCCGCTCCTCCTCGGGCCGCTCCTCCTCAGGCGCTCTCTCCTCCTCTCCTCCTCCTCTCCTCCTCGGCCCGCTCCTCTCCTCCTCGGGCCACTCCTCTCCTCCTCGGCCGCTCCTCCTCCTCTGCTCCTCCTCGGCCTCTCCTCTCCTCCTCGGGCCGCTCCTCCTCGGCCCCCTCCTCTCCTCCTCTCCTGCTCCTCCTCTCCTCCTCCTCTCCTCCTCGGCCCGCTCCTCTCCTCCTCGGGCCGCTCCTCTCTCCTCCTCGGGCCGCTCCTCTCCCTCCTCGGCGCTCCTCCTCCTCTGCTCCTCCTCGGCCTCTCCTCTCCTCCTCGGGCCGCTCCTCCTCGGCCTCTCCTCTCCTCCTCGGGCCGCTCCTCCTCGGCCCGCTCCTCTCCTCCTCTCCTGCTCCTCCTCTCCTCCTCCTCCTCTCCTCCTCGGCCCGCCTTCCTCTCCTCCTCGGCCCCTCCTCTCCTCCTCGGGCAGCTCCTCCTCGGCCCGCTCCTCTCCTCCTCGGCCGCTCCTCTCCTCCTCTCCTCCTCCTCCTCTCCTCCTCGGCCCGCTCCTCTCCTCCTCGGGCCGCTCCTCTCCTCCTCGGCCCGCTTCCTTCTCTCCTCCTCGGCCCGCTCCTCTCCTCCTCTCCTTCTCCTCCGCTCCTCTCCTCCTCCTCCGCTCCTCCTCGGGCCGCTCCTCTCCTCCTCGGCCGGTCCTCCTCCTCTGCTCCTCCTCGGCCTCTCCTCTCCTCCTCGGGCCGCTCCTCCTCGGCCTCTTCTCTCCTCCTCGGGCCGCTCCTCCTCGGCCCGCTCCTCTCCTCCTCTCCTGCTCCTCCTCTCCTCCTCCTCGGCCCGCTCCTCTCCTCCTCGGGCCGCTCCTCTCCTCCTCGGGCCGCTCCTCTCCTCCTCGGCCGCTCCTCCTCCTCTGCTCCTCCTCGGCCTCTCCTCTCCTCCTCGGGCCGCTCCTCTCCTCCTCCGCTCCTCCTCGGGCCTCTCCTCTCTTCCTCTGCTCCTCCTCGGCCTCTCCTCTCCTCCTCGGGCCGCTCCTCTCCTCCTCCTCGGGCCGCTCCTCCTCGGGCCGCTCCTCCTCGGGCCGCTCCTCTCCTCCTCCTCTCCTCCTCGGGCCGCTCCTCTCCTCCTCGGGCCGCTCCTCTCCTCCTCGGCCGCTCCTCCTCCTCTGCTCCTCCTCGGACTATCATCTCCTCCTCGGGCCGCTCCTCCTCGGCCTCTCCTCTCCTCCTCGGGCCGCTCCTCCTCGGCCCGCTCCTCTCCTCCTCTCCTGCTCCTCCTCTCCTCCTCCTCTCCTCCTCGGCCGCTCCTCTCCTCCTCGGGCAGCTCCTCTCCTCCTCGGGCCGCTCCTCTCCTCCTCGGCCGCTCCTCCTCCTCTGCTCCTCCTCGGCCTCTCCTCTCCTCCTCGGGCCGCTCCTCCTCGGCCTCTCCTCTCCTCCTCGGGCCGCTCCTCCTCGGCCCGCTCCTCTCCTCCTCTCCTGCTC